>OZ020508.1:102323805-102908805 GCA_963971375.1 Platycheirus rosarum
TTCTTCATCTCGTCTGGAACGACGATTTTGGATCCCTTGAGGTGTATGCCTTCATTGCTGCTGAATGATTCTCGAAACGTCCAAACAATTCATATCTGGCCTGAAAGGCAGCAAATTCCATCAGGCCACTCAGTATTAAGCTACTGTAGAACATTTTGCAGATTTTTGTCGTTTTTGTTGCTTCTTGTAGACGTTTTTTTGTTAAATCTGTTAGTTGTAAACTTTTGTGTACCTCTAGCTCGGCTTCTTTTTCGTTGTTTTTTTGGGTTATGACGGTCAGGGCTGAGAGTATCAGCAACTGGTATATATTTGCCTTTGGAATAAATTACTTTTGGTTGATACTGAAGGACTTGGAACATGATTTTTTGTAAACGAGTAGGCGCGTTGTATATGGGCTTCTTGAAAATGGTTTCCAGAGGTTTATGGTCGCTTTCGATTGTAAGTGATTTTCCGAATATTAGGTCATGGAACTTTTCACATGCAAATTTAATAGCAAGCGCTTTTTTTCGATCTGAGGCGCTAACTTTTGCGTCGCTGTCAACGCTTTGGATGTGTACGCTACCGGTTGGTTATCTTGTAGCAATACGGCACCTACACTGGACGGACTAGCATCATCTACTTGAAGCTTGACGCGGCGATTCGGATCATAATACTTTAGAAGCGGTGTTTTTGATAAAGACGACTTGAGCTTATTTAAAGAATATTCTTATTCTGCACTCCAGTGCCATTGAGTGTCTTTTTTGAGAAGTTGGCGCATTGGATCTGTAATTTCGGATAAATTACTAATAAACTTACCTAAGTAAGTTGCTATACCAAGCAATCGTTGAAGTTCGGTTTTATTTGAAGGCTGCTTTAAGTTGTTTATGTATTCAATCTTTTCGGGATCTGCTCTTATTCCATCCGATGTGATGATATATCCTAAGAATCGAGCTTTCGTTGTAGCAAATATACATTTTTGCTTATTCAACACTTTATTCCAGCTTCTTGAAGTTTTTTAAGCACTTTTTTCGTAAGGACATTTAGGGTTTTGACATCTGGAGCATGAATTAGTATATCATCCATTGACACTTCCGTATTTTGACATCTTCGAGTATATCAGTCATAATTTTTTTATAAATTTCGGAAGCAAGACCAATTGGAATGCGCAAGAACGACACTCTTCCCCATGGTGTGGCCATAGTCAGATAACCTTTTGTTCGGTCAGCTACCCTACCCCAAAAACCATGTTTACAATCCAGGATGGTGAAAAATTTAGACTTTTGTACCTTAGCCGCAATCTCGTCCATGGATTTAAGGGGATGAAACCTTCTCAATATATTTTTGATAACATCGGTGGGTTCAAGGCAAATTCTTATTTTTCTTTGCTTGCGGACGATTACCATAGGTGAGGTTGTTGGTGTTGCACCTTCTGTTTTTTCTACGACGCCCAATTGAATTATTCTATCGATCTCTTTCTTGACATCGTTTTGTAAAGCGTGTGGTATTTTTCGCGGGGCATAATTTTCAAACACTGGATTCTCAATCAAATCAATGTCATAAATACATTTTTTAATACAACCTAAGCCTACGAACATATTTTTGTCAATTTTCAGTTCTTCTACACGCATGCATTGGACGGACTGCTTTGTCAACCACTTTAAATAACAACATGTATTTTTCTTTTCGCACTCCACAACATAATGATACTTCACCGAGAACACTGATTTTATCATTTGCGGATGAAACCAACTTTTTGTGCTCGATTTATTTAGTTTTTAGTATGACGTTAAAGCTTATCGATAATTTTTTTCGGCAAGATGTTGCACTGGGCACCGGTGTCAAGTTTCATATTAATTTTTTTGTTTTCTATTGTTATTTCTTTCATACAATTAATAAAATCACCTTTGTTTGTGTCAACCAAAAGCACTAGTAAGCTATTGTCATCACTCTCTTCGCTATCACTTGTTGTGTCGTTTGTAATTGCATGCACTTTTCTGTCACGTTTTCTTGTCTTTGTTTTACAGACTATAGCTAAATGTCCCTTTTTCCACATTTTGTACACATTTTGTTGAACGCTGGACAGCTTTTTCGTGTGTGAGTAGTAACAAACCTTCTACACTAGAACTCATTCCCCTCGTTTTGGTTATTATTTATCGGCCTCCTTGTTTCTTCTTCTGTGCTTAGTAACTGCATTTACTGCTCCTTCTTTTCTTTGTATTTCTTTGAATTGACTCGCCGCTACCTCATTGGCTCTGCAAATTTTAACTGTGTCATCTAATGATAACTCTGCTTATTCCAATAATTTTTCTCTTATTGCGTCACTATGGATACGGACCACAATTTTGTCACGTATCAACCTATCTAATAATGTACCGAATTCACATTTTTTTGCCTGATTTTTTTATTCGCGAAAAAATCATCGAAATGGTCTTCTACGTTTTGAGGAATTCTATTAAAAACGTATCGCTCAAAGGTTATACTTATTTTTGGGGCAAAATATTCTTCGAATTTAGAAGTAACTATGGTCAAATCTTTGCTTTTTGCTGCATTAAGTGAAAACGAATTATAAATGTCCACCGCGTCAGAACCCAGCACAGACATAAAGGTAGCAACTTGTATTTCATCAGATTTTTTGTTTAACTGAGAAGCGGTTTCAAACCATTTATACTGTTGCAACTGTTCCCTTCCAATGGTTTTGGGGGTTTTATATTCATCCGGATTCGTAATTCGGCAAAAAAAAATAGCAGATGAATTAGAAACTTTAGCGGATTCACCAGTTCTTGGCATTTTTGCAAATTAATTTCTATTTTATTAAAACGCGCACTTCTGACACCATGCAATAGCAGATAAATGAGAAGTCAACGACGGAAGATTATCAACTGGCTTTATTATATGTGACTAACATAGTTCATAAGCTAAGTATATATATAGTTAAGTGTTACCACCTATGTAAATAGTAGGTACTATACAAAGTATTGTGTTACAGTGTCGAAAATGCTTTTGATTGTGTTTTTTTAAGTAAAGGCTAGTAAAAAAATATGTAACTTCGGCCTCGAGGGGTCACAGCGTTAGCCGCCATCATTAATTGAAGGGGCCCAAATTTGTTCTTTCCTACATAATTCTTCAACACAGTTGACTACGATAAAAATGTCTATGAGAAATATAAAGACAATAAATTTTTCATGACTAGCCTATACTTAAGCAATACAAATTCAAACTTTTTCTAAAACCACCTTTTGTTTGGCCAAAATACCTTTTTTTTATATAATCAGAGCGCACTCAAGGCGTTTTTACTACCCTTATCATGAATTAACACAGTGTGAGGGTTTAGGAAAATTGGATAGAAGTTACCAATGCACATTGGTTTTAAATGTTTGTAAATCGTAATGGAAGGGACAAATCGAGCCGGGTAAAGCGTTCCAAATTCTTAGAGAGCGGCTTAGGAATAAGTCTATATCACCTATTATTTTAAATGCACTTTTCTGCATTTTATCTAGGAAACGCAACTGAGTAACAGAGGCACCTGCCTAGATATGAGAGTTGTACTCAAACTTCGGGCAAATATAGGCCTTATAAATTATAGCCAGATCCAACGGGGAGGAATGTTTCTTGCATCGTCTTAGAAAACCTAAACTTTTCGCATCATTTTTGGCGATGTCATATATGTGTTCAATCCACAGAACGTGGTTTGTGAATTGTGATACACATACCTAGAACGCGAAGCTGTTCAGTTTCCTCGATTCAAGTGCCGCTCAGAAGGCAGCATTGAGTTTTTGAAGCATTACATTTCACACGATTAATGATTCTCCATTGAACAATGCTGGTAAGATTGGAATTTAATAAGCTAATCATACGCTACTGTTGCAGTTCCACATCCGAAGAAAAGGGAAGTGAATCTGGAAATGAAACCTGGTTACTGAGCTACATGTAACAATGGAAATGTGACTGTCACATAACACCTTATCCTTTTCCATCCCAGATTACTCGTTCCGATCATTTCGCTCATTTATTTGATTTGATTTACTCGTTTTGCCATGCTTCATATGGTGTGAAATGTTGTAATATCTTGTTTACTTTTCGAGTTAAAAGATAATTATGAACATTTCACACAATGTTAAGCAATACAAAATGAATAATTCATACATATAATAAAAAACTGCATTTCTTAGGTTTTGATAGTCTTCAAATAAATGAGCGATTTATTCTTAGACCAAAAGGCAATTAATTAAGATAGAGACTAATTTAGAGAGCCCGCATTGGGCCAGTAAGTTAGTTAGGTTAATATAGTGTAGTATATCCAATATTATTTTACTATTACTTAGATGGCTCTATAAGAGTTTTCGAAAGTCATTTCCATTTTATATTTAAATAGTCTTTTACAAAGTAAATTTTTTTTTTGTTTCTTTACATTCTATAGGAAATGGTTATATCGAAGGAACTGAATTGGATGGATTCTTACGCGAGTTTGTTTCAAGTGCCAATGTAACAGATATAAGCCCGGAAGTGAGTATCAGATTAGTATCTATCTTATTATTGTTATTTGGTAAATGATATTATGTGATAATAACTGAACAGTTTAAATAAATATAAATGGAATTTAAAACGGAAATATCCTATCATCTCGCATCATTTTCTACTAAGATAGAATACAAAACTACGCCAAATTTTGTAAGCCATTAATATTTGTGGTGTATTTTGACAGAAAATAATTTGCAAGCGAGTTCTGTGCCTAATTTCAATGCCTCTATTTTGGCGATTTTCTTTCCTATGTTTGCTATTTTACAAAATCCCTTTACATTACATATTGATCTGCTCCGTAGATAAATCTACGAAGTAGAGAAACTTATGAGCACTGGCTACTGAGGCCATCGGCTCAGACAATTACAAGACAACACACAAGATGACATTAATACAGGACAGATCAGAGAGAAAACGGGAAAACAGAAAATACATAAAGCGCGGAACAGATTGAACCAGCAACAGCACCAGCACCAGTGAACAGCAAACAGCTGACCAGCAAAAGAAATTGAAACACATTGCCACCAGCATCGTCTAGTATAATCTAACTTGAACAATTAAAATACATTGATTTTAAAATAATGGCGGCCGCTGTTGCTGTTGCTGTTGCTGGTTCAATCTGTTTCGCGCATGACACATGTCAACAGCACGATGCTTGATTTCGCTGATCTCACGGGAAGCGATGCTTTATCGGATCCAAGGCCGTTGACCCACAAAATCCCTTAATTATGTTTCATTGCTTACAGAAACTACATGAATATTTATATAGTGCTTCTAAGGCAACAAAACCGGATATTATAAACTTCTTGAATTTGAGTCATGCCTTAAGAGACATTGTTAAATTATATTTGCATCACCGAATGAAAAATGAAAAAGGAATTTAAAAAAGAGACTTGCCTCACGATGCACTGTGAAATACCAGACATAATAATAATTAATGATTGTAGTCCCACTCCACATCAGCTGAAGTCCATAGATGAAGCGTTGATATAAAAGTTTGCTCTTAATAATTAGATGATGATATTTTATTAACAAAAAACGTTTTGGTGAAGAATGTTCAAAGGAAAGATATGTGTTTGGGTACAAGCACCCACAATCAATCCCTGTCTATCAACTGCCACTCACACCACAATATGGTGAACATCGAGTGCCTAGTACCTCAACTTGAGATTGGATTCAAACCCCTTTGAAAGTTTGTTGATGGCAGCAAATGAGAGGGGGAGGGCGGAAAGTTACCACTAAGGCACTACTCCTTGCATCCTCTATTTTCTAGATGGAATCATCTGTGGCGTCTACAGTTCCAATCAGGCTTAACTAATTAGTGCACATCTTATATGGGCTAATACGAATTTTTCGGAGCTCAGGCCTATAAGGTGCGGTTTATACGGCTCTTCGTACTTAAAGTCATAATAAGGACCTGGTTCTCCAGGTTAGGGATTTTTGCCGTCAGGGTAACTTCCCGGCCATGGAAAAAACAATTAGTTGCGAATCAACCGCAAGCTTTGGATACGGACGGTTTTATAACAAACCCTGCAAAAGAAATGAGGAAAACGAATTTCGGATATGCATGTGGAATATTAGGTCCTTTAGCATAGCACGTGCAGCCGAACAACTAGCGGTTGACAATTGTTAAACCATAACCGCCAATGAAGAAATTCGATGTGACGGGCCGGGCAAAAGAAGAAAGAAAAACTGTGATATATAATATGGCATCTGCTGTAGATAACAAAAACAGCGCTTATTTGGATGTGAATTCGTCATTGGAGGCAGACCCCCGCAAGAGCTTTTGAGCCACAAATGTATCAAAGAGCGCCTCATGACAATTTTAAATAAAAGCCTTATATGCGCGCAATTTATTTTATTTTGTTACCGAAGACAATCTAAAAAAAAACAATCAAAAGACTTAAAAAATTGACTGATACAACATACATGTTTGTTTGATTTTAAATGAAGCTGAGATTCCTGTTACAGTCTGCTCCGTGAAGGAATGTGCATACTGTAGCATTTTATGTGAGAACTTAAAATCTTTCTATGTTGTTCTCATGTAATAAATTGAATGTATCCGCTAACCGGATGTCTAGAATAGATGGGGAAGAATGTGCCTTATACATAACTTCTCCCCTCTTTAGGTTAAAATTTTCCTGAATTTTATTATAAATTTTTACTTTAATTTTCTTTTGTAAAATAAAAACAAAAATAACTAAAGTTGTTAATAAAATAATTAACTTGAAGTTAATTCCATAAGATATATTCTTATGATATTGCAATTCTTCAATTTTTTGTATGATATTTTCATTTTCAAATTTAATATCTTCTAAGGTAATTTTTTCACTAAAATTCTTAAAATTTTCTTTATATAAGATATCAAAATCTCTCTCTGGGAAAATCTCTTTGACATTTGAAAAATAATGATGTAAAATTATTAATTCACAATTGTTAGCATGGATAAACATCAATTGAGCTTATTTTACCTCCCCGCGGTAACCACCGCATACTGGTCTGCCCATCCGGACATTCCTGCTAAACTTATAAGCGTGAATGTTGAACACAGAAAAAATAGCAACACTATAATTTTCTGCTTTAATGACCGTTCTGATCGATTCGCAGAAGTCTTGCACGAGCCCCTCAGAAAGAGGACGTACGGTCCAACCAATTGGACAAACGGTGGCATCAACAGTAAAAGAAGCAGCAAAGAGTAGCTGTTCCTTCTAGAGTATGCGTAGCAATAGAATCTTGGCAAATTTCATCTACTATATATTTGTTTAAAGAGGAGAACAACCATGTGTTTGGTTGGGAAGTTTGTATCCAAACGGTAGATATATTTGATTCTTTAAATTCGCACGAAGTGGGAAGGGATTGTATTCTTTGCAATAGTTGGATTTCGCATTGAGGGTTGTTTGTATTCGTGTTGAATAAAGGATGTGTCATTTCACATAAGAAATTGTTGCCTATTGTTTTACAGTGTTTCAGGTCTTGTGTCTCTAAGTTGTAGTAGTATTCTTTTTTGTAATCAATGAGAAGATATTTCGAAGGTGGTTGAAATAATATTAGTCTATCCTGAAAACGGGTTGGAAGGGGTATAATTTTGAAAAGCTGAAAGTTTTCTCTATAGGGTATATTACTTTTTCTTTTCTTATTGTTGCACTCATGCTACTTATTTCATAAAGTTGTAGAATATTATCTCCTTGTATAATGGATGGTAACTGAAGGTCATCAGGAAGTTCCTGTTTGATTTTTGACAAGGTATTTTTTAGCTGTTCCGGTGTGATGATAGTCGGATGCGGTGTGCCGTTTTTTGCATTAGTCACAACATCTAAGATGTCAGTAATGGTATTCTGATATCTTATAATAAGGAGTGTTTAAAGTGAAGTAAGGGATTCTATTTTTAATATTAGAGATTGATCTGAAGTTTGATTGATAAGTCTTTCTACCGCTTCTTTCACATCACCAATTTTTGAATTAATGGCAGTAAATTGGGATTCAATTGTGGTTTCAGATTTGTTAAACATGTTCGTTGTTGTTTCTATTATTAATGTCTGATTTTTCAAAAGATCTAGGGTAGTTTTCATTATATTTTAGTTTATCTATTTGTTTGTCATAAAACTTTGCATCATCTTCGTCCAGTGTTCCGAACAATGATTTGCTTATGGTTCCTATAACATTCACCAATGCTCTTTTATTTCTAGGTTTAGGTTTAGGTTGTAACAAATTAAATTTTAATTTTATGTCGTCCATTATGTGTGATACCTCGACTACTGCGCTACTACAAAGAAGATCGAAGTTGGATATGCCTACTAATTGATTACATAGGTTGTTTATCTCCTCAACGTAGTATTCTGCATGTTTGAGAGCTCCATTGAATAATGTAAGATCGTAATATGCTATAAGCTTCCATTGTGTTGTATAAAATTCAACCTTGCCTATTTCCTCGAAGAAGATACCCAGATTTGATTCTATTTGATTTATCTTGAAGGTGACGCTGGTCAATATTGGCAATAAAGTGAAGTACATTAGGATACCCATGATCTATAAGTCAAAAAAAAATGTGTTGTTCTCCTATATTCATATTTTTATTTATTTTTATTTTATTGTGTGAGTTTTAAGTGTATGTGTATTTAATTTGAGAATAGTTTTACGTTATTGTTGTGAATCAGTTTTGACTTTCTACCAATTTGAACTATGGTATTCTCGTCGGACATAATTTTAATTACTTCATAAGGTCCGTTCCAGAGATTTGATAGTTTGTTTTGTTTTGTATGATTCTTCAATAGTACTCTTTCACCAATTTTGAAATTTCTTTGTTTAGCATTTTTGTCATAATAAACTTTGTTTTTCTTTTTAGCTTTATAAATTATCTCTCGAGCTATTTTGTGACTATGTTGAAGACGACTTTTTAGCTCTGAAGCGTAATTGTCATAGTTATAGTAGGTCTGCGGTTCCCTGTTTAAAGAACTTGGGATCCGTGCAGGATAACCTTACAATAGCTCAAATGGGGTATATTTTGTACTGCTATGTGAGGTGGTATTATATACGAACATGGCGTATGGAAGCCAGGTGTCGCAATTGAGTGAATCTTTCTCAATATAGTGACGTAAATATTCTGCGAGCGTCCTGTGGCTTCGTTCCAGCGCACCATTGGTTTGTGGGTGATATGGAGAGGTTTGTAATTTTTTTGATTTGAGAATGTTGCATACCTCTTTAAACAGATTGCTAAGAAAATTAGTTCCCTGGTCCGTAAGGATTGAATCGGGAATCCCAAATCGACATACAAATCGTTCCACTAACATGCGTATAGCACGTTGGAGCCTCGGCATTTGGCACAGGTATTGCTTCCGAAAACTTTGTCAAGTCATCCTGGAAGGTCAGAATATATTTATTGCCGTCATAGCTGATAGGTAAGGGACCCACTATATCCAGAGCTATCCGCTCGAAAGGTGTTTTGCTTGTAGTGGTTACCTTCATGGGAACTTTTTTTTATTATGGGATAATTTATTTTTCTGACATGAGTCACACTGGAGTATGTATGACTTTATGTCTGTATTCATACTCGGCCAGAAATATTTTTGTTTGATTTTCTTAGTAGTTCTTGTTATTCCTTGGTGGCCTCCAAACGGGGAGTCATGAAAATCAAATAGCACGGTTTTTATGCTTCGATGTTATCAAGAAATATTCTTTCGTCAGTGAAGAGATGAATAGTTATATTATGGTTTTGAAATATAGCTGTAACAATGTTTTTAATAGAAAGCTTGGAATCATTATTCATAGGTGGTAAAGCGAGTCCTATTGAATTATTTTTATTGTTTATATCTTTGATACAGATTCTATTATTGGTAAAATTATGACTTTAGTTTTAATGAGTTTATTAAAGTAAATTGATCCTTTCTCCTCCAGCAAGGTGAAACTTGACAGGATGTTTAGGTCTTCTAGATTCTCATTTTGCGTTACTTGGTCAGCTTCTTGATTCTGAATTTTTTTGTTTAGTCTTTGTTTCTGACCGCGTGTTAATACCAATATTTTATTATATTCACCTATATTTCGACTCAGAGCATCTGCATTCAGATTTAATTTTCCTGGTTTGAACTTTACTCTATACTCGTATTCTGACAATAAAATTTTCCATCTCGCTAGCCTAGACATGGGATCTGTTCGAGAGAAAAGCCATTGTAAAGGTTTGTGGTCGGTGCAAATAGTGAAGTGTTTGCCGTAAATAAACGGACGAAATTGCTGTATAGCATATACTATTGCTAGTAATTCTTTTTCGGTTGTATTATATTTGATCTCTGCATCGTTTAATGTTCTACTTGCAAAAGATATGGGTTTATCTTGTCCGATGGTACCTTGGGACAAAACGGCCCCTATTCCGACATCGCTAGCATCCGTTGTAACAATAAACTCTTCCTTAAAATTTGGGTAGGCTAAAACTGGGGGATTTATCATTTTATTTTTTAGATCTCGGAATGCCTCGTCGCAAAAGGTATCCCATTTAAAAACACAATTTTTCTTTAACAGTTTTGTTAGTGGTTTGGCTATGGTGGAAAAATTTTCTTTAAACTTCCTGTAATAGCCAACGAAACCTAGAAAGGTTTTTATACCCTTGGTGTTTTTAGGCGTAGGATAAGTTCTTACGGCTTTAATTTTTTCTGGATCTGGTTTTAATCCATCTTCAGAAATAAGATGTCCGAGGTACATGAGTTCATGTTTTAGGAAATTGCATTTTTCTGGTTGGAGTTTCAGATTATGCATACTTAATTGATTAAGAACTTTTATTGATTTGGAGTTATGATCTTTAAGGTCGTGACCGTAGAGAACTATGTCGTCCATATAGACGAAACAGTCGAAACCTTGTACGCCAGTGAGAACATTGTTCATCAGGCGTTGAAAGGTTGCAGGTGCATTTTTTAAGCCAAATGGCATACGATTATATTCGTAATGCCCAAAGGGAGTGCTAAATGCAGTCTTGCACCGATCGTTTTCATCCATCAAGACCTGATGAAATCCTTTAGCCAAATCTAAAGTGCTGAAATATTTTGCCCTTCCTAATTGGTCAAATATGTCACTAATATTTGCAGTGGGTAAGCATCTCCAATAGTTAGGTCGTTCAGTTTCCTGAAATCAACAACTACCCTCCAACGTTTGCTTCCATCGCTTCCGGTTTTCTTGGGAACAAGTAGCAAAGGTGAGTTCCAGGGACTGGAGCTTGGTCGTACGATGTCATCGTCCAACATTTCCTGCACTTGTTTGTGGATTTCCTCTTTTTGACTCTCTGGAAGCCGGTAAGGTTTTATATAAATTGGGGGTTTATTCTCCTCAGTACCAATTCTATGCGTAATGGAATTGGTATTAGTAAGGTGGTCCCCCTCTAGATAAAAGAGATCGTTATATTCTCTGCAGATCTTGAGAATAGATTCCTTCTCTTCGGTGTTACAATGGTCTAATATCAACATAGTTTCTAACTTATTTAATCGTTTCTCAATTTTGTTCTTAAAGCGATTCATATTATCAACTTGATAATACTGATCTTAAACATCCCAAGTTAAATTTAAGGTGTTTATATTTATCGTTTTTTCGTTTTCTAAGGTATTCATTGCTAAAATTTAAATTTTATTATTCTTAGGTTTTACTATTGTTTCGCCCATATATACTCCTGGAATAATTTGTTTCTTTTTTATAACAATGTCCTGGAGATTTGTATCATGTTGTTCGAATGGAATTTCTATCATTTGCTGACTACGGGATGGAAGGGTTACGTGTACATTTTTACTAATGGAAGTGTTACGATTAATTATTTTTGTTGTAGTCTTATGATCTGCTACAGTATTATTTATTTTTGCTTTAGTTTCCTTGCTCTTTTTGCTTTCGTTTTCTAAAGTCGTATTATTATTTTTACCTGCTACACCATTTTTTAATGTAGTCTTACTGGTATTTTTGTTTGTACTATCCATTTTTCCCGTATCGTTTAACACAAATGAAAGTGATTCCTCGTTATCAGAATCGATATTCTCATTAAGCTTATTGGAACTAGAGATTCCACTCGCACGTTGGTGGAGTTTATGGTTGATGGATACTTCATCGGATTGTGGAACTGAATTGTTCTCCTTTGTTCATAGCTCGTGGGCACCGCCTCGTGAGGGGTAGCTTTGTGAATAAAGTGTTAAAACTTGAATGATTTGATGGCTGGAATTGAATGCGTATTACCGGCTCATCAAATTCTGGGCAGAGTGAAATTGTTAGACTTTTTGTGTTTATATTTGCGGGTCGGCATTTGTATCCATTCGGAAAGGATGACCCATCTCTTCTTCATCTTCCGATCGTTGTCGTTTCCTGAATTGTTTTCGTAAGGGTGAAAGTCCTCAGCGGGTTGCCAATTTTGGAACCCTTGTCTGACTTTGTACTGCCGGACGTTTGTGGAGTTTCGATCAATTTGTTGTCTTTGAGGACTGTTTCTGAACGGGTTTTCGTTAAAGTTAATTTGTCCAGACTGTTACAATTTAATTCTGCAATCTGTTTCTCTGTGATTGGGTTTATTACAGAACCCATAAGTGAGACGTTGTACTTCTCTTTTAATTTGGTAGGTTTGGGAGATGGTTAAATTTTCTATTTGGATTACTGTAACAATTTTCTTTAGAATAGCCTACCCTGTTACAAATTTGGCAAGTGGGGCGTGATGAAGAAGGGAAGTTCGAATACTGACGGTTTTGGTTACTAACCGTAGGAGGGATAGTTCATTCTAGACGATTTAAATGTTCTTCAGCATAGGAAATAGAATTTTTAAGGTCTTTTGATCCATGAGCTTGTACCATCAATCTGAGATTTTGGTTCCTCAGACCATCCTCAAAAGTTTGAATGGCTAGACTTTCATTTACTTGGAACAGGAATTTTCTAACTTCCTCTTCTGCGGAACTAGCGTATGTCGCGGAGTTTAAAGAGTTCAGTAGTTGTGCAATACGGTCACCAAATTCTTTAACTGTTTCTTTTCCTCGTTGCCGAGCTGCAAGCAACTCATTTTGGGTGGAGGAGCGTGATTTTACTGGGGTATATACCTTTTTTAGGAGGGCGTAAAGGTCTTCCCATTTTTCGACCGTCTTGAATTGTATCAATTCGAATGCTGGTCCTTCTAGTCTAGTTTTTTCTATCCTTAAAAATAGCTTACGGTCTGCATCAGATTTAACTGAGCCGAAAAGAAGGTCGCCACAAGCTAGAAATTTTGCAAGATCCCCTGCTTGTCCGTTAAAAATCGGCACAATATTTATAACTTCCTTAAGACTTATTTTATATTCCGATACTGCCATTTTGATATATGAATGAAAGGGCAAGTTCTCGAAAAGGCTAACTTTATTTTTTTGTAAATAACGGGTAGGAATTTTGTTCCGCTATAGGAGAAAAAAAACGATTCAAAGAATGACCCAAGTGAAAAAAAAATAGATACAGTGGTGTGATATGATAGGATTATGTGATATGATAAATAATTTTAAAATGTAAGAATAAATACCTAAAAAAAAATATTTTTCGTGTTGTTGTTGTCGCTGCTACTGCTGATATTGCTAGTGTTGCTTTTCTTGCCGCTGATATTGGTGATGTTGCTTTTCTTGCCGCTGATATTGATGATGCCAGGCAAGCTTCACGCTCTAGAGTTGGTATTGTCCACCTGGTCTTTTAATTGCACTGCCTACTGTCTGCCAAATGCTTAAGCTCTAAAGCTAGCAAGGTCTTACTCTTGTAGGACTTCTAACACTTCACAGAAAAAGACAATTTATTTATTTTATTATTTTTTTTTTCTTAATCTGTTTTTTGTTTAACTTTTATTTTCACTTTTTGCTGGTGTGAAGCCCCAGCACGCCTCAGAAGATCGGTCTTCTGTCTTGGTAGGAGATCACTTTTAATGGATCCCACCGCTGCCACAAATTTGTTGTAACGATATCGCACCGTGCTTCCTCTTACGAGGGAAGAGTGCGTAACTGGAGAGGTATTCAAATAAAAACACTTGATTTTAAATTCCAATAGTCCGCTGTCTAGGCGAGGCTGCTACTAATGGTCTTAAGTATTTATTTATTATATGAGGCTTATAGTTAACTAGGTCCGCTGTCTAAGGCAAATGGCTGCGACCGTTATCTATGAATTCTGGAGTTACTCTCTGACATGACTCCTTCCAACCACTTTTTTTATACAAATTCTTGGATATCGATCAGTCCTCAATACTTATTATTGATTGCATGCATTTTCATTGGTGATCCCAATATTCCCATGCAATTGTCTTATCATTGCTTATTTTATATTACATAATTCCCATAACCAGTCGATGTTGACATATTAATAGTGCACTGGCACCAGAACAATCACTTCCCTATAGGTCAGCATTAACCCATTGCATTCTTAAAGGGAATCTCTATTGGACTGCGACTGTGAGTGCATGAAGTGAAATTTGACGCTGGTTTGATAAAAAGAATATTTTGTTTAGCCGACGGCGAGCGTACGTTAATAAAGTTGAATACTTTATTATACCGCTGGTATGTATGTGCATCATAATTTATGGTTTTAGGAATATTATGCAAATGCTGGGAATGATCTTGCATGCGATTAAGACGGAGAAGCAATCGATATAATTTGGGGTGCATGTAGTGAATAATACAATAGAAGGCACTGCACAAAAATGGTTATTTGGAACCATGGATGACGGCGATAGGCAGGAGATTTTAGATCATTTAAAAGTTAATGAGGAAAACAATCATAATGCTATTTTCAATTCAAAGAAACAAATTCTAATTAATAGACATTTTAATGATACATTCAGTATTCTCAAAAATGCAATAGATCAGGATAGAAATAGGACATTAGGATTTCTCAATTCAATTTCAAAACAAGATTGTATCGTTTGACGATACTTGACTAAGAAAAAAAATAATCTAAAATAAAATCAACCGATCGAAATAAAACAGACACGTTTTATTGTTGGGAAAAATACGTTTAAAAAACCCAACATTTATTAGCTCGCAATTGATAATAAGCTCGCACAACAATATAACTTAGCTCGCAGGATGGCTTTCGGTAGCTATCGACCTTTGTATAACAACGACTGACTTGGTGAAGAGTCAAACCCAGACTAAATATAAAAACTACTTCTTAACTTTATTTAGCTTGCGCGTTAGCTTATGTATAAAAATAAAGAGAGACAAATATGAGATATAAAAATATAGCTTTCTCTTAAATACACTCGTATGCTGGCATACGATACACTCCCGACGAAAACGGAATGTTTTCCATCTAGGATCTCGCTGTGTTCCTTGCGCCTTGCCGTTTAGCTTATTCATTCCATAGCCCATCAGTGTCTAGCTATCCCCTTGCAGTGTTGTACTTTCCTTGTCTCAGTTCTAGGGAGAAAAGAAGGTTAATACTTATCGAAACAAATATATATAAGCTAGCTGAAATATAAATATCAAATTTATCATAAAGAAAATTAAAATGGTTAGCTTGCCTATGTCTCAATTAATTTTTACCTTGCACAGCTCGCTCGTACCTTGCTGTATTACCTCTCGGATATAGCTTGCCGTATTTATTCTTCGCTTGTTGTATCGACAGGCAGAATGCAGATTTTCTGCACTGGCCTGCTTAGCTGTCCAGTTTCTGTTCTTAGAACTACAGATCTCACTAATCCGTCCTTGCTCTTGATAAGCTCGCAGATTCGCCCCATGGACCATTGAGCTGGCGGAAAATGTTCGGCTTTTATTATAACCAGCTGTCCAACCTTTAAGCTTTCCCGTTCTCTTCGCCACTTTTTCCTTTGCTGAAGCGTGACAAGATATTCCTCTTGCCACCTTTTCCAGAAATTCATCATTATCTGCCTTTCTCTCCACAGCTTTATACCTTTCGACTTCGATTCCTCAGCTAGCTCAAAAGGTGGCGGCAATATTATTGGCTCACCTATCAAAAAATGACCTGGCGTTAAAGCTTCCACGTCCATCGGATCATCGCTGAGCGGATGAATAGGACGAGAGTTCAGAATTCCCTCAATCCCAATTCAGAGCGTTAAAAATTGCTCGCTGTCCATGGTCCTTTGACCTACCACCCTCTTCAAGTGAAACTTCATAGATTTCACCGCCGCCTCATAAATTCCACCTTGATGTGGAGCTGCTGGAGTCATAAAGATCCAGTCCGTAACTTTCTGACTTAGCTTGCTGAAAACTTCGTTTTTGCTCCACTCCTTCCAAGCTTGCTTGATTTCCCTTGCTGCACCAACAAATGATGTTCCATTGTCACTATACATACGTTGACAATGTCCTCGCCGACTGATAAACCGATCATAACACGCTAGGAATGATACGGATGTCAGGTCTCCTACTGAAACTATGTGAATTGCTCGCGTTTTCAGGCATACAAAAATTGCAACCCAGACCTTTCGTTTAGCTATCTGTTTACCTTGCCGATTTAAGACCTTTAGTATAAATGGTCCAGCATAATCCACACCGGCGTGTAGAAACGCTCTACCTGCTCGCGCTCTATCAGCTGGCAGTTCAGACATTAGTTGCTGTTCTAACTTGTAATTATAGCGAACACAAGTAACGCACTTATGTATGTATCGCCGTAATTCATTACGTAATCTTGGTATCCAATACCGCTGTCGTATAGCTTGCATCATTACCTGTACGGCACCATGTTTTGTCTGCCGATGCACACTGTCCATGATTAACCAAGCTAGCCTCGAACCATTCGGAATAATTACCGGATGTCGCATTTCATATTCCCCACAAGCTTGATGCAGTCACCCTCCTACTCTAAGCATATTCTCGTCATCGAATATTGGCCTTAGCTCTTCGATCTTGCTATGCTCTGTTAGCTCTCCAACCTTGCGCAAAGATGCAATATCTTTATTATATGCTTTCGCTTGAGCTCGCTTTATTAGATAGCGCATTGCTTCTGCCCTTTCCTCTATCGTTAGCATCGTCAGCGTGACGACCCCCCTTTTCGGCCTTGGCATTGGCTGCCCTAGCTCGCGCTGCTTTACCCTGTACAATAATGCACCCATATAATGAAGAATATAGGCTAGTATATTTGTAGCTTTCTCCAAGCTGCTCGCATATTCATCAACTGTCACGATAGCTTGCGCATCGGGCATCCAAATGCCTACATCATCTTTCAATGGTACATCTACACACACCTGCATCTCATCCGCTGCTGTACATGGTACTTCCCCTGTCCTGATGTCAGCTGGCCATTCTTCCTCTGGAAAGCATAACCATTCTGGCCCATGCATCCATAGCTTGCTTTTAATTAAGTCAGCTGGCATCACACCACGGCTTAACAAGTCGGCAGGATTTTCCTTGCTCCCGACGTGCCGCCACTTCGTATTTGTTTATATAGAAGATACACGGTTGGCCACATATGTCTTCAAGTCGCGCGGAAACTTTTGCAACCAATGCAGTACCACCATGGAATCAGTCCACATCACGTAATCTAGCTCACCCCATTCCATTGCCTTTCGACGCTCTACCATTAGCTGTCCCAGCAGCTCTGCTGCAGCTAGCTCTAATCGCGGTATCGTGACTGCTTTGAGTGGTGCCACTCGTGTCTTTGATACCACTAGCTTGCTTGTTACCCTTTCGTGAGCTGTCTCAACTCGCACATATATAGCTGCCCCATAGGCAGTCATTGAAGCGTCTGAAAACCCATGGAGTTGTGCCCTTGCACCCTTGCCCGTACCAAGCCATCTGTCTATCCGTAATTGTTCCAGATGTATGACTTCTTGCCAGTAAGCTATCCACCTCTCCTTTAACTTAGCTGGCACCTCCTCATCCCAACCAAGACTTAACCGCCACATGTTCTGTATTAGAACCTTGCCCAAAATAACAACTGGCGCAATGTAGCCATTCGGATCATAAAGCTGTGCAATACAGCTTAGTATCTTGCGCTTTGTAACCTCGTCCGTTAAAGCTGGCGTTTTGACCACAAACGTAAATTGGTCATCTGCAACTAACCATTGCAGTCCTAGCACAGAATCTTGCTCGTGGTTGTCAAAAACCATGTCCTCATCAGTATTAGCTTGCAGCTTGCTTGACAGCCATCGGCTATTGGATTTCCATTTTCGAAGTTCAAACCCAGCTGTTCGTACAACCCTGTCCAAACGACTGGCGATCGTGAATGCTTCTTGTTCACTGTCACAGCCCGTGACACAGTCGTCCATATAAAAATCATTTCTGATTATCGTTTCCACATCTGGAAATAGCTCGCTCGAATCCTGTCCACACTGTATTAAAGCTCGCACTGCGTTGTATTGCTGACGATGTCATACCGTATGTGACAACCGTCAGCCAAAACTCTTGTAAGCTCGCGCTTGGAGATTCCCTCCAAAATATCCTCTGCAGATCCCATTGATGCTGGGCTATCTTGACTTGCCGAAACATCATTTTGATGTCAGCGCTGAATCCAATCCGATGCCTTCGGAATCGCATGGCCGTCTCAAACAGGTCCCTTTGTAGCTTTTCGCCCAGCTGTTGGATTTCATTGAGTGAAATCCCTCTATGTGTTCGAAAGCTACAGTCGAACACCACCCTGAATTTTTTAGTTACGCAGTGATGCGGTATATAATACACCAACTGCCCCGCTGGCGCTTGATAGCTTGCTCTTTTCATGAAAGCAACATACTTCTCTCGTAAAGCTGGATCTCTGCTAAGCTTTCTCTCTAAGTACATAAATCGTCTTAGTGCTATAGCTCTCGAATCTCCTATATGACTTACGTCTGGCTTCAGAGGAATGGTAACGATAAAACGCCCATCCTCATCTCGCCTAGCTGTCCGAAAAAAATTGTCCTCCACCGCTTGTTCTTCCGGTGTCCTAGTTGTAGCAACACCTATGCGGTCCATTGCCCACAGCTGGCTTATCATCTCGTCCATATTGTGCGACTTGCTCTTGCACAATGAGTGCACCCGAAATACCACCATACCAAAGTCTGTTTCTAAAGCGATAAGATCTCCGATGTTGCGTGGCATGGAACTGACCATTACCTTGGCGAAAAAGCCAACCCACAATAACACCATAAATGTAGCTCGCTTCCAATAGGCAGGATCCGTATATGGAACCTGCATATGCCCTGGGATTGGCTGTACGTCCGTTGGTGGAGTAGCCAATTCCCACCTTGCGCCCCTTGGTAATACCCAAAATTCTTCTTCAATGCTTGCCTCTGATTCAAACCATGGCATTATTTGCATTGAGTGAGTGCATGAAGTGAAATTTGACGCTGGTTTGATAAAAAGAATATTTTGTTTAGCCGACGGCGAGCGTACGTTAATAAAGTTGAATACTTTATTATACCGCTGGTATGTATGTGCATCATAATTTATGGTTTTAGGAATATTATGCAAATGCTGGGAATGATCTTGCATGCGATTAAGACGGAGAAGCAATCGATATAATTTGGGGTGCATGTAGTGAATAATACAATAGAAGGCACTGCACAAAAATGGTTATTTGGAACCATGGATGACGGCGATAGGCAGGAGATTTTAGATCATTTAAAAGCTAATGAGGAAATCAATCATAATGCTATTTTCAATTCAAAGAAACAAATTCTAATTAATAGACATTTTAATGATACATTCAGTATTCTCAAAAATGCAATAGATCAGGATAGAAATAGGACATTAGGATTTCTCAATTCAATTTCAAAACAAGATTGTATCGTTTGACGATACTTGACTAAGAAAAAAAATAATCTAAAATAAAATTTAAAAAAATTTAAAAAACCCAACATTTATTAGCTCGCAATTGATGATAAGCTCGCACAACAATATAACTTAGCTCGCAGGATGGCTTTCGGTAGCTATCGACCTTTGTATAACAACGACTGACTTGGTGAAGAGTCAAACCCAGACTAAATATAAAAACTACTTCTTAACTTCATTTAGCTTGCGCGTTAGCTTATGTATAAAAATAAAGAGAGACAAATATGAGATATAAAAATATAGCTTTCTCTTAAATACACTCGTATGCTGGCATACGATACACTCCCAACGAAAACGGAATGTTTTCCATCTAGGATCTCGCTGTGTTCCTTGCGCCTTGCCGTTTAGCTTATTCATTCCATAGCCCATCAGTGTCTAGCTATCCCCTTGCAGTGTTGTACTTTCCTTGTCTCAGTTCTAGGGAGAAAAGAAGGTTAATACTTATCAAAACAAATATATATAAGCTAGCTGAAATATAAATATCAAATTTATCATAAAGAAAATTAAAATGGTTAGCTTGCCTATGTCTCAATTAATTTTTACCTTGCACAGCTCGCTCGTACCTTGCTGTATTACCTCTCGGATATAGCTTGCCGTATTTATTCTTCGCTTGTTGTATCGACAGGCAGAATGCAGATTTTCTGCACTGGCCTGCTTAGCTGTCCAGTTTCTGTTCTTAGAACTACAGATCTCACTAATCCGTCCTTGCTCTTGATAAGCTCGCAGATTCGCCCCATGGACCATTGAGCTGGCGGAAAATGTTCGGCTTTTATTATAACCAGCTGTCCAACCTTTAAGCTTTCCCGTTCTCTTCGCCACTTTTTCCTTTGCTGAAGCGTGACAAGATATTCCTCTTGCCACCTCTTCCAGAAATTCATCATTATCTGCCTTTCTCTCCACAGCTTTATACCTTTCGACTTCGATTCCTCAGCTAGCTCAAAAGGTGGCGGCAATATTATTGGCTCACCTATCAAAAAATGACCTGGCGTTAAAGCTTCCACGTCCATCGGATCATCGCTGAGCGGATGAATAGGACGAGAGTTCAGAATTCCCTCAATCCCAATTAAGAGCGTTAAAAATTGCTCGCTGTCCAAGGTCCTTTGACCTACCACCCTCTTCAAGTGAAGCTTCATAGATTTCACCGCCGCCTCATAAATTCCACCTTGATGTGGAGCTGCTGGAGTCATAAAGATCCAGTCCGTAACATTCTGACTTAGCTTGCTGAAAACTTCGTTTTTGCTCCACTCCTTCCAAGCTTGCTTGATTTCCCTTGCTGCACCAACAAATGATGTTCCATTGTCACTATACATACGTTGACAATGTCCTCGCCGACTGATAAACCGATCATAACACGCTAGGAATGATACGGATGTCAGGTCTCCTACTGAATCTATGTGAATTGCTCGCGTTTTCAGGCATACAAAAATTGCAACCCAGACCTTTCGTTTAGCTATCTGTTTACCTTGCCGATTTAATACCTTTAGTATAAATGGTCCAGCATAATCCACACCGGCGTGTAGAAACGTTCTACCTGCTCGCGCTCTATCAGCTGGCAGTTCAGACATTAGTTGCTGTTCTAACTTGTAATTATAGCGAACACAAGTAACGCACTTATGTATGTATCGCCGTAATTCATTACGTAATCTTGGTATCCAATACCGCTGTCGTATAGCTTGCATCATTACCTGTACGGCACCATGTTTTGTCTGCCGATGCACACTGTCCATGATTAACCAAGCTAGCCTCGAACCATTCGGAATAATTACCGGATGTCGCATTTCATATTCCCCACAAGCTTGATGCAGTCACATTCCTACTCTAAGCATATTCTCGTCATCGAATATTGGCCTTAGCTCTTCGATCTTGCTATGCTCTGTTAGCTCTCCAACCTTGCGCAAAGATGCAATATCTTTATTATATGCTTTCGCTTGAGCTCGCTTTATCAGATAGCGCATTGCTTCTGCCCTTTCCTCTATCGTTAGCATCGTCGGCGTGACGACCCCCCTTTTCGGCCTTGGCATTGGCTGCCCTAGCTCGCGCTGCTTTACCCTGTACAATAATGCACCCATATAATGAAGAATATAGGCTAGTATATTTGTAGCTTTCTCCAAGCTGCTCGCATATTCATCAACTGTCACGATAGCTTGCGCATCGGGCATCCAAATGCCTACATCATCTTTCAATGATACAGCTGTACTTCCCCTGTCCTGATGTCAGCTGGCCATTCTTCCTCTGGAAAGCATAACCATTCTGGCCCATGCATCCATAGCTTGCTTTTAATTAAGTCAGCTGGCATCACACCACGGCTTAACAAGTCGGCAGGATTTTCCTTGCTCCCGACGTGCCGGCACTTCGTATTTGTTTGTATAGAAGATACACGGTTGGCCACATATGTCTTCAAGTCGCGCGGAAACTTTTGCAACCAATGCAGTACCACCATGGAATCAGTCCACATCACGTAATCTCGCTCACCCCATTCCATTGCCTTTCGACGCTCTACCATTAGCTGTCCCAGCAGCTCTGCTGCAGCTAGCTCTAATCGCGGTATCGTGACTGCTTTGAGTGGTGCCACTCGTGTCTTTGATACCACTAGCTTGCTTGTTACCCTTTCGTGAGCTGTCTCAACTCGCACATATATAGCTGCCCCATAGGCAGTCATTGAAGCGTCTGAAAACCCATGGAGTTGTGCCCTTGCACCCTTGCCCGTACCAAGCCATCTGTCTATCCGTAATTGTTCCAGATGTATGACTTCTTGCCAGTAAGCTATCCACCTCTCCTTTAACTTAGCTGGCACCTCCTCATCCCAACCAAGACTTAACCGCCACATGTTCTGTATTAGAACCTTGCCCAAAATAACAACTGGCGCAATGTAGCCATTCGGATCATAAAGCTGTGCAATACAGCTTAGTATCTTGCGCTTTGTAACCTCGTCCGTTAAAGCTGGCGTTTTGACCACAAACGTAAATTGGTCATCTGCAACTAACCATTGCAGTCCTAGCACAGAATCTTGCTCGTGGTTGTCAAAAACCATGTCCTCATCAGTATTAGCTTGCAGCTTGCTTGACAGCCATCGGCTATTGGATTTCCATTTTCGAAGTTCAAACCCAGCTGTTCGTACAACCCTGTCCAAACGACTGGCGATCGTGAATGCTTCTTGTTCACTGTCACAGCCCGTGACACAGTCGTCCATATAAAAATCATTTCTGATTATCGTTTCCACATCTGATAATAGCTCGCTCGAATCCTGTCCACACTGTATTAAAGCTCGCACTGCGTTGTATTGCTGACGATGTCATACCGTATGTGACAACCGTCAGCCAAAACTCTTGTAAGCTCGCGCTTGGAGATTCCCTCCAAAATATCCTCTGCAGATCCCATTGATGCTGGGCTATCTTGACTTGCCGAAACATCATTTTGATGTCAGCGCTGAATCCAATCCGATGCCTTCGGAATCGCATGGCCGTCTCAAACAGGTCCCTTTGTAGCTTTTCGCCCAGCTGTTGGATTTCATTGAGTGAAATCCCTCTATGTGTTCGAAAGCTACAGTCGAACACCACCCTGAATTTTTTAGTTACGCAGTGATGCGGTATATAATACACCAACTGCCCCGCTGGCGCTTGATAGCTTGCTCTTTTCATGAAAGCAACATACTTCTCTCGTAAAGCTGGATCTCTGCTAAGCTTTCTCTCTAAGTACATAAATCGTCTTAGTGCTATAGCTCTCGAATCTCCTTTATGACTTACGTCTGGCTTCAGAGGAATGGTAACGATAAAACGCCCATCCTCATCTCGCCTAGCTGTCCGAAAAAAATTGTCCTCCACCGCTTGTTCTTCCGGTGTCCTAGTGGTAGCAACACCTATGCGGTCCATTGCCCACAGCTGGCTTATCATCTCGTCCATATTGTGCGACTTGCTCTTGCACAATGAGTGCACCCCAAATTCCACCATACCAAAGTCTGTTTCTAAAGCGATAAGATCTCCGATGTTGCGTGGCATGGAACTGACCATTACCTTGGCGAAAAAGCCAACCCCCAATAACACCATAAATGTAGCTCGCTTCCAATAGGCAGGATCCGTATATGGAACCTGCATATGCCCTGGGATTGGCTGTACGTCCGTTGGTGGAGTAGCCAATTCCCACCTTGCGCCCCTTGGTAATACCCAAAATTCTTCTTCAATGCTTGCCTCTGATTCAAACCATGGCATTATTTGCATTTTAGCTCGCTTGCAGATCTGAATTGGATTGCCATCAATGCCAATTACCTTTCGTGTTGCTGTCGATGTAGCTATCCCTAAAGCTTGCACTAGATCGTATGGGATCAAATTTAACTGGGCTCCTGAATCCAGGAGAGCTCGCACTGGTGCTGAATTAGAACCATTTACCTTGAATTATGTAGAAATATCGCTAGCAGAATTGGAGATTGAATTAAAGACGCTCAAATACGTTTTAATAAGATTTTTATTATTAAAATCCCCCCAGCTTATCTCATCCCCCTTCTGTTTTGTAAGAACAGATTGCCTCGTCTTTTTAGCTGGCACTGCTTCTAGTAAGGCACCCTTGCGCTTGTTGCTCGCTTCTGCTACCATGTTGGCTGCTGCTGCTGAGCGCCCTTGCTCATGGTCTGTACACAAAACACTATTGTGCCTCATGTTCCCTGGACACCTTGGACACGCTGACGGGAAGCACTCCTCCTTTCGATGTCCTTGTTTTAGACAATTCTCGCAAAGGCCTTTAACCCTCACGAAATTCGCCCTAGCTCGCATGGTTAGCTGAAGAAATCGCTGGCAACGATATAGCTGATGGTTCTCTCCACACATCTCGCACTTCCTGGGCTTGGATCCTGCTCCAGAATTGCGCCTGGCTTCGAATCGAATTGGTGTCGCTGCTGCCCTCGATGCTTGATTGCTGGGCCCTGGCTGTTGTCTAGCTGGCTCTGCAACTTGTTGCCTGAGGCGCAACACTGGCTCCCCCTTTGCTGGTTTGGCTCGCGTGTCAAACATCCTTGTACGTTGACTTGGTATTGGCCTATTCTGGTTGGCCGCAGCTTGGCGATCCAGAAATGCCAACATTTCTGCAATCGTCGGAGTCTCGGACGTTCGTTGAAGCTCCCATTGCTTCGCTGTATCCTGGTCCAATCGCTCGTGAAGCATGAACACCACGATGACATCCCAATGCTCCACTGGAACCCCTTGCGCTCGTAGCTGTCGTATCATTTTATGCGTTACGTTCGACATCAGCTGCATGTCGTCAGCTCGCAGATTGTTCGGTAGTACCGGAAGCTTGCTGAAATTTCGAAGCAGTTCATGGCAGGTTTTGTACTTCTTATCGTAGATCTGCTTCAACCTCTCCCATGCCTCAAGATAATTTGCATCTGTTAGCTGCCACTCACCCATGGCCCTTGCTGCTTCTTCTCTCAGCGAGCTGCTCTAGTATTGAAACTTGAACGCTGGCTGGACCTGCTCGTTGTTATGAATAGCAGCAACGAACCTATCACGGAATCCTTGCCATTTAGTCAAGGACTCATCAAACTCCCCCCATGTATTGCGAAGTTCATGTGCTGGCAATCGAACCTGCACCTGAATCGGTGGGTTAACTTGCTGTGGATTTCCTTGCGCGTTGTTAGCTTGCTGATATTAGCTGGCTGTGGAGCTTGCTGTTGCAGGATAGCCTGCATTCGGCGACGAATCGCCGCTTTCACTACGAGGAGCATTTCATCGGCTCGCTCCATTTGCTGTCCAAGCTGCTCGGATTTTTCGGCTTTACCCAGATGGCCCGAGCAAATGCCCCACCCAGCTGCGACCAGATCTCCTCCACTCTCTCCTATCTGGTGCGCAACTCCTCGCTGTCAGCTTGCTGAAAACCATCGCCTTGTATATAGGCCGCTTGCCTCTCAAGTGCTGCAATGCACGAAGCAAATTGCCTTGAACTTGCCATGTTGCTGTACAAGAAAAAAGGAAGGAATTAGTTAAAGCTTGCTGAAATTGAATATCAAAAATATTTTCAAAGCTTGCTGTTTATTTGTTGCTCGCGCCTGACAAGTGACATTGTGTTATTTTATAGCTTGCCCAGATTTTACGTTTAGCTTGCACAATTTGTATTATATATTTTAAAGCTTGCAGAAATTTTAATTTAATTTAGCTTATGGTATTAATAGCAATTGCGAGCTAATAAATGTTGGGTTTTTTAAACGTATTTTTCCCAACAATAAAACGTGTCTGTTTTATTTCGATCGGTTGATTTTATTTAAGATTATTTTTTTTTTCTTAGTTAAGTATCGTCAAACGATACATTATTGTCCGTATCGAGTCCGGATATGCGTTAATCGACCTATAGATATAGTCCGCGAGCTAAAAACTTTTATAAGTGCGCGAGGAAATGACAATGTAAAAATGTGCCAGCTTAAAAGTTTCTAATAAAATGTGGTTGCTATGTGCGCGAGCGGATAGGAAAGCTACAATATTAATATTTGTAAAAAGAAATCACATTTCCATCAAAAGCTATAGTGCGAGCAAAATTATTCATATCCTAACATGAAAATTCAACGGCGAGCTAAAAAATATCAAACGGTAAATTTATTTCCAAGCAAGCTACACCGACAGCCATACACAGCCAGCTGCATACAGTAAGCTATAAACACAGACAGCTATACATAGATAGCAACAAGCGAAATGTTGCGCAAAAGCAACCGACAACCAGGGGAGTATATTATATTCACAATTTATATTTCCCCTTTATTATTATTTAGCTATCAGCAAGTCGTCATCCACCAACATAATTTCATGTGCGAGCCAAAATATAAATATATACACACACAGCAAGCTGCTTGGTTGGATGTATGAGATATACATACATTATATGTAGCCACGTTCATGGCGGACGTGACTGCGCGAGCTAAAGAACAAAAGCAAACACGAGAAACACAAGAGAAGGGGAAGAATCTGCGATTACCCCTTTCTCATTGAAAAGTGTATTCTTGTGGTGTTAAGAAGTGTTTTTTTATTAGTAAACAAAATCGTTTCAATTTTGTTCGCGAATTTTATTAAACAAAAAAAAAAACTTTTTAACTCAAGTGAGTACGATAGCTTAATTGCAAGGAGATAATTAATTTATCTGAATCTGCAAGAGTTAGCTCAGTGGCAAGTGACAAGTGTTGTGTTTTTTTTTCTGTCAATAAGGTGTTATTTTTTTTATTTTTTATTATTGTTGTGATTAATATGCCTCGCCTGCAGTGTGTTTTTCCTTTTATGTGTGCCTTTGTGATGTCGCTATGAAGGCAATATTCTGCAGCGAACATAAGCGACATTTAATTGAAGTAATTTTTTTTTCTTCTCTCCCGACCGACGGCAAAATGCGTTCTTGTTTTGTTTACTTTTTTTCTTATTAAAAGTGAATCACATTGCGGTACGAGTGCATGAGTAGGTAGGTAGGTAGGTAGGTAGTGAATAAAATAAAGAGCGAACTAACAACATGCGAGCTAAAATAATATGCGCAAGCTGGGGTGAATTTAGGTCGAGCAAGCTAAATTAAATTAAAATTTCTGCAAGCTTTAAAATATATAATACAAATTGTGCAAGCTAAACGTAAAATCTGGGCAAGCTATAAAATAACACAATGTCACTTGTCAGGCGCGAGCAACAAATAAACAGCAAGCTTTGAAAATATTTTTGATATTCAATTTCAGCAAGCTTTAACTAATTCCTTCCTTTTTTCTTGTACAGCAACATGGCAAGTTCAAGGCAATTTGCTTCGTGCATTGCAGCACTTGAGAGGCAAGCGGCCTATATACAAGGCGATGGTTTTCAGCAAGCTGACAGCGAGGAGTTGCGCACCAGATAGGAGAGAGTGGAGGAGAACTGGTCGCAGCTGGGTGGGGCATTTGCTCGGGCCATCTGGGGTAAAGCCGAAAAATCCGAGCAGCTTGGACAGCAAATGGAGCGAGCCGATGAAATGCTCCTCGTAGTGAAAGCGGCGATTCGTCGCCAAGCTGCTCGGATTTTTCGGCTTTACCCCAGATGGCCCGAGCAAATGCCCCACCCAGCTGCGACCAGATCTCCTCCACTCTCTCCTATCTGGTGCGCAACTCCTCGCTGTCAGCTTGCTGAAAACCATCGCCTTGTATATAGGCCGCTTGCCTCTCAAGTGCTGCAATGCACGAAGCAAATTGCCTTGAACTTGCCATGTTGCTGTACAAGAAAAAAGGAAGGAATTAGTTAAAGCTTGCTGAAATTGAATATCAAAAATATTTTCAAAGCTTGCTGTTTATTTGTTGCTCGCGCCTGACAAGTGACATTGTGTTATTTTATAGCTTGCCCAGATTTTACGTTTAGCTTGCACAATTTGTATTATATATTTTAAAGCTTGCAGAAATTTTAATTTAATTTAGCTTGCTCGACCTAAATTCACCCCAGCTTGCGCATATTATTTTAGCTCGCATGTTGTTAGTTCGCTCTTTATTTTATTCACTACCTACCTACCTACCTACCTACTCATGCACTCGTACCGCAATGTGATTCACTCTTAATAAGAAAAAAAGTAAACAAAACAAGAACGCATTTTGCCGTCGGTCGGGAGAGAAGAAAAAAAAATTACTTCAATTAAATGTCGCTTATGTTCGCTGCAGAATATTGCCTTCATAGCGACATCACAAAGGCACACATAAAAGGAAAAACACACTGCAGGCGAGGCATATTAATCACAACAATAATAAAAAATAAAAAAAATAACACCTTATTGACAGAAAAAAAAACACAACACTTGTCACTTGCCACTGAGCTAACTCTTGCAGATTCAGATAAATTAATTATCTCCTTGCAATTAAGCTATCGTACTCACTTGAGTTAAAAAGTTTTTTTTTTTGTTTAATAAAATTCGCGAACAAAATTGAAACGATTTTGTTTACTAATAAAAAAACACTTCTTAACACCACAAGAATACACTTTTCAATGAGAAAGGGGTAATCGCAGATTCTTCCCCTTCTCTTGTGTTTCTCGTGTTTGCTTTTGTTCTTTAGCTCGCGCAGTCACGTCCGCCATGAACGTGGCTACATATAATGTATGTATATCTCATACATCCAACCAAGCAGCTTGCTGTGTGTGTATATATTTATATTTTGGCTCGCACATGAAATTATGTTGGTGGATGACGACTTGCTGATAGCTTAATAATAATAAAGGGGAAATATAAATTGTGAATATAATATACTCCCCTGGTTGTCGGTTGCTTTTGCGCAACATTTCGCTTGTTGCTATCTATGTATAGCTGTCTGTGTTTATAGCTTACTGTATGCAGCTGGCTGTGTATGGCTGTCGGTGTAGCTTGCTTGGAAATAAATTTACCGTTTGATATTTTTTAGCTCGCCGTTGAATTTTCATGTTAGGATATGAATAATTTTGCTCGCACTATAGCTTTTGATGGAAATGTGATTTCTTTTTACAAATATTAATATTGTAGCTTTCCTATCCGCTCGCGCACATAGCAACCACATTTTATTAGAAACTTTTAAGCTGGCACATTTTTACATTTTCATTTCCTCGCGCACTTATAAAAGTTTTTAGCTCGCGGACTATATCTATAGGTCGATTAACGCATATCCGGACTCGATACGGACAATAATGTATCGTTTGACGATACTTAACTAAGAAAAAAAAAATAATCTTAAATAAAATCAACCGATCGAAATAAAACAGACACGTTTTATTGTTGGGAAAAATACGTTTAAAAAACCCAACATTTATTAGCTCGCAATTGATAATAAGCTCGCACAACAATATAACTTAGCTCGCAGGATGGCTTTCGGTAGCTATCGACCTTTGTATAACAACGACTGACTTGGTGAAGAGTCAAACCCAGACTAACTATAAAAACTACTTCTTAACATCATTTAGCTTGCGCGTTAGCTTATGTATAAAAATAAAGAGAGACAAATATGAGATATAAAAATATAGCTTTCTTTTAAATACACTCGTATGCTGGCATATGATACAAATATAGCGAGATAAGAGGACACTCAATGTACTTAGACCAAATGCTCTAGCTTAGATATTTAGAAAACAAAGTAGAACAAATTCAAGATAGCATTGCAGCTGCTAAGAATAATGTTTTCCATCCAAGTATATTATTGCAGAAGAAATTAGAATATACGATATTGATTTCTATAAATTAAAATTAGTAAAGGTTGGCATACTGAAATATATTAACCAATCAATAATTATAGCAATTAAAATTCCAAAAGATTATATCAAAGAAGATCTTAAACTTGTTTTACCTATGCAAACTCAGAATTTTTCGAGATTGATGAAAAAGATGAATATGTTTTAACAGTAAACAAAAATAATTTCGTATATCAAGAAGACAAATTGTTAAAAGATTTAAAAATAAGCAAAACTGTATTTTGAAAAATGAATGTAAACTTAAATTTAACAACAAAACAATAATTGAAGCAATTGTTGGAGAAACATTAGTAGCTAAAAATACTGTTAAGGAAAAGTTAATTCAAAATTGTGACGATCGGACAATATTATTAAATGGAAATAATTTAATAAACTTTTATAATTGTAGAAATTTTTCAAGAAAAATTTGATAATCGAATAACAAAAATTCAAGCCAAATATTTTTATCCTAGTAGTAGTATTAATAACTCATTGCCAAAAATTGTAAGCTTTGAAATTATAATGATAAAACATTTCGAAAACATTAAAGAAATTAAGGAATTAAAGTTCCACAAAAATGTATCTTATGGTATTAATATAACAATAATTTTAATCGCTGTTATATTTATTATCCTATTCATTTTATGGTTTAGAAGAAATAATGTAAATGTAAAAATTGTAAATACAGATGTAAATAAAAGAATTCAGGAGAATTCAAAATCTGGCAGTGAAGATGTTATGAATATGAACAATGACACCATTAATTTAAGTATTAATGATGACATCGAAAAACCGACACCAGCAAAAGTATCTAGATTTTAAGTTTATAGCTTTTCTCATGGGAACGGAAACGCAATGAATCAAATTGCATTGCATTTCCTTTACCATTTTTCATTATTGTATCGAACCTTAACTCACGGTTTCCTCATCTCGATATACACAAAGGAATCTGGATCACCCAGATCAAAAAACCGTCAACCAGATTGATCACGTTGCGATCGATGCAAGACAAGTCTACAGTATCTTGGATGTTGTGCCGAAGACCAGTGGCAACACTGCCAACAAGCCATCAGAGATGCCGCAACTGATGTGCTAGGTTTCACCAGACCACCGCCACGAAACCTCTGGTTTGATGACGAATGCAGGCAGGCCCAAGAGGCAGGAAAACGTGCAAAAGTTTTACTAACAGGTAAAAAGAACATGCCAAGGAAAAAAAACTCACAGAAGCCTGTAGAGATAGGAATGGAAACCTCGTAGTTAAGTCACAGTCGGTGCTGAGTACATGGAAGGGCCATTTCTGCAGACTGTTAAACGGCGATGTAGACCCGCTGTCAGGCAGAATGAACCATTCAACATAGACGATGACAGACAAAACTTCCGTCCACCTACACTAAAAAACAACAAAGCTGCTGGACCCGACATACTACCCGCCAAACTTTTTAAAGCGGCCGTAGATGACCTGGTGGAGTGCATACACCAACTCATTTCTAAGGTTTGGTCAGAAGAAAGTATGCCTGATGAATGGAACCTCAGCATCGTTTGCCCGATCCACAAGAAAGGAGACCCTCTCAACTACGCCAACTATAGAGGAATAAGTCTACTGAATATCGCGTACAAGATCCTCTCTGCCGTACTGAAACCTTTCGTCAGCAACCTGATTGGCCCCTATCAGTGTGGTTTCAGGCCAGGAAAGTGTACAATCTCTCAAATGTTCACGCTACGGCAGATCCTGGAAACTACCAAAGAATTCCAAATCGATACCCACCATCTCTTTATCGATTTTAAGGCCGCGTACGATAGCATTTATAGAGGCGAGCTATACAGAGCCATCTCAGGTTTTGGCATTCCCACAAAACTCGTCCGACTGTGCAGGATGACGATGGAGAACTCTCGCTGCTCCGTCAAGGCTTGTACTGACCTCACAGAAGCTTCTGACGTCAAAAAACGATTCCGACAAGGTGATGCGCTATCGTGCAATTTCTTCAACTTAATACTTGAAAAAGTTATAAGAAACTCGCAAGTCAATTGTAGTGGGAAAATTTTGTTCAAGTCTGTGCAATTGTTAGCATACGCTGACGACATAGACATCATTGGCAGAACTCGGCGAGCTGTCACTGGAACGTTTGCTAGAATTGAAGCTGAAGCGGCTAAGATGGGACTAGCAGTCAATGAGACAGGTACAACTTTGAGATAGTTAGGGAATTAGTGTACCTCGGATCCGCTATAACATCTGAAAACAACATCTTGTCAGAAATAAAGCGAAGAATTACTCTTGGGCTAGGAACGCAATTGAGTAGCAAAGCCTTCTTTTGAAAAACAAAGGAGACTCTGTAAAAGACCCTAATCATCCCAGTCCTGCTCTATGGCGCCGAGGCATGGACTCTGTCTCAAGTTGATGAAGATATCCTTAGTCGTTTCGAGCGTAAGACTCTTCGGATGATTTTTGGCCCTATCTGCGTATTAACGGGCTTTTGAGGTGAAGGTTCAACGAAGAACAAAGACCACGCTGTCTGGAGAGGCATGTTGGTTGAGGCCCAGGTTTGTCCCGAACTGTAGCGCCCCCTAAGTAAGTAAGTAAGGAAAATTTCCAGATATATTTAAATTTCTTTCATCACAGCTTTAATTTATTTTTAACTGATTTGCATTTTTTATAATAATTGTTTCATCGTCTAATGAAAGTATTTTTTTTTATTTTTTTTTTTTTTTTTTTTTTTTATTTGTAGCGTAATATACAAGTAATTGATTTACATTTCATTGTAGGTAAGTGATATAGAAATATTTTGTTCTTTTCTTTACAACTTCAATTCTTGGTTTATATAATGAAAGGCAGATAATAACTATGAAATCAGTTACTATATTAAGGGAAAATGCTACTGGAAAAAACCCTTATATGATACTTAAATCTAGTATTGCTGTGTTCCCATAATCTACAATTTAAGCAGTGAGTTACAATAGTATAATAATATTATATTAATTTGAAAGTAGACGAACAAGATCGTTTTCAGAATAAGTGCAATTAAAATAAAATCTTTCTCGAAATTTACTTATAAGGAACATAATAGTATTAGCATTCGCCTTATCATGGAGCCTATTTGTTGAGTAATACCATGGTAATCCAAGCATCATTTTTAATATTTTATTTTGGCAAACTTGAAGTTTTTTGATATGAGTGTGAGCGCAGTTAAACCAAACTGGTGCCCCATATAAAAGAATAGCTTTAAAAATGGTTTTAAATAATATTAGTTTATTTTGCATGCTAAGGTTTGACTTTCTATTAATAAAAGGATATAAAGTTCTTATTGTCAAATTGATTTTATTCACTGTACTTGAAATGTGAGGTTGAAAAGTTAACTTATTATCCAAAATAACACCGAGGTATTTGCAATTATCTGACCATTCGATTTCTGCGCAGCATAGACGAAGTTTGGCATATGGTAGGTAACAAGATTTTCTGCGACGTGAAAACCACATTGCTTGGGTTTTTGTAGCGTTTATTTTTATCTTCCATTTGTGGAAAAATTTCTCAATAAGTATAAGTGCGATTTGCAAAACCCTTGAAACATCTTGAAAGAGTATGCCAGAGGCAAAAATAGCGGTATCGTCCGCATACATAGCGATACCTACGTTTGGATCGAGAGCAGGAAAGTCCGATAAGTAAATGTTAAATAAAATTGGGCCCAAAACCGATCCTTGAGGGACACCAAAGGGTACGTCATATAAAAAGGATTTTACGTTTCCTAAGTAGACTGCGAATTTTCTGTCTTAATAAATTTAATTATATTGCAAGGAAAGTTGAATTGGAAAAGTTTAAAGATGATAGCATTATGCATTATGAAAGTATTTCAGTTTTTAAGTTTTTTATAAGTTTACAATTTTTTTGAATAGTACAATGTTTACTTAAATGTAATTCATTTGACAATTTAAGTTCTTTATATCGATATGTTATATTGTTATTTTTAAATCCAAATTTTTTTTGGTAATCAATTTCTTTGTGATCTTTATTTGGTATTGGAACAATCATTCTTAGTTGTATTTGTAAAATTTCTTTTGGAATCTTAATAGCAAATATTAATTAATTTTCTTGAATTTCGTTATACCTAATTTTATATATTTCATTTTACTTAAATCTATGTTAAATATTTGTATTTCTTCGTCTGTAAGTAAATTTGGATGTAAGATACCATATCTTGCTGAGGCTAAATTTTCTTGTATGTGATTTTTCTTTTTTTTAATTAATTGTACTTTAAAAAGTTGGTCATAAAATAAATTTTGATTTATAGTTTTACTCGCTACATTATTTAACTGTCCTAATATTACCGTTCTATCTTTTTCTATTATATCTTTTATTTTCTTAAGGGATTTACTAAAATTCTCGTTAATTAAAATTTGCTGGTTCAAATTTGTGAGCGTTATGATTGTTTATTTCTACATTTCTTAAATGTTCTTATATATTAATCCTATCTTCATCATCCATAGTACCAAAAAGCCACTTGCATGCACTGCCTACTATATTTACTAGCCCTCTTTTCTGTCTGTTTTCTCTAGGCATAATGGTTTTCACTCTATTTTTCAAGTGGTTAAGTTCTAATTTAAGTAGTCCTTTATGGTATGTGTCTAATTTTTCTACATTTTTTAAATAATCTATTAAAATGTCTATAATTTCTTGTGGTTTAATCACATGGATTACAATGTCTATCTTTGTAACTATGTCGGCTTCGTTAATATTTATTTTGGTAAATCCGTTTTCTTCTTTTATATCGTTGATATGTAGTCTTCCACCAGCATTATTAAAAATATTGTCATGAAGAGCTGAAAATCTAGGTTGTCTTTATTATATTAGTTACATGTATATTGGAAAGTTTACTTTTCCTAAATCTAGGCTGATGCTTATGTCTTACTCCTAATTTTTTATAAATCCTGTAGATCTTGTTTCTCAATAAGATTCTCGTTTTTGTTTGATTTTTCTATGCTACTTTTCTTCATCGTATCTAAATTATTTTTAATTTTATAGAATCCTATTTTATGAAATTGTACTACAGCTGGACTTGTTCTTATAGTCGAATGTATTCTTTCATTATAGTTTCTAATTGCTTGTTGAATAAGTATTTTTACTGATACGTTTACTGCATTTAATTTTAAAATCCGACTCTTTTCTAGCAAGGTGCTATGAAATCTTACCACGTCCGAATTTCCGGTGTGAGAATTGGGTTTAGTAAAATGAATATCAATATTTTCGTTTTGTAGAAATTCTTTAATATGAATTGAATTAAACTCATTGTCAGCAACTATTTTTTTAGGTTTTCCTGATTTAGCAAAATGACTCTCTAGTCCTTCTATTATTGTTAAATGATTTCTATCTGACAAATAATATGCAAATCCAAATTTGGAAAATGTATCAATTATAGTTAAAAAACTGCATTTAAGAATTACGAATGTATCTATATGTATAATTTCATTTAGATCCGAAGGTGTTTCAGTAAAGTTAAGTTTAGGTCTTATCGGCTTGCGATCATATTTGACCTTTTGACAAACTTCACATTGATTAATAACTATTTGTATTAATTCCATTAATTTTGGGAAATATATTTTGTTTTTAATTCCATTAGATGTCTCTTGCATGCCTGAGTGCATTCTTACTCTAACATGATAAAGTGAAATTTGTTTTATTGCTTCTGTTTCTAACTTAATGTCTTGTGCTCTATAAGAACATTTAATAAACTTTATTTGATTAACGTTTGAAAATAACTCCCTTAATTTTGTTCTGTACTACATTATACTTACTGTCGTTTAACTCCGAATATATACCTGTCAATTCTTTTTTTATAAATCGTCTAAAAATATCGCTTAAATTTTCAAAATCATTATTCGCAATATAAATAATTCTTTTACCATGGGTTATTTCTATTTCCTGAACTTTATTATTTGTCAAAATAATTTGAGGTTTATACTTGTTAACTTTCTTCCTTAATCGGAATGTGTTCTAACAATTTTTCTTCCGGAGTGTACTGTAGCCATGGTTGTTTCATTTTCATCATTTTCTATCTTTAATAATAAATTTATGTCTGAAAAATCGTCGGCATGTATTTTTGAAAAGTTATTACACATTCTATTCGCAGCTTCTTCAGACTTTACGTCCTCGTTAATTTCAATTCTACTTAAAAAAAACTGCTTCTTTATTGTACTTTCCTTTTAAATACTCTATCTGTAATTTAATTGATTGCCCGTTAAGAATAATTATACCTGTTTCTAGGTCAATTAATGTGTTTAATTTCGTGAGCAGATCTGTGCCTATTATGAACTGATACTTTCGTTCGGGTAAGCTTTGTGCTTTCCACCTAATAAGAGCTCCTGTTGGTGCTTTCAATTCGTCGGGTGCAGGTGTATGTACTTCAATATCAATAGAGCCTTTACCATTAATTGTAGACAATTGAGACAATTTTATAAAAAACTCGGTATGATTAACTTTGTTATTACTCTCTGTGTTCCCTATGGACATTGGTTCCTCATAGTTTGGGGTATTCTGTTGTTGGCGATTTTGGCCCGAATCGCCTGAACTTCTTAGGTGATAAGAGCGATATTTTGGCTTAAATCTGTGGCATTATCGCTTTTATAGTATTCTTTTAACTAATCACTTTTATATTTAAATTTTTGTATTTCGATCACTTACAGTACAGTAAACGATCGATGCAAGGCACTACTCCAGTCCAGTATGATGGATGTCCGAACTCTCCGAGGGCAAACATTGATTCGGACTACTACCTGGTTATAGCCAAAGTACGACTCAGGATATCCCGACCAACCCCAAGAAGAGGAAATACTGTAAGGAAGTTTACCGTTGGACGGCTACAATCGAGTATCCAATAACCTTGAAAAGAATTCTTTACATCAAGTATTGAGAACCAGTGGCAACATTGATAAAACGCCATCAGGGGAGCTGTATCGGAATTGCTGGGTTTTAAACGGCCACAACAACGAAAACCCTGGTTTAATGATGAGTGTCGGTAAGAACACGGAGCTAAGCAAGAAGCATACAAGATGGTGCTGCAAAGAAGCAGAAGAGGAAAGAGAAACACCGGCTTCTCAGAAAGAATTAAAGGGATCATAGGAAGCGTGCGATCCATTGTATGTAAACTGCCTATAGTACTATCATGGGACGCGAAAAAATCTTAAATGCACGAGCCGCTTGGAGTGCTAGTTTAAATTTTTTTTATTTGTGAGAAAGAGAATAAGAGCATGGTTTTAAGTGTTATGCTTTGTGCTTATATTACTGCGCATGTGCAATGTGAGGCAGGAAACAAAAGAAGGCGAACATGAAATAATTGAGTATCTGGTTTCGCTTAGCTGAGGCGAACATTTTTTTGTTGGGATTTATACACGATCCAGCATTTTCATTGTTTACATTTTTTTTTTGACGTATTTTTATACATACGTTCATTGACCAGACTTTTGATTCGAATTCTTTCGGATTTTCAATTTTTGTTTACTATTTAGAAGGTTGGCGCTTTGAAAAAATATATACCATACATTCTTGCAATTTAGACACAAACTTGCTGGATATCGATATGTATACAAACGTCCTTGATGACATGGATTTTTGTTTTGAATTTTGCTTTTCATTCAGATTGGTACAAATTAAGTGCAAAATATGGGTACAAATTCATTTAAAAAAAATTGTTTGTAAATTGATTGTAAATTTGTATAGTAAGTAGTAAGTAGACAGTTCATACCTATACAATGTGGAAATATAAGAAAAAGGTGGAGACTATTATTTGCGTCGTAATTATGGATACTATAATGATTTATAGGTAGATACTTGTGCAAGTGCATTTGTATCCTTTCATATATAACTGAACGCTAAAACTAGATAATATTATGAAATTCAGTTTTTGAAAAACTTGAAATTCACCAAACCCATTTTTACTTGCGTTTATAGGTACCTACTATAATGCAAGTTATGCATTTGTTCAGATTACAAACTGACATAACATACAAACATGGCATTACGATGATAGAGAAACATATTTCAGTTACTGGCAAAATTCTGTCTGTCTGTTCGTATGTATTTTGGGCTACAGCCTTAACGGTTGTGCTAATCGTCTTCAAATTTAGAACATAAGGTTATTTTGAAATTCTACAGGGGACTTTTTTTGATTTTTTTTAGCTCAAATATTAACGGTACCTGTCATATATAACCGTTAAGTAAAATCTTATTTTCTCGAAAACGGCTCGAAGAATTTTTATTTTTATAATATTTTTTAAATAAATAATAATAATAATAATTTATAAATAAAAATAAATAATTTATAAATCGTTTATATGCCCTGAAGTCGATTATAACTCCCACCTCTGGGTAGGTGCTTCACAAACATAGCTTCTCCTGCTTGATAGAATATAAAATCGAGCGTTATGATTGATAGGAAATAGGACTGCCGCTGAAATAATTGCCCCTCTCGAACACCGACGCAATGTTTTATGTCTTTCCTTATTTTATCGTTTCTTTAATAGAAAATGGGCACGACTGGGTCGCACGTAGTTGCTGTTATTTGCCTGAATACATTGGAAAGCAAGATCTTTTGACAGAAACAAGTAACATTTACGTTGAAAATAACACAGTTTGAACTTATAAAAAGTATCAAAACCACAATACTTTACTTTACGGTTTTTAGTAAAAATGAAGTATGCTATCACACGTCTTAAATAACAAAGAATTTATGAAAAAATTATTTCGAAAATTGTAGGATCGGTTTTGATAAAATCCTGTTTTTTGTTTTTAGTTTTTTGAAAAAAAATTGTTTGTTTAAATTTTGGTATGCAGTTTCCAGTAGTGCCCCATGGCTTAGTGGTTAGTGTGTCGGACTGCTAAGCGAATGAGCCTCGGTTCGAATCCAGCTCATAGCCATTTTCTTTTCCGGGGTACTGCCTCTTGCGAGGAACTGACAAAAGTAAAAGTAAAATTTGTCTCGAAAAAGTGCATCTCATGTAGCCGTTCGGACTTGGCGGTAAACTGTAGGTCCCTTCCATTCTTGCAGATTAACAACAACACACACAGGAATGGTTGAGAGTATAAATCTAGGCCTTGGCTCCTTAAGGAGCTGTTGCGCCAATAAATTAATGTAATTTATTTATTTATGCAGTTTCTTAGAATTTATTAATGTACAAGTAATAAATTCGTTATAATTCAATTTATTCGTAATCCATTCAATTTATTGTTTATAGTGAGACCCCTAAAAGACTGACAAAAGCTTAAGACTAACTTAGCATGGTAACCTAACATCTGCAATAATGCTTTGTATATATTGCAGCTTGTGCAATATATCGCATTTCATTCTTCCCCCCGTCGGTTGTTGGCACTAGGCTTCTGAAATGCTTTGGATATCTGGCAGCTTGTGCTAGATTTCGCATTTCGCTCTTCCTGTCGTCGGTTGCTGACACTAAACTACTTCGTTTATAGAACCAGCTGTGTCAGCATGATTTGTTGTTGACGATTGACGACGACGACGATGTGTGGCCTGGCGGATTTAATGGATTATTGTGTTAACTACTCCCCCACTAAGATGAAGGCCGTCCTCGGGCTTTTTAAGACCTTTGATGACCTCTTGAAGATCGACGTTTTGGCGCTGTTTCTTCTGACGTTGCTTTAGCTTAATGATGGTATAACAAACTATAATGAGTGCAAGTGTCGCGCAGCAAGCTATAAGTGGATGGGTCGTCAATTTTGTCTCCATCTCACCAATTTACGTAAATTATCCATGTTCATTCTATGAAAAAATGGTAGGCTTAATATCTCTTTATGACCGGTGATATTGAGAAGCCTAGATGTTGAACTACCGGGTTGCTTTTTCTGGGTGTTATTTTGATTGATAAATTTGGATCCATTAATCCACACAGCGTCCTCAAAAGTCAGCAAATACGTCCCGTTGATGTCCGTCTAAAAATTATTCGCCTCCCTTATTCTAGCATTTCTGTTGTGCCATCATCAATAATGGTTGATGTCCGTCTAAAAATTATTCGCCTCCCTTATTCTAGCATTTCTGTTGTGCCATCATCAATAACCAACACGGATTCCCGATGGTCTGGTTGTGTGTTGCAATGGGCCATGCCTCCAGAGTGTAATTCTTGAGCGCATGTCTTGCTCGGTAGTTCCTTGCAAAACGTTAATGTTGTTGCTACATTGCAGTCCTCAACAGCCAGCACTTGTCTTCTACATTCCGCTACCACATCATCTCCATTGAAGAATAAAATGTTGCCGTTATGAGCAACAGGGTAGATTATTACTTTCTCACAAACTAACTTAGGTCTAGGATAATTAATATCTATTAATTAATATCTATTTCCAAAGTTCTTCTTATATGAGACTGCGGAGGGAACAGTTCTGTGATGTTTTTAGATTCCCTTATTATTTGCTTAAATGCAGTCAAATTTGTAGTGTGGCGTAAGTATCCGTTAACCTCCCAGTTTGTTAGAACTGGTGTAGTCCGTTAATTTAGCCACGACTGTTGTCATCATGAATAATAGAAGAATCCTGAAATATTAATTGCACAAATATAAAATTATTATAAGGCTCTATTTTAGATTGTCCTTATGGACCACCCTCCCTTTAATTAGAACCGTTGTCCCTAAATCGGCTTCCACCTTCTCTTCGACGTATATATGGAGTTAACTTATTACCTAATCGTCTATTTGTTTTTACTAATACCTTTTCTCCTACGCTAAAATTCCTGTTCTGCCTTGTTTCATTTTCTCTTTGCAACAGTAATTCTTGGGCCTTTTGAACTTTATTTTTAATTTTTTCTCTAAAATCTGTCGGCGAAGAGTGTATTATATCAATTGGTCTTTGGTTCGTAACATAATGGACGGTCTTATTGTATTCTATTGTTGCTAATAGTATTAATTCGACCGTATCTTCGACTTTTCGGTCAAGTCTTAGGCATCTAGCAATTTCTAATAGAGTGCTGTGAAACCTTTCTATTTGACCGTTGGATGAAGTGTGTAACGGTGGAGCGTTAGCTATGTCTACATTAAAATAGTTAAGCAAAATCGACCTAATTGTCTCAGATTTTAAAGAAGCCTCATTGTCGCAAAAGATTTGTTTCGTATTTGGGAAGATGTTCATTGTTTTTTTGGATGGCGATCGTACTACGACTTTGAACATGTTTTACAGTTTGCCACAATCTCATTTGCCTGTTTTGTCATTTTGGGAAAGAAATAGTCACATAGGATTTGTTTAGCATTTTCTTAAGCTGCTCTATGTGCTCGGTTTTGTTCAGTAATTATAATTTCTTTTTGTTCATTTCGTGCTAGATATCACGAATTTATTAGTATCCCAAAACTTAGTTGATGGAAATAAATCAACTAAGTTGTGCTGACTATAAGCTAGAACTGTCAGTTCACAATGAAGTACGTTGACGACATCTATTTTAATGACGTCTTTTAAAGTATTTATCAATGTATTCCTGTCTGAAAAATTTATGAAATGGCTAGATTTTCTACCAAATATTATAAGTGTGCGGATTGAAGCGATTGGGGCTTCCTCTATAATTATTTGATTTCTGAAGCAGTTTAAAGGTTTATCTGTTGTTTTAATTAAATAAGTCAAGGATAATTCGCTGTGAATTGTGGCGGCATCAGAAGAAACCTCATTCTCCAATGCATGAATATTTTGTCGCGAAAGTGCATCGGCGACATAATTCTCCTTTCCTGGCTTGTAAAATATTTGAGCATTATGCTCATCTATCAAAAGCTTTCCAGCGCTGAATTTTCGCAATTGTGTTTTTATCTGAAACTGAAAATGAAAGAGGTTGATGGTCCGTAAAAATATTTAAAGTTTTCACTCCATAGAGGTAGTTACGAAGGTTTTTTAATCACCACACTATGGCCAACAATTCTCTTTCATTTGTTGCAAATTGCATCTCTTTATTTTTGAGTTTTCTTGAAATCATCGTAATAGGCTTTCCGTTTTGTGATAAAACCGCTCCAATACCATGTGATGAAGCATCCTTCGTTAGATCGAAAGGGTTCCTGTAGTCTGGATATAACAATGTGACGTCTTCTGACGCCAAAATTAATTAATTTCTTAAACGCTTGGAGTTCTTTCTCTTTTTATTCTATTTTAATTTTTTTTTGATTGATTGGCACTTATTTTTCCATTCTCACCTTTTAATAAATTAGTAAGTGGTTTTGATGGGAAATCTTTTATGAAGCATCTATAATAACTGGCTAGACCTAGAAATGATCTTATTCCAAAGAGTGTAGAACGTTGTGAGTAAATTTTAATCGCCTCCACTTTAGCAGGGCAAGTTTTTATACCATCCCTAGACACTATAAAGTCTAGGTACTCTACATCCGTCTTAAAAAAGTTTGATTTTTCACGTGAAACCCTCACGTTTGCTTCATACATTTTTTTTAAAACTGAATCAATATCTTTGACATGTTCGTTCTCAGTTTCTGAAAAAACAATTACGTCATCGACGTAAACCTAGCAATTTTTTCCAATTTGTTCACGAAGGACGTCATCTATAGCCCTCTGGAAAATACTGGGCGCGTTTTTCAACCCAAACGGAAGGCGACAAAATTCATATTTTCCGCCGTTGACGGAAAAAGCAGTTTTTACCGATCCCGTTCCGCTAGTTCAATTTGGTGGAACCCTGATTTTAAGTCCAGAGTTTTAAAAAATCGTGCCTTGCCTAAATTTGACAAAATCGTTGCAATATTTTGGATAGGATACTTATCGTCTATGGTTTTTTGGTTGAGCTTTCGAAAGTCCATTACCAAACGTTTCTTTGTATTGCCCAACTCATCTGTTCCCTTTTTATCAACTACCCAAATGGGATTATTGTAAGGTGACCTCGAAGGTCTAATAATGCCATTCTTCAGAAGGTCCTTAATTTCTTTATTTACGAAATCTGTCACACCCATAGGATATGGATAACATTTTGAGTAAATGGGGTCTTCACTTACTGTACGAATTGTAGCAACGATGTTTGTGTTATACGGCAAAGATTCATTCACTGTTATAGGACATATTGGTTTTGTTTGTAAGGAGGGTAAGCTTTTTTTTAATCTCGTCATAATATTCTAACACGGTAAGTATTCCTTGCCGCAATGTACTGAGCTCTTGCTCAATTAAATAAATTACTTAATCAGCGTACGTAAAATCTAACCTAGCTATAATAGCTTTAAAATTTAAAACTGTATTAAATGAAGCCAGAACAGCGTCAGCTGGGCCTCTTATTTTATTTCTTATTATTCCAACTGCCTAGTAATGTCTAAAACTACCATCGAATTTTTCAAAAACTTTATAAGCGGAGTGAACCGATTGACGCCAAGAGACATAAGTGCCTTGTTTGCCCTCAAATTCCGGGAGAGATTTAACTATGTCGAGACACTTCACACGTTCTACCTTCCACAATTTCAATTTCTTTAAAAAATTCAACTTCAAGTTTGTTTTGTGTTACTGTTAAATTTCTCACTGCATCCCTTAACTTTTGTTCAAAATCTACTCTTTGTGTTTGAAGGGCACCACTGACTGCGGATTCTATTAACAGTTTTAAATCTGTAGCATTATTTTTTTTTTTATTTTTTCTATTGTTTTTCCTATTCGTTAGTAATTAAACTTTTCTAATAGTGTTTCGATATTTTCAGGTTCACTCATTAACCGTAAAGAGTATTCATATGCAGTTTAATCAATTTCAATATAATTAAAAAATGTCAATCAATAGAAGCACTCAAAGAGAGAAAAAAAAAACACTTGCAAGCTTTACAAAATAAAAATATTCACAGTTTAGACAAATTCTTACATTTTTAGATAGAATAAAATAATTCTTAATGCTGATGAATAATAATGATTTTTTGCAGTTGGTTGATTCCGGTTGATGTTTTTTAAGTTCTTCCAAGTTGGGCGCCAATAATAAATTCGTTAGAATTCAATTAATTCGTAATCAATTCAATTAATTGTTTATAGTGAGACTCTTAAAAGACTCACAAAAGCTTAAGACTTACTTAGCATGCTAACCTACCATCTGCAATAATGCTTTGGATATCTTGCAGCTTGTGGAAGATATCGCATTTCATTCTTCCCACCGTCGGTTGTTGGCACTAGGCTGCTGAAATGCTTTGGATATTTGGCAGCTTGTGCTAGATATCGCATTTCGCTCTTCCCGTCGTCTGTTGCTGACACTAAACTAATTCGTTTATAGAACCAGCCGTGTCAGCATGATTTGTTGTTGACGATTGACGACGATGTTCGGCCTGGCGGATATAATGGATTATATGTTAACTTACATGTGATTACAAAATTTAAAATAATTTTTTTTGATTAGTTTTAAAAATATTGATTAAAAAAAAAAGTTATTAAAAATTTTGATATGCAGAATTAAATAAGTTTCTTAGATCTTTTCAAGTATTAAATTTGACAGAAATCTATAGAGCTGTTACCGAGAAAACCCAAAATTAAAAAAATCATTATATGAAAGGAACCGTTAATAGACTTTTCCCGTAAATTTGGTTCTGATCAAATGATAGCCAATACCAACAAAAAAATTCTCAAATAATTTCATCAAAATCGTTGGAGCCGCTTTCGAGAAAAATAAGGTTTTCCTAAACGGTCACATGACAGGTAGCGTTATTTTCAGGCCTAAAATAACAATTTCAATTTCCCCTCTGGGGAATGCCAAAATAATCACCCACACCAAGTTTGAAGATAATCGCTTAAGCCGTTTAGGCTGCAGCTCGTTATACATACTGACAGACAGACAGACAGATATTTTTCTCGATCACTGTTTAAGACTTCCCTATGATGGTAATGTCATGTTTCATTGTTATCTCAATTATCTCAATTTATTTAAATTCACGGATCCTAAACTTGCCTATAGTCCCTATAATCGCAAGTAAAAATGTTCACTCGAAGCAGATAGCTGCATTCCTCCCTTAAAACTTTCTCCCGTAATACTCGTCCTGCAAGGAATGCTCATTAGTTCACCTTTGAGCCAAATTTCGGACGTACCGTGAAATAAAGGGATTTTTTTTAGCCGAGCAACACGAATATGGAATAGGTTACCCGGTGATATTTTCCCTTGCCATTTTTATTTGCAAGCATTCAGAACCAAAGTTAATCGACACCTTCTGTCCTTCCCCTCCCTTTTATATTAATGCTCGCGCAGTGTACTTACAGGCACTAAAAGGGAAACAAATAGTCCCTTGTGCGCGCGTTAATTTTAAGAAATAAAATAATAAAGCTTTCCTAAAAGGTGTCATTGACCTTCTCCCCTCCCATAGCCAACAAAATTCTTGCCTTTAGTCTCTATAGAAATCTGTTATTACTCTACCCGAAATATGTAACGAGAAAGGACCTCGTAAAAACCAACAAAATTATTAAAAAGTGGGTTTGGTAAATCTTATTTTTCTCGAAAATAAGAATACGTAATAGCATTTTTTAATGATCAATTAGGAATGAGTAGAAGTAATAAATACTAAAAGAAAATTTAGTACACATCATCTCAATTTTGAAAAAAGTCAATATGAATTTTTTTTAAATTTTTTTCCGAAATTATGAGTTTAAAATACCTAAGTTTTTTCAATAGATATTTAAAGGTTTAAAAAATAATATGATAAAACAGAATTTACATTATTTTAAGTGTTGCCGTTATTTTTAAATATATTTTTTTCCAATGTAAGTGTTTTTTTTAGGAAATTGTCCCTCCACATGAATCCGTTATTAATTTGCGGCGCCAAAGTTATCGTACTCTTGCTTCGAAATTTCATGTTTTATTGTTATCTCAAATTTGCCTTATAGATAGTATTTTATTTAGACGTGTTGTTTTCACGAAGAAATAAGACACATATAATTTAATGTTATGGTTTTTGTAAGCCCGCAAACCAAGATCCTTCCGCAAAATAAATTTTGGTTGTAATAGGTAACCTAACTAGTTCTCATGAAAGTGGATGACTAAAAAAACTCCTTTTGGGGGTACCGGTTTTAGCCCACCGTCATAAATTTTTGTGTTCACCAAAATTTAATGCACATTGATTATTTATATAAGAAATAAGCTTTTACTTAACGGTTATACGGCAGGTACCGTTAATATTTTAGCTAACAAAGAAATAAAAAAAAATCCTCTGTCGAATTTAAAAATAAATTTATGTGTAGATATTCGAAATTTAAAGACCATTGGCCCAACCGTTTTGTAGACGAACTGAATTTTGCCAGTGACTTAAATATGTTTCTCTATTATCGTAATGTTATACCAATCTATTTGATTGTTATCCAATTTTTTTTTCTGTACGAATGCATAACTTGTAACTACTTATGTAGTACCTATAATCGCAAGTAAAAATTAAACAACTAGGTATTACAAATGCAAAACAAAAATTAGCTAGAACCAGTATTATATGTATAAACCTCATACAAACAAAAGATCTACAATCAATTTACACACAATTTTTTGAATAAATTTCTACACATAGTTTGCACTTAATTTGTATATGTAGGTACCTATCTGAATGGAAAGCAAAATTCAAAATAAAAATCCATTTCTGCAAGGACGTTTGTATAAATACAGCAAGAAGTAAGTTAGTGTTTAAATTTCAATAATGTATGTGTACCTTCATTTTTTGAAGACGGGGCAGCCTTCATAATAGTAAACAAAAATTGAAAATCCCAAAGAATTCGAATCAAAAGTCTGGTCAATGATGTATGTATATAATTATATATACAAATATGACAAACATGTATAAACATAGGTAAGTACCAGTGTTCGCACAAAACTTGAAAATCCTTATGAATTCGAATCAAAAGTCTGGTCAATGACGTACGTATGTATAAAAGTACGAATGTAAGAACCAGTTCTCGTTCATATAAAAAAAATGTAAACAATGAAAATGTTGGATCGTGTATAAATCCCAACAAAAAACTATTCGCCTCAGCTAAGCGAAACAAGATACTCAATTATTTCATGTTCGCCTTCTTTTGTTTCCTGCCTCACATTGCACATGCGCAGTAAAGTAAGCACAAAGCATAACACTAAAAACCATGCTCTTTATTCAACTTACCCAGTTAGTAAACGAACGAGCCAAACTAGTCTGCGTTTGTAAAATGACGATGGAAAACCCACGCTGTCAAGGTCGGTAAAACCCCCACTGAAACCTTCAAAGTCAAAAAAGGATTCAGACCGTATTGCGTTGTCACGCGAGTTTTTCAACATCATACTTGAAAAAATACTGCAGAACTTTCAAGCCAACTCCAGGCACGATCTTGCAAAAGCCTGTCCAATTACTCGTATACGCCGACGATAAAATGACATAATCGAAAGAACACAGTGTGATATCAGAAGCACTTTTAATAGTATTGAGACGGAAGCAGGAATGATGGGTTAAGCAGTCAATGGGGGAAAAACCAAGTTTATGCTGTCATCGAGAAGAGGCATCCAGAACCGACGTATTGGACAAAACATGACGATAGAAAGCTATAACTTTGAAGTAGTAAAGGAGTTTGGCTACCCGGTCTCCAGCATTTACTCAGACAACGAAACCAGCGCTGAAATCAAACGATTGAACATTCAACGTCTCAGATGGCTGGGTCATATAGAGCGGATAGACATCAATGCTCCGGCTCATAAAATCATTGATTCCACCCCAGAGGAACGACGCAGTAGAGGAAGACCGAGACTGGGGTGGCTTATTCAAGTGGAAGAGGGCCTAAATCGAATTCACTTGCGAAACTGGAAGCAGCTAGCCAGGGACCGAGCTGGCTGGAGAAGATTGTTGGTTAAGACCCAGGTCCACCCCAGACTCTAGCGCCACATAAGGTAAGGAAAGGTAGGGTCTTTGGTGAAGAATTTGCATCTGAAGAAGCTTGATTCAGTGTTTCTAGGGATAAAGAAGATCATTTCCATTCTAAGTACACCCTTAAGCGCAAAACGAATGAAATTGTTTTTGATTGCTTCAACTCGGTTTTATGAACTTCGATAAAAAGAGCCCGTACCTAAGAAGCATGTTCAGGGTAGTTGCGTACGTAGGAATTGTACAAAGAATAATTCACATATGCAAATGTGATTCTTCTAGGGATGCGTGCTTTTGTTCCTAACAGAGTAAAAGTAGATATCAAATACAAAGAAAACTTTTGGTTTAACTCTGAGTGTTAAAAAGCTCAAAAAAGTAAGTTTCCGATCCTACAGAGCCAAACCCTACAGAGGAAAATAGGAAAAAGGCACAAAACAGCAAGGAACGCATGCAACTTCGTTATTGAAAGAATCAAAATTTTACATGACAAATACAATATTTTTGTCATTTAAAAAAAAAAATAATTTTACATCCCTCGACGCCCTGCCGGCAGCGAAGGAGTTGATTAATTATTTTTTTTCTTTTTAAACTCATAATTGCATGCAAAAAAACAACGATTCAATATTACAAAAAAATTCTTTACTTTTTCTTTTTCTTTCACTTTTCCTCTTTTTTTTTTGTTTTTCTATAAATATTTCTCTTCTTCTATTATTTATAAAAACGATCCCTTTAAAAAATTTATCCTATTTTTCTCCATTCTCCTTCTTATGTGTCTTTGCCTTCTTCTTTTCTGTCAGCAATTCTCCTTAAAAAATCCTTCCTTTCCTCCCCTGGTAGGTTAAAAGCTGGATTTATTTATATTGGATACAAATTCAATAAAAAATACAGCTGTGACTTAGGTCCCCAGAGAGCTGAACCTTAACCTAATAAAATAAATCGCTGAAATGACACAATGGTCCGAAGTGCCATGTGGAGATGTTACACTAATGGTAGATCTCCATATTCACAAATCTGCTCCGCTGGGTTATAACATCCGTATTTTTCCCCACTGGAAAAGCCACGGCGTAAGCTTTTCCATCCCTCATACTCTTCTGTAATCTTTCTAAGAAGATGGAAAACATCATTTATCCAGTCTGTCCCTAAGAAAATCGACATCAACAGACCGCTACAGTTACTCATACTGCACACACAACCAAAAACTTAATACTTTTCACTCAATGGTGTACAGATTATGAATATTATTAGAATATTACACACTGCTGATGTCAATGGATATTTAAATCCATCATTGACAATTTGATTAAAAAACACTCGAGAAAACTAAAACGAAACAACACCATTACATAATTTAAACAAAATATATCAACAACTAAACACCGTTTTACGTTACTCTTCAAACCGAACATCACAACAAAAGTAATACATGTCATTTCCAAAGCTCAAATGAACATAGTTCATGCTAACAACAACAAACTTACATCATAAAAGACCACATACCAACTCATCGATGCAGTGGAATCTTTGAAATCTCTTGTTTTAAACAAATATATTGGACATACGAGAACAGCTACCGAAGATCAATTGAATGAACCTCTTTGTTTAAAAAAAAAAAAGAGGTAGACAAAGCTTAGCTGCACACATTTTTTACCCAAGCAATATAGAACCACACACAATTACATCATTTAACAATAATTTCCGATTCAGCAAAGATATAAACAAACCACAAAAACTAAACATATATTAATCAATACATATCCACTTAAACGACAACTTGATGAATTTGAAAGCTGGACCAATAGATTCTATTCTGTTTAACGTTTTAAAGAAAAAAAATTGTTTAAATGTTTTTGTCACTCTCTTTACTAACTATGTTTAAATTTCTTAAAGAATTTAACTTATGTTTGCGAAGCAGGTTTCTACGCGGGAATTTCTTAAGAGAATTAAAAGGGCGGGCATTTTTGTTTTTGCATGGTTATGTTCGATGAATTGGAGGTGGTTCCTGCCACTTCAATTATCTTCTTCGGTTCGGCAGAAAAAATTATCGTGCCAAAGTAAAAAAATAAGGAGAGGAAAAAGGAAGGATGTGGAAAAGGATATATGTACGTTGAAAGGGTAAGGAAATTATTACACAAACCTGAGATCTTGACGCTATCCAAAGGATAACGTATACACAATCTAAACTAACCTAACTAACTAACTAACTAACACTGACAATAAAATAAAATAATAATACAAACAAAGATAAGAAAAAAGTTGGCATCACTTATCTATAAATAATATAAATCTAAATCCTAATACTAAGCCCTAATCCTAATGCACCTTTTTTTTTGTTTCTCCCCTGGATACCGTTGTGCTGAATTCCCGAAGCTCATCTAATCTTGTTGACGAGGTCTGGCCAGTCCACCCAAGTATTTGAAGGATACTTGTTGGCGCTGCCTTCTTCACCGATATTAAATGAAGACAGTCCCTAAAATGACCTACCAGTGACATTAAGTGCGTAGTTATATGTCAGTCATTTTTCCGGATCTTACTTTCGGACGGTCTGTCAAGTGTAAAAAAAATTATAGATCAAATGAGAGACCTTTATATCCCATTAAAAAAACGTCCTGCCGGAAGCACTCAGGAAGATGATTAATTTTTTTTTTCTTTTTTAATCTTTTCTTTTTACATTTGTATTTTGTATGCTTTTCTTTAACCCTTACGTTTTTGTTCGTTTAACTTTTATATTAATATTTCAAGGAAAAAAACAACAAAAAAAAATCTAGTTTTTTTCTTATTCTTTCACTTTTTCTCTTTTGTTGTTTTTCTATAAATATTTCTCTCTTATTCTATTATTAAAAAAAACGATCCCTTTAAAAAAGTCTATCTTGTTTTTCTCCAGTCTTGTTCTTATATGTATTTGCCTTCTTCTTTTCTGTCAGCAATTCTCCTTGAATATTCTTTCCTTTCTTCTTCACGTTAAAAGGGTGATTTATTTATATTGGATAAAAATCCAATAAAAACAAATTGCACGACTGGGATTTCCTTCATATGCTAGATAATTGCTAAGTGGCTGTATATGTATGTTATGTATATATTAAAATAAAAAAAACATTTTTTTTTCGAACATTCTTTCATTTTTTTTAATTAGTTTAACAGTTTTCTCTCTCAAAATTAACTATGCAAGAAAATTTGAAAACTAAACTACCGAGGGAAAAAAAATATCGAAAATCTTTCGACCACTTTTTTTAAAAAGTTGTTTTATTTTTGAAAAACTTTTCGAAAAAATATTTTAAATTTTTTTCTAGTATGTCATTATAAGGAAATCTGTAGTTTTCCTCTGGAAAAATTATTTAAAAAAAATTCAATCAACCCGTTTTAAAAATATTTCGAAAACTATTAAATTAAATTATTAAAAATTAAAATATTAAATTAAAAAAAAAAATTAAAACAAAAGTTTTTGAAAATTTTGAAATGAAATATTAATTGAATTATAAATGACTTCCTGTGTGCAATATTTTATTCAAATCGGGATAATGGTTTACGATAAAACTGCATTTGAAAAAACCGGTTCTATGAGAGGTACTGTTATAGAACAAATTTCGAAAAATTCATTCTAATTGAATGATGTATTGTTGTAAAAAAATAGCACTCTGAGTTTTATAAAAATCGTTAGAGCCGTTTTTGAAAAAATCAAACTTTTTGTTAAAGATTTAATGGCAGGTACCGTTATTTTTCGACCTAAAACAAAAATGAGAAACACCCCCCGAGATACTACCATATTAATACTAAATATCAAGTTTGAAGCTAATCGGCTCATCCGTTTAGGCTGTAGAGATGCGAACAGACCGACGAACGGAAATTCCAGACCCACTTTTTCAACTTCTCTATCATCGTAATGTCATGTTTGATAGTTAGAATTTTTTTTGCACGAATCCTTAACTTGCCTTATAGTACCTATAAACGCAAGTAAAAATGGCAGCGGCTTAGGTTTCCAAAGAGCTGAACCTAAACCTAATAAAATAAATTACACGACTGGATCGCACGTACTTGCAATTATGTGAGCTCACAGCGTTGAATTAAACTTGATAAATATAAGAAGAACTTCAAGGTTTTCATTCGATTTTTGGGACTTTTGATTAACCGAAAAAAGTACGTAAAATGTTTTGAAAAAAGCCCTCTGTAGAATGTCAAAAAAACCTTATGTTCAAAATTTGAAGACGATTGGCTGTAGTCCAAAATGCATACGTACAGACAGACAGAGACACAAACAGACATACAGACAGAATCTTGCCAGTAACTCAAATATGTTTCTCTATCATCGTAATGTCATATTTTATTGTTATCTCAAATTTTTTTAATCTGCACGAATGTCTTAACTTGCATTATAATACCTATAATCGCAAGTAAAAATTAATCAAACTGTTTACAATAAAGTGTTGGTTGTCTGTAAAGTCAGTTTACGGACGATAATTTTACGTGATAACGTCATAAGAAAACATTGATCACAGCAACACCAACTCACACCATATAAAATTCCATTTATCACATAAAAAAAATCTAATCCTGAATCTACTACTAAGTACTAAATCGAGTACAAAGTCTAATACCAAATCTAGTACAAAAAATACAAAGTACTAAATTGAAGTACTAAGTACAACAAATCTAGTACCAAAAATACTATTGTATCAACAACCTAGCACAACCAGCACCAGTTGTATATTTAACTAGCGGTACTCGGCGCGCGTAACTACGCCCTAGAAAAAAAATGTTTTAATGTAAAATGCGAAAATAATGCTAGCGGGACCAAAAATTCACATGAACGATTTCTGGACAAAACTATATTTACCCGTTAAATTCCATTAAAATCCGTTAGGCGGTTTTGGAGTACATACTCAAAATACGAACACACATACATACATCTGATGTTCGCCTGGTGTTCAGAATACGTTTGCGATCGATTTTTGTCACAATTAAGGCCCGGTGGACACTTGCGTCATTTTGACGCGGTGGCGCACAGTGGTTTGGTTTGTATGGGAGAGCGGAAAAAATCTGTAAGATCTGTACTACTACTGGTCTTATGCACAATTTGGTTTAGAAAATATTACTAGAAAAAAAGTTATTGACATTTTTCTAAAATTTGAGGGTTTAATTTGTATGGGAGTGCGGAAAACAGTCTGTTAAATCTGAATGACTTTACAGATTTTAATAAAATTGGGCACAGATGTCAAAACTAGTCTAAGTCATAATTAGTTTAAATTTGGTTAAGAAAAAATTATTCGCAAAAAAGTTATTTATTTACATTTTTCTAAAATTTCAGGGTTTGATGCTGTACTAAAATAAAAGATTTTTTCTTAAAGTAAAATCTGAATTTGTATTTTAAATAAATATTATAATTTATAAATAATATACATTGCCTTAATATCAACAAATTCTTGCAAAATAATATTAAAAACATAAATAAAACATTTGCATTCCATTAATAAATAGCATAATAATATAAGTAGGCAGTAGTATTTATTTTACCGTCCCAATATGAGGTTCTTAGCGTCTGCACTGTTTGGTTGTAATTTCTTTTTTGTCTGTGGCCTTAGGCTTGTTATAAGCGGATCTGATGATATGATGCCCCACATCTTCATTCGTCGCAATTCGGCTGAATTTTCTCGAATTAAAACTGCGGTAGACTTTATAATCCTTATTTCGACATTCTTGGGCTTCCTCAGAGAGTGATCGAACAGGAAAGGCACAATTTTTAATGATTTCTTCTCCGTGGATCGAAGCCTTATGTACGTTTGCTGGCATGTTGTACCAGTTATAATTCTCGACAAAAAGTTGTGCTGTTTCCCGCTCGTACTTTGCATATTTTGTGAAATCTACTTTTTCGTTCGATGTTGTTACTTCAAAGATAACAGCAAACCTTCGAATAAGTTCTTCACTGACTCCTGTGAAGTAATGGTTGGATTGCCAAAGAATCTCCTAGATGTGTTGCTGTCATTACTTGTCCTCGTAACCTGTCTTACAACATCAACTCTGATTGACAGTCTATCATAAAATGCCTGCTGAGTAATTTTTTTCTGAACATCTCTAATTTGTGGGGTTTCATTGTTAGTTCTCCATGCTTTAAATGGCAAATTGTAGGCAACATGAAGAATGCGTTCCATAAATTTTATATCAGCGTGAAGAGGAGACATTCCCAATTTCAAAGCTTCCCTGTTTAGAGTTTTGTTTTTTATCTGCGCCAGGTTATTAATCACCAAAGTTGTTGTTCCACATATGAAACAAGAAGAAGCTGCAGGAGTTTCTGTTACAGATTGGACTGTCTTCCCTTCCAGCATTGTGAACATGAGTTAGTGGTTGATTGTGAACTGGCGATTTCCCATTTGAACTATCGTCTGGGATAAATTTCTGATTTCTGTGTCGCAGCGTTGATGCTTTTGCGTCTTACAGTACTCACAAATAAATAGAGTTGTCTCGTCAGATGCCGCCGCGTCATTTGTGAGTAATGTAAGACGAAAAAGCGTCACCTTTCGTCAAAATGACACAAGTGTTCACCAAGCCTCAGAGTCACCAAAAAGTTACCCACAAACTCTCTCGTTAAATCCACACACACACACTCTAATATCTACATCTACTTTCCACTTTAACAAAACTCCGCCTATTTGCGGTTAGCATGAGTCATGAGTCTTATCAGCATGCGTCTAATCAGCATGAGTCTTATCAGCATAAGTCTTATAAGCATGAGTCATGTTATTTCGTATGTGTAGCCTCTCATCGATTTATAAGACGTTATAACGTCAAAAAAAATAAACCATCAAATCATATGCCTCTGCGAAATTAAATTAATCAAATAAGTTTCTTGGGTTTTCTCTTTGGGTGGAACTATTATCACCTTATAAAATTAATTGCACGACTAGATCGCACGTACTTGCTCTTATGTGCGGTCCTAGCTTGGAATAAAATTTGAAAAATGTTAAGGGAACTTCAAAGATTATATTCGATTTTTCTGACTTTTGATTGTTTGAAAAAAGTAGGTATAATAGTTTTCAGCGGAAAAATTCAAACGCCATTTTGTTTCTTTAAAAAGTGTGAAAAAGTGTGATTTTTTTCAAAATCGTTAGAGCCATTTTTAAATAAAACGGTTTTTAAAAAAATTAAAAAAAAAATAATTCAAGAATACACTGATTTTTGTTTATAAAAATTCTTGGAGAAAAATAAGCTTTTACATAACGGTTATATGACAGGTACCGTTAATTTTTGAGCTAAAAAAAATTGAAAAAACTCCTCTGAATAATGTCAAAATAACCTTAAGTTCAAAATTTGAAGACGATTGGACAAACCGTTTAGCCTGCAGTCCAAAATACATCCGAACAGACTGACAGACAGACAGACAGACGGACAGAATTTTGAAAGTAACTCAAATATGTTTCTCTATCATCGTAATATCATGTTTGAATGTTATCTCAAAACTTTTAATCTGAACGAATGCATAACTTGTATTATAGTACCTATACTCGCAAGTCAAAAACTACAGGTTGATAAGTTCCTTTTTGCAATAACGAATTCAAAATTATTTTACGTGCTTTTCTTTCTTTTTCTTTTCATACTTTTTCACTTGCGATTTAAATAGTAAAATGCAAGTTATGGATTCGTGAAAAAAAAATTAAAAAAATCTAGCAATCAAACATGACATTACGATAATAGAGAAGTTGAAAAAATTGGGTCCGGAAATTCCGTCTGTCTGTCGGTCTGTTAGCGCCTCTACTTGGTATTAGGTATTGGTTTATTAGGTAGTATTTCGAGGGGTGTTTTTTCATTTTTGCTCTAAGTCGAAAAATAACGGTACCTGCCATACATTTTTTAACAAAAAGTTTGATTTTCTCAAAAACGGCTCTAACGATTTTGATAAAACTTTCAGGGTGCTGTTTTTTTACGACAATACAAATTTCAGTTAGAACGACTTTTTTGAAATTTGTTCTATAACGGTACCTCTCATATAACCGGTTTTTTCAAATGCGGTTTTATCGTAAACTATTACCCCGATTTCAATAAAATTTTGCACACATGAAGTCATTTATAATTCAATTAATATTGCATTTCAAAATTTTCAAAAACTTTTTTTTTCGATTTTTTTAAATTTTCTAAAAATTGGTTTTTCGGAATATTTTGAAAATGCGTTGATTGAATTTTTTTAAATTATTTTCCCATATGAAAACTACAGATTTCCTTATAATGACATACTAGAAAAAAATTTAAAATATTTTTTCGAAAAGTTTTTCAAAAAAAACTACTTTTTAAAAAAACTGGTCCAACGATTTTCAATATATTTTTTCTTCAATAGACATTTAGTTTTCAAATTTTATTGCATACTTAGTTTTTTTCGAAAAAACTCTTTAACTAATTAAAAGATGGGCACGACTGGGTCGCACGTACTTGCTTTTATGTGCCTTATTACATTGTAAAGCAAGATCTTTGGCAGAAACAAGTAACATTTGCGTTGAAAATAGCACAGTTTGAACTTATAAAAAGTATTAAAGACCACAATACTTAACGGTTTTTAGTACAAATGAAGTATGCAGTCACACGTCTTAAATAACAAGGAATTTACGAAAAATGTATTTCGAAAATTGTAGGACCGGTTTTGATAAAATCCTGTTTTTTATTTTTAGTTTTTTGAAAAAAAAAATATTTTTTTAATTTTGGAATGCAGTTTTTTAGAACTTATTAATATACATGTGGTTATAAAATTTAAAATAATTTTTTTTGATTAGTTTTCAAAATATTGATTTTTCAAAAAAAAAAATTCAAAAATTAATTTTAATTAGAAAAAAAGTTATTCAAAATTTTGATATGCAGGATTAGTTTGGCTACCTAAATCTTCTTAAATATAAAATTTGACAAAAATCAAATTATCCGTAACTGAGAAAGCCAAAAATTTAAAAAACCGTTATATGAAAGGTCCCGTTAATAGACTTTTCCCGCATATGATAGCCAATACCAACAAAAACATTCACAAAAATGTTCATTAAAATCGTTGGAGCTGTTTTCGAGAAAAAATGAGATTTTCCTAAACGGTCATATGGCAGGTACCGTTATTTTTAGGCCTTAAAATTAAATTTCAATTTCACTATACAATAGCTTAGGCCGTTTAGGCTGCAGCTCGTTATACATACTGACAGACAGACAGACAGACAAACATTTTTTCTCGATCACTTTTTTATACTTCTCTATGATAGCAATGTCATGTTTCATTGTTATCTCAAATTTTTTTATATTCACGAATCCTAAACTTGCCTTATAGTCCCTATAATCGCAAGTAAAAATAAAAGAATTACCTAAAAAAAAATATTTTTTTACTTTAATAGACGTGTGGTTTTCAATCTGGCAATACTTCTTTCGGAGTTGGTCTTTTTGGCAGCTGTCACTTGATTTATGCTCAGTTTGGTTTGCAATTTCGTAATGAATAGACTTACTCCTGAACAAGTTTGCAAATTGTGCAAATTTATTACCAAAATAATGGTTCGTTTCGGTGCAGCAGAGTATCGAAGAAGACCCGAATGAGTCCATCCGTCATCCCGCGCAAAAATTGGAGATGTGCCCATCCCCTTTATGGAAGATTTTGCGGAAGGATCTTGAATTAAAGCCGAACGACCATCAAGCGCGTCACACGTTCGGTGAATGGGCCCTTGTTTCCTATAACTTTTCTTTCTACTAAAGAAAACTTTTCTCTTTAAAACTTAATTTAAAAACTGTCGGCGGTTGCGGTTGAAGAAACAACTTTCTTGGTCCATTTATCTAGAATAAAGTTAAGGCCATAAGATCCCTCCTTTTGTCATTCCTAGTCTTTGTTTCATATAGTTAAATAATTACCTCCATATCCAAGTGAGATAATAAGCCCTATCACAGGTTCCGTCGTAATAGAATCGTACTACGAATCCCGGAAAAAGGTATCACTGCTCCCGTCGTAACGAAAATTTTTGTAAGAAATTCGGAGTTCGGGAAAACTAAACCCGAACGAATAGGAAATTTTATTGATTTTCCTGCGAACAATTATTTTGCTCGGATGTCGTGTGAAACAGTTTGTTAACACGATTTTAAAAGAAAAATGTAAGTTTTTTCAGTCTAAAGAAGAACAAATATCTAACTTTAGACAAATATTTAACAAAAGGTCAAAAGTGAATAACAACAGAACAAAATTCCAAAGGCTTTTGGATATCCTCCAAGAGAAGCCATACATTTTCCAGGGATTGTAGTCGAGTGGATTAAATGCGTCTTAAAATCCTAGGTTGTATCTAATTTTAATTTCCGTTTTCTCCACGGGTTTTCTTGATTTAGTTCATAATAGCAATCCCAATTGAATCCATTTCAGACAACTTTTTTCAAAACACAATTATACACAATAAAAGTGAGATTTTGTTTTGCTTTTCACATTTTAACACAAAGCAACTTATTCCGAAAGTTCGAAAAGAGGTTTGGATAATGGCTGATTCCGTTTCGTTTGGACATTTTCTACGAGGGAATCTGTGATAGGGCTGAATATTATTTTATTAATTTTCCAACAAAAAAATTACCAGGGGTATTATTTCCTATCTCTATCATACGCATAACTGGCTGAACACAATGAGCTTGAGCTGCAACGGAAGACGGAGCTGGAGCTGGAACATTTGTCAAAAAATGTTGAATATACACAAATTCAATGTTGCGAACACAATGGGACGCAGCTGCAGACGGAGCTGCAATACTGAGACGGAAAAGTTGGTTAACTAATAAAGACGTTAATTTTTTTTGAAATTTCACAAACAAACAAATGGAACACAACAGTTTTGGGTTATTTTTGAAAGCTTGTTGATTTTTACATTTGTGTCTTTTGAATTCGATACCTTGTTTGTTAGTGTAATTAGCATAATGACCTTGTTTACACGATTCCTATTTAAAAATCAATTAAAAATCATCCATTACCATAAAAAACATGATTGGGAGTTATTTTCAATTATAAAACTCATGTTTTTAGTCCGTGCTAGCATTTTCGTCGTAAAGGCTCAACTCTAAAAAATCTTTTGATTTTCATTCAATTCGTTTTTGTGCTAACAAAAAAATATAAAACAACCTTAAATACAACCGATATAAACAATCTATTATAATAAATGGGCTGATATTTGACTAATGGCAAAAGACTGCACAGCACCATTGTGGGCACTTGCAAGTTGGGACGTACGTCCTCGTTTGAAAGCTAACACAGATCCAGCTCCATATTCCAGCTCCGTTTTTGCATTGTGTTTACCCAGTAAGCCATGTATCAGGGGCTTACTGGGTAAAGTTTAAGTGTGCCTTAATAAAAAACCAAGTTCTTCCGTCAAAAAATAAAAAACAAACTTTATTTCTATCTTTTATTTATTCATAAATATAAGTAACATCCGCTACAAATCCCAAAAAAGAAGAAGTAAATGATATAATATTCAACAGCCCGATAAAGCCGTGCTGAAATCATAAACCTTAAATATCTCAGGACAAATAAACAAATAAAGATAAAATTGTACATTAGTAATATTATTGAGTCGAAGCCACAGTCGACGCAAATAAAGACAAGAATGCACTATGTACATTAATATTATTATAAATACGAGTATTTAAATATTGTTTAGGTATGAATAAATGAAAATTGTGCTCGTAAAACATTTTCTATTATTAATCTCAAAACAAAATTGGCACAGTCGGTAGAATAGTGTCGCGTTTTGACTACGTGGTAAAAGTATAAATCAATAACATCTGTAAATAAGAACGTAACTACGGAAATAAAAGTGACTTTATATTTGAACATTTCACGTTAGAAAATAAATCGAAATTATAAACTTTAAAAAAATCGTAACGAATGTGAAAAATTCAAAAACAAGTGAAAAAATAAATTCAACAAAATAAATGCATATGAAAGTTGAAGAAAAACATTCACGAAAAATAAGTCGGTGTAATTAAATCGCAAAATTGAAAAACAAAGAGAATTATTTTAGTATATCACACTTATATATTATAATTCAGTAAACAGAAGATAGACGATTTTCATAAAAAAGCTAACAAAAGGAAGGAAGTTAAAACATACTGAAGTCCGCTGCAAAGACGTCATCAGCCGAATCAACTGATAGCAACATGGAAGACAAACAACAAGAAAACATAAGGAATTCGAGAATCTCAGCAAAATTAAACAAGAATATAAATTTAAACTGATAATAATGTGAAAGAAAGTATAGATTAGGAAAATAAAATGACGAACAAATTAACACAACACTAGTTCCCTAAATACATTGCAAAAGCTATGTATATTTGACGGTAGAACTTAAGATCTTCATATCTTTCTGACAAAAAATGTAGACGACATTTTGCCAACATTAAACGAATACTCGTACAATGAGCAAAGTGAACTCATTTGTACTAGATAATATTTTTAAAAGTAAATTCAAAGGTATCAGAGATGTATAGAGATACATACTCATTAACGAAATGGTCTGACATAAAGGCTATGCTCATAGACAATTTTCGTGGAATTTCAGAAGACTTAAGAAGTACAAATTTCAAGGGAAATGTGTACGAATTTTATAATAGTATACAAACAAAATTATGAAAATTATTATTGGTTCCTACTGATGAGCTTAACCAGTATATTTTAGCGAAAAGTTTATAGTTGTAAAGTGATTGAAAAATTCAACTTTTAAATTTTATTATTTAAAGTTAATTTCTATATATTCATATATGTGTACAATGGACCATATTAATAATTTAGAGTAATGAAAATTAGAGTAAATCAGAAAAAAATAATAAGAATAAAAATAATAATAATAGGTAATAATAATAAAAATGATCAAAGAATACCTTAAGCTCGCCAGAGGTGGAGATACGCGCACAAATAATTGAAAATAAAAGAAAAAAAAAATTATTTGCGCATTGTTGTCGCTAGTCTTTAAAAAAAATAATACACGCTCGTTTGAGAAAATGCAAAATACCCTTCGCGTGTGCTGTAAAGAATAAAATAATATCCACTCGCGTCGTTAGAAGAAAGATAAAGATGCCCCCTCGCGCTGTGGAAGAAAAAAAAATACATACTCGCGTAACAAATTATCCTCTTATCTGTCCCAAGAACTTTGTTACCTTTCTTATCTACTATAGGCATTGTATGACCGTCGCTAAAAAGATAAGGGCATCTGAATTTGTCTTATTGTGCTGAATGTTTAAATTGATTTTTTGTATGCACGCTGTCTTATGGGCATAACACCTAAGACAGTTTGTTTATTACAGAAATTAATTTGGATTTTTACTGCATAGTTCGACTTAGTCAGAGTTGTGTTTTATGTGCAAGAATTTTTAAATGGTAAGTAATTTTTGTGTCGTGTATTCTAACGTTCGCGGTTTAAGAAAGAATTTTTTTCACCTGTACATCTACACTGATCAATACATGCCAGCCGTTTTGGCAATAAGTGAAACTCAGGTTGGAATAAATACTGATTTATCAGAATTCGCTCTACATGGGTATAGATTGGTGCCATTACTCTTTTCCCATCATGGTCTCGTGGTCTATGCTAGGAATGATATTGCTTGCCAGAGCCTACCCCAATATGGGCAATGTTTCAACACGGATTTTAACTTCTTGTGGCTCAAATTCACTTTCCGCAAGCATGTCATTCATTATTGTTTTATTTACAGGAGTCCAAATCTCGACGAGTTTGATGCGCTGTCTGGTTCCAATTGGAAAATTGTTTCCCTTTGTCTCGTAATACTCGTCTCGCAAGGAATGCTCATCAGTTCACCCTTGAGCCCAATTTCGGAAGTACCGTCAAATATAGGGATTCTTTTTTTAGCCGAAGAACAAGAATTTGGAATAGTTTACCCGGCGAAATTTTCCCTTAACATTTTGATCTGCAAACATTCAAAACCAATGTTAATCGACACCTCCTATCACTCCCCTCCCTTTCTTTCTAATGCCAGCGCAGTGTGTTCTACATTAAAAGGGAAACAAATAGTCCCTTGTGCACGCGTTAATTAAAAAAAAAACCGACGGAAGTAGACCCTTTTAGTAGTCAAAAGAGACGTGTCATAGGACAAGTTAATTATAACAGACAAAATGTATCAAAATTATGATGACAGAGCAGTTCATATATATATAGATCTGGTACATATATGTATATATATACGGACCAAAATCAGAACGATAGTAGATATTGTAATAAAGACGAAGCTTTATTAGACTAGAGAATAATAAAGTGATATTAAAAATTTTAATAGACACAAGAGCGACAAATAGCCTTGTAAATGAAGAAGATGCACCATTACAATACATAGAAAAAAGGAAAGAGCTCTTATCGATCAAAACAGTAGGTACTGATGTTATAATTAATAAAGAAGTAAAAATATCTAAAGAAAAATTCGTATTTCCTGTAGTAGAAGATTGTATTTTCCAAATACTATAATCTAGTAAACGCTTTAACGGCAAAATAGGGAATAATATACTTATTTCAAACAAAGGAAAAATCGACTACAAGAATAAAATACCAATGCACTTCAGTGAAGAAAATGAAAAAAAAGGTATTTAGAAGAAATTAATCATTTAGAAACATTGGAAGCCCCAGAAACTAATAAAGACGAATTCCAAGAGACTAGAACTGACCGTTTGAATAATGAGGAAGAATCTAGACTCATGACAGCTTCAAAAGAATATAGAAGACCTTTTTACCATAAAAACGATGATCTAACATTTATTAATCATGTGAAACATAAAATCACTATAGAAAGCGATGAACCGAATCATACAAAAATCTATGGATATCCCGAAGTTCTTAAAAAAATAAGTTTATAGACAGATAATTTAACTTTTATATATTATATAATTAAGATTAGTACAAGCCCATACAACGCATTGATATGGGTAGTTCCGAAAAAACAAGACAAAGTAGGTAAGAAAGAATGGTGAATAGTCATAGACAATCGAAAGTTAAATAAAATTACAAAAGAAGATAAATTCCCAATTCCAAAAATCGATGACATTCTAGACAAAATAGGAAGAGCAAATTACTTTTCTACATTAGATTTAACGAAAGGCTTTTATCAAATAGTAGTTGAGCTTTCAGACAGAGAAAAGACAGCCTTTTCGACTTTATCAGGACATAACAAGTTTGTGGGAATGCCCTTCGGACTGAAAAATGCTTCGGCGAAATTTCAGCGTGTGATGAACGAAATCTTACAAAATTTCATATGAAAAACATGCTACATATACTTAGATGACATCATCATCTAAAGTACAGTACCTTGAAGAAGACATGATTTCTTTAATCTCTTTAAACAAGAATAGCAAAATAAATAGTGAAGGAGAAAGTTATAAGGATTAATTTGAAAAATTGAAAATGTCAATGTTTGATTAACAAATATCCTGATTTCAGTAAAGAATTTATATTAACCACAGATGCTTCAAATTTCGCTATAGGTGCAGTATTGAGTCAAAATCCTGAACCTTTGTCATTTGCATATAGAATAATAAATAGACACGAGTGTAATTATAACACGATCGAGGAAGAATTACTTGCCATAGTTAGGGCAAATACAACAATTCAGACATTACATCCTTAGAAAATTCAAGATATTTACCTATCATAGACCGTTAGCATGTCCACAAAATTTAAAAGAACCTAATTCGAAGTTACAAAGACAGAAAATAAAATTAAAAGAATTCGATTTTGATATCGAATATCTAGCAGGACGCAATGCCACGAATAAGAAGAAGAAATATATAGTACAAAACATAGTACCGATTTAGATAGTTCTGAACTAATAAAATTACTGAGAAACCTCTTAACGCATATAACAGGCAAATCATAATCAAATTAGGAACAAAAACTTCTGAAAGCATAATATTTTCATTTAAGGAAAAAGACTAATAGTTATTGAAAGAAAGAAATTCGAAGATAAAGATTTAGAAGAAATTATTAAGGAAGTAGACACGAAAATACAAAACGTAATGTATTGTGAAAATGAAGTTAAATCTAAGAAATTCCAGGAATATTGGAAAAAGTACAACTATACAAAAAAAAATTAATGAAGAATGAAGAATTTGATGAATGTGGAATTTCCCGAAATAGAAGAAATAATTACTAAAAAAAACATTTTAAATACAATAATATAGGAAGCGAATATATAGTTAGAAATTTCAATAGTAAAATATTCAGTAAAACCTAAAAAAAAATAAACAAAGTCATAAACAATTGTGAGATATGTAATTAAAAAAAAAATAAATCCCATTAAATTGAAATTGAAATATGAAAAAACGAATACACCCGCAGGACCTCACATACACTACCACACAGGCAATTGGTTTCTACCAAACCAAACGATGTTTTTATTAGCCGTGTTTTATTGGTAATCTATAGCTAGCGCAGTATTGGAAGTCCCAATAAAACGCTATATTCACCCCATAATTCACTTTTAATTTAACCCCCGAAGTGATAACTGATGTCTTGTTGAATAAATTTAGAAGAGTGTGTTCCAAATTCAACTCAGTTCTTAGACAGACACATCCGGATGTCCGGATGAATTAAATTCGGTTTAGAAAAAAAATGCACTAATTTAAGTTTCCATTGATGCAGATTTTGTCTAATGTCTTATCTGATTGATTCAATATAAGTTTTAAGTCAACTAACACTTTGGATACTTTCCAAAAGTTTTATTTTATATAGTCAATTTGGGTCACTGATGACGTTAAAATACAGGAAGGCGCTGTCCTGTAATCTTGTATCATGACACTCAACGAACATTATACTTTTTTGTTCTACATTCCAGTTGGTTGACATTTCTTTCCAAGATTTATCTCAACTTATTATATTCACAAATTTCACTAACCTAATTATCCACACTGGGTATACACTTACCAATAAAACACGGCTTATATTGTATAGATACATTTAGCAGGTTTGTATGGGTATAAAAAAAAGTAAATGCCTCTATTGTTAAATAAGAACCATTTAATTTAAATATAGAATAACAATTAAAACAAAAATTAAAACTGTCTATATTGCCAATATTTGTCACGAAAGATGGCAACGATGTGATATTTGTGCGAAAGAAGATCTGAAATTGGACCAACGACAATGACGTATTTCAGGAAGATGAATGTGAGGGAGGATAAGACGTTTAGCAAAATCTTTGGATATCTCCTGATGGTCAAAATAAAACAATGTGTCCCCTTCCAAATGTTATTTCTTATAAATTGATCAAAAGAGTAACAGATGAAAATTTAATGAAGTACGTAAACTCCAAAATTGGTGTTTCCTTTGATCACATCACCACATTTAATTTAAAAAAGTTGAACGTAATAAACTTTTAGTACATTCCAAAACCAACTCCCGCTGGGAGACACGCAGGATACTTAAGTAATTCTAACACTACTACCTACTAGTTCATTTTTCGCTTGAATCGATTGAAACAGAAAACAAAGCTCAAAACCTAAATTCGAAAAGGCTAGAAATGGACGGGGGGACCTACTCGAATCAGAGTTCGTGTTAAACCGGGGAAAAAAAAATCAAAGTAAACGCAAATGTCATGATTCTGAATAACAACGACAATAATATTCCCCGATTTATCGTTATCTCTGGTACCGAAAAGGAAATAGAAAATATAAAGCCACTATCCTCATACAAACCGTTCCAAATAAATCGCGGATTGGAATTCATTTCCAAAGATTTTCTCGAAATCAAACCAATGAGATCAGGTGACCTTCTTGTAAAAGTTCTGAACTTGCAAACAGCAGAAAAATTCTTAAAAGCTAAAACTATTGATCTGATCCCAGTGAAAATCACAAATCACACACAGCTAAATTCAGTTCAGGGAAGAATTTATTCCAGGTTTATTACAAACATTTCAGAGGAAGAGCTTTTATCCGAACTAAACAAATTTAAAAATGTTGAAGTTAGGAAGATAATGAAAAAAGAAGCGAACCAGCTTGTACCCACAGGTGCAGCAATAATCACTTTCGATCTGATCAGGCGACCTTATGAAATAAAAATTGGTTGGCTAAATGTCAAAGTCGAGGAATTCATAGCAAATCCAATTGGCTGTGTCACTTGCCAAAAACTGGGTCATACAAAAACCGTTGCAATAATGCTCCCACCTGTGTGAATGCTGCCTTCCACCCCCACATGATATATGCTCCTAAATCTATTGCACCAATTGTTGAGAAGAAAACCACACATCATATGATCCAGCATATCCCTCGTTCCTCCGATACAAATCGGTAAACAAAATAAAACCAGATCGCCGGAGCACAGTACGGGAAGCCTGGCAAATATACAACGACAACCCGTCCTTACACCAACTTCTACCGCCAAAGCTGCGAAACACTATTAAACCAACAATGCCGAAATCATAAGAACGCATAGCAAACGAAAGAGCTTCACAAAAAAACACCCTCCCACCATTTAACATGCCAAGTAACACCTTAACAACATCCCTCAAAGAAACTCAAACATCAACTAATCAAAATAATAAAACTTTATACAACCCAACTGAACAACAAAACCATAATACTCCAACTCCCACAATCACTCAAAGCCCGTCTCACTTTCAATATCAATACACCTTGGCTACTCATTACTCCAGACAAACCCAACATCAAACATCAGCACTGAAAAAACTCACAGTCCGACAACAAACATCGCAGACCTCCTTAAACATAAATCATCATCATCAGCTGAAAACTCCCAAATGGAAATAGAAAATGAGAACGAAAAGTCTCTCACTCTAATCACACATAATGAAATCGAACAACAAAACCACTCAATTACAAACTTCACTCAACAAGATATTCTAAAAAAAATAATAATAATTACACTCCTCAAAAGAAAAAAGGAAACAATAAAAATGGCTCTGTTGGAATTGAATCTTTCAATCCTCCAATGGAATCCCCAAGGATACCCTAACAATAAACATTCCCTTGAACTGTTAATTACTAAACACAACCCAGATATAATTGCACTGCAAGAAACCCATATAATCAATAAAAACCTTAATTTGTTTGCCATGAAACACTACCAGAGCTTTCACTACAACAAACCCTATCAATACTCAAAGTTAGGTATAGGTTGTTTGGTTAAAAATCATATACCCGTAATTTCACACATCACATCCACCTCTAATCTGCTACACCAAACAATAACCATACAAACAAAAAAACCGCTTCTTATTACTAACATTTATAGGGAACGTGACGTGACAGTAACCTTACAAATCCTCAACGAGATCCCCCAGGTCAGTTATAGTCATCATACTAGGAGATATAAATGCTGCAAATACTCTTTGGGGTTCCAATGCAACCAATCCACTGGGAACAACTTTTGAAGAATTTTCGAATGATCGTAGCTTAGTAATACTCAATGATGGTTCTCCTACGCTTTTCAACTCTAGAAACACCTTTACGGCTGTCGATGTCACCTTCGCTTCCGAAGACTTAGCACCATTTCTTCATTGGGAAATAGTAGACTCATGTAAAGATCATATGCCTATACTAGTTCGAACACCACAAAACAATAATAAAAGAAAAACAAGATCTAAATTAAGAGAATAAAGAGCAAACTGGGAGCTGTTTAAATCAACATCATTGAGTCTAACATCATCAACCCCTGTTTCTTTGAATATAAACCAGGAAGCAGCCAAGATCAAAAAAATTATCAGAACTACTGCAGCAAAATCCATTCCAACTACTAAGCCCCCGAAATCCAACAAAAAGAACCCAATGTGGTTTACATCAGAAATTGCCAAGCTTAGAGACGAAAAGAATAAAGCTTGGATACAACTTCGCAGGAACCCCATTACACAAAATTGTATTGCATATAGAAAGTGCTTTGCAAAATTTTGAAGAGAAACAATACAATCAAAAAGAGAATCCTGGGAAAATTTTGTGAATACAATGGATCCGTCCTTAGATATTAGAACATTGTGGAACAGAATAAAATCGATTTGATCTTCAAAATCACCACACAATAACCAAGATCTCATCTATGAGCCAGAGAAAATAGCCAACACCTTTGGAAAAATATGGAAATCTTACAGCTCTAATACCAACTACCCAGATTCCTTAGTTGCATCTAAACAACATTTCTCAATTGACGATCTACCTACCTTAGCAACCCAAGCAGAAATTCTCACGGAACCAATAACTCAAATTGAGCTTCATATGACACTCAATACTGCGAAAGGAACCACACCCGGAAACGATAAAATAACTTATAAAATGCTTAAAAATTGCGATAAAATTCTACAAAATAGAATATGTGTATTGTATAACAACATCTTAAGCACTGGATTCATACCCCATGATTGGAAAAGAGGCCAAGTTAAGCCTATCCCTTAAAAACCCAGGACATGTCACTCGTTCGATGAATATCGACCTATATCCCTTCTTCCAGTTCTCGCCAAAACATTTGAGAAAATCATTGCGAGAAGAATCAATTGGAAAGTGGATAGTAAAATTCATCCTGCACAACATGCCTTACGTCCTAATGGAGGTGTTCAAAGCCTGGTACATCTCCTAGTGGAAAAGCTAGCTGAAAACCTAATTATGCGAAAGCATAGTATTGTTATGTTAGCCGACCTTGAAAGAGCCTTCGACAGAGTAATATTTATCCCAGCAATCAAACAACTCCATTCATGGGGAGTTCCCAATAGCCTTCTAAATATTATTTTATCATTTATGACAGGAAGGACATTCCAAGTCAATGTTGATGGTTTTTGTCTAGTATCAGTCACCTGGAAAATGGTGTTCCCCAAGGGTCACCATTATCAGTAATTATCTATAATGCTTACGTCGACTCAATACTATGTCAGCTTTCAAATCCTACATATGCCTTAGACTTCATTGAAGTCTACGCAGACAACATCTACATCATAGTCTCTGGAAATCCAAACGACGCTAAACATCTTTTCGAAAAAACTGACTCAGCAATTCATTAATGGGCTCATGAAAGAGTAGCTTCTGTCCCATCAAATAAAATCGTAGCTTTACACATTTGCAGAAAAAGAAAATGCATATGCCAACCTTTGACTTTTCGAAATGAAACTATATCACTGAAAAGAGAACTTTTCGGGAAATTTGAAATAGAATCTGCAAATTAAAAAAGTAACAAACCAACTTAAACTACGTAACAACACCTTAAAAATGATATGCTCTAAAAAAAAGGACCGCACATTGAAACTGCCAGAACATTAGTTGAAGGATCACTTCGGCATGGTTTGACCGCTTTTATGTGGACTATACAAAAAAACATAGAAACTACGAATGCAGCGATCAACCAATGCTTTCGTACAGCAACAGGTGCCTTAAAAACAACACCCATTATAGCACTATGAAAAGAAATAGGTTACTTATCTTTCGAACACCTAGAAAAGAAAAGATAACACTTGCAATCAAGGCTTTGGAAAACCCTCTGCATCCACTCCACAACGAAATAACGAAAGCACTTTCCATAAAAAACCCCGTAAGGGAACAATTTCGGCAATAAAGAAATATGATAACCTTTCTTACTGTCCCAGACGTATGCCTCCCACATACTCCAATAATCAATAACTAGCTAGCATATATTCCTCCACCACCTTGGAAAAGGGACACTCTTTCAATCAACACATCGTAAGCAAATTATAAAAAAAAAGATACTCCAGACCAACAATTCAAAACACTTCATTTTAAGATGATCGCCAATACAAAAGCAGACCAAATCTTCTATACTGACGGATCCTTCCAAGACGATGTAAGTATCTTCTTACGCAGTAATGGAGCTTGCATCCAATGGAGTTACAAAAGTCATCCACCAAGGACTTCTTCCTGAAAATACTGGAAGTTATTTTTCGGAGCTAGCGGCTATTCAAAAATGTCTGTCTCTAACAAAAGATTTGCCTGGAAATAAACTTATTTTAACTGACAATCAGCATATTAAATGGTCTAAAAAGTGAGAATAGTAAATGTCAGTCGTTAGAAAACATTAGAAGTGTTCTCAGTAAATTTAAAGACATCATTTTGGCCTGGGTACCTGGGCATATTGGCATCAAGGGAAACCAAGACGCTGACATTGCAGCAAAAGAGTCGCTAACCTTACCTCTAATCATGGAAATACCAAATTCTTTTCGGCAAACCAAAAAAACATTAATATCACTCTTGGACATAGAGACAGCCACCTTATGGGGAAATAGTCAAACTTTTTTGCGTACTTACCAATTCCAGCACAAACGAGTTCCCTATAATATAAAGCTAACAGGGAAAACTGCATCAAGCTGTTACGCATCAGACTCGGGAAAACGATTTTCTCCAGCCCACATTATTACACCAAAGAAGCTCCAGAGAAATGTTCCTACTGTAATGAAGAGTTGACAGTTTGGCACATCTTAATATCCTGCCCGCTCTCAAAAAGCCTTACAGATGACAACGGAACTACAAGCCCTGAAAGATATCTTGAGGAAATACTCAATCCTGGTGACCCTAAGTCTATTCAACACATTAAATAAGCTAGTACATATCATAAGAAATTAAACGACATATAAATTCTATTTTTTTCAATGTTCAGTTTATTTGAATCTATGTATCTAAAAACATTTAAACTTTTTGTAAATATTTAAATTTTCTTTAAAAAAAAAAAAAAAAACACTCCTAATGGTCTAGCTACCCTGAAGTCTTCAAATTAAAAAAAATAGTTTATAAATGAAGTTTGTAAATTATTTCTGTAAATAAATAAATAAATAAACAAATAGTCTAGTCGGGTAAAACATTTGAAATGGAAAAAATAAATGTTGTTTTACAGTTGGCTGGGGGGGGGGGGGGGTCATTAGTAGTCTAAATTTCGGTTTTCAGGAAAATTGTGCTGGAACTTCAGTTCAGTTTTTTTGGGGCTTGTGACCCCCTTCTGGGATCATGCACAAATTAATTCGTACAATTTTTTCAGTTTGTGGGGGGATCAATAGTAGGCTAAATATAGATTTTTGGGAAAATCGTTGTAGACCTTTAGTCGCCATTTTACTTTAATGGGTAACTGGTTATCTTTTTTTATTCAAATAAAACCTTCTCAGGTGCGTGTTTTGTTGTTGCCGTGGTTTCCCCTGAAGGGATGATGGTGACGCTTAATTAACATCATCGGCCCTGTCTTCGAACATGTCAAGTTTTAGTCTTCAGGGTTGTAAGTGTTTAATGCTGATTCCGCATTATTGTAAATGTGTGCTTCCAAAAAATTGTCTGTGTCGTCATCATCAAGCAACTATCACCATAGTTATGTTACACTTTTTTCCGCGTGACACGAATACGATCAAAATTGATTATTTATTATTATTAATGACAAACGCAATTTAAACCGCGAACAATTTAATTACAAAAAGTAAAATAAAAGAATTGAACGCGTACTGTACTGAGACTGATAACAACGACGAGGATGAAGACGCACGAGTTAACATTAGGTTACAGCCATTTTTAAAAACAAATTAATATAACCAAAGAATGACATTATTCATAAACATTTTTCGCAGGAAACGATAACGATAAACATGAACAAAGGAATAACTGAGAACGTGACTTCCAGTACACAAACAGCACGCAGTCATTCCTATATTTAGACTTAAGATAATATTCATTATATAAGTTTATGGTAAATAAGAATTATACATAAGCAAGAAATTGTATAAATACGATGAACAAAGTATCATCGTGGTTCTTTGAAGGTCAACATTTAATAAAGTAACACTTGATCGTGTATTTTATACTCTACGCTCCGTCTTTCATTCTTTGAAGATATTTGCAGCTAGAAGACTGTATGAACATACCAATTTCATACAAAGTTGATATTTTTTGATCCATTAACAGCCAAGTTCATTAAATGGGGGCTCAATCGGGATCGTTTGAAAAAATAGCGACTACCAACAAAATACTTGAAGAACAAGCAACGTTTGTACTAATCAGCGAAGGTAACTAAGCAACATAAATAAAGTGAAAAGTAACTTATAAAGTCCTTTCAAAGTATAAAGGCAGTGAGAGTGAAACTAAAGTATACTTATAAAGACCTTTTGAAAAAAGGCAGTGAATAAAAATAAACAAAATTAAGCATATTAAAAGATATATGCCAGGTATGGAGATTCGAACTCAATAAAACTACGAACTTCGAGAAATCAATACAATGGCAATAGCACAGGAAGTAGCTGATATTAAAGCAACAATCACACAGTTATATGAAGAACTGAAGAAACAGCGAACGATACGCTGCAGCCTGAAGTAACTACATTAAGAGCTGGACAAAGTGTGTTCCAAGCCGTCACAACCACAGCAATGCTCAAACCCTAGACACCAAGCTATAAGAAAGCTGAAGACATAAATTTGACAGTCTTTTCAGCAATACCAGTGATTAATGGAAACTCCCAAGAATACAGACCTTGGAGAGCAATGGTTCATAGTTTAATGAAGGAAATACAAACATTTTCTGGCACACCACAGTATTACACCGCCTTAACTATAATTAGAACAAAAAAAGGCGAAGCGGCACATATACTAACAAACCAGAACACAATCATGAATTTTACAGCAGATAAAATCCGCCAAGGCAAATATACATTATCAGAATACTACGATTTAGTAAATAATGCATTAAATCTTATAATGTCAAAAATAACAATGACATCATCCGAAGAAGGCAGGAATATTCAGGAACGACTTGCGATGGAAGAAGCAGTTCGTATATTCACAGCCAACTTAAACTCTAGTTTTACAAAAGCAACTTTGTACTCAAATCAACCAGCAACGCAAGAAAGAGTATACGCTATAACACTTAATATACAGCATGATAATATTTCTCACGTAACCGATATGCCAATAAGACGCGACAATCCTCAACAAAATCACACTCAAAGACGTGATCACAAACACAATCAACAAAACAATATACAACAGTCGTATATACCTGAACAAAGAAGATTCAGACCTAACGTCGAAGCACCGCCACAGAAGTACATATGTAACTCCGAATCATCCAAGGGCAATGGAAACGGATAATTCAGCGTTTAACCACAGAAATCCATTCAGACAACAAGAGCAGAGAAATTTCCAGCTTAAGTATCAACGTCCGAATAATTATCAACAACAACAAGTTCCAAGTCCAACATTTCCAACAATGAAGAGAGAAAGAGAAGATATCGGACGCAACCATAAATTTCAGAGGGTAGATCAGATCGACATACATAAAATTGAGGAAGATTTAGTAAGTAATAATCATTTAGAAATAAATTACGAAACCGAAAGTACCTTTTTAGACGAATAAACGATTTACTATGTTCAATTAAAAGATGTATGTTAACGGGTAAATCTGTAAACATTTTAGTAGATTCGGGTGCTACTAACAATTATATTAGTGATAAATGTAACATAGGTGAAAAGAAACCTATTCAATCTCTTAAAACTAAAACCTTACACGGGTACTCAATAATAAAATATAAAAAGATAATAAACCTATTCGGGTATAAGATATGTTTCTGTGAGATATCAGAATTAAATGATTATTTTAGGTGAACAGGACCTTGGATTAATAAAAGCTAAAATAAACTTATTTGAATACAAATTATAATACGAAAAGAAATTCAGTCAAATCATTAACTAGATATTTTAATGAAAAGAAATGATGAGTTAAACGAAACTCTTCCATTTACTACAACTATAAAAGCCACTATATGCACTATAGCTATCCATATCCATATGCGGATAATGAATTCGTTAATAAAGAAGTAGAAAAACTACTTAAAGTTGGGATCATACAAAAGAGTAGATCACGATATAATTCTCCTATATGGACAGTTCCTAAGAAAGGTATCGATGAGTTTGGACGGCCTAAACGGCTAATGGTAATTGATTTCCAGGAATTAAAATCTCGAACAATTACCGATAGATACCCAATTCCGGATGTGAACATGACCATACACAATTTAGCAAGGCAAACATTTTCTCGACCATTGATTTGGAATTTTTTTTTTTTTTATTTATAATTAACGCGCGCACAAGGGGCTATTTGTTTCCCTTTTAATGTAACACACTGCGCGGGCACCAGGAAGATAGGGAGGGGAGAGATAGGAGGTGTCGATTAACATTGGTATTGAATGTTTGCATATTGAAATGGCAAGGGAAAATCTCCCCGGGTAAACCATTCCAAAGTCGTGTTGTACGGCTAAAAAAAGAATCTCTATATTTCACGGTACGTCCGAAATTGGGCTCAAGGGTGAACTGATGGGCATTCCTAGCAAGACGAGTATTACGGGCGAAACTTTTAAGGGGAGGAATGCAGCTGGCTACCTCGAGTGAACATTTTTTATAAAAGAACCGATAAAATAAGGAAAGACATGAAACATTGCGTCGGTGTTCGAGAGGGGCAATTGTTTCAGCGGCAGTTCTATTTCCTATCAATCTTAACGCTCTATTTTGTATTCTATCAAGCAAGTGAAGCGATGTTATTGAAGCACCTGCCCAGAGGTGGGAGTTATACTCGAGTTTAGGGCGTAAAAACGCTTTATAAATTGTAGCTAGATCAGATGGGGAAAAATAATTCTTACATCGATACAGAAAACCTAAGCACTTAGCAGCATTTTTAGCGATTTCAAATATATGGTCGTTCCAACGGAGGTCATCGTTGACACACATACCGAGTACTGAGAGCTTTTCAGTTTCTTCGATGTAAGTGCCATTCATGGACAATGGCATTGGGGGTATGTTTAGCTTTAACGACAGAAGACAGCATTGAGTTTTCGAAGCATTAAACTCCACACGATTCCTATTACCCCATTTAACAATGCTGTATAAATCGGAGTTTAATGAGCTTGACATACGGCACCGTTGCAATTGTACGTCCGAAGGCGAAGGACGTGAATTATCGAACGAATATGAAAAGCTGAGGGTAGAGTCGTCAGCAAAACAGTAAAGTGGATAAGAAGTAACAGACAGAAGATCATTTATAAAAATGAGGAAAAGAGTCGGAGACAGAACAGAGCCCTGGGGCACACCAGCATTTATTTTATGGGAATCAGACTTGAATCCAACGAACAAGAGTATTATCGATTCCAAAAGCACGCATTTTCGATAAGAGAGCTTCATGCCAAACTCTATCAAATGCCTTGGAGATATCAAGAGCAATAATCTTACTTTCACCAAAGCGATGTAAAGATTTGTGCCACTGTTCGGTGAGATATCCCATCAGATCACCAGTGGAACGGTTGCTGCGGAAGCCATACTGACGGTCATGGAGAAGCTTACGATCTTCGAGATATTCCTTAAGCTGACGGTTAATCAGTGTTTCCATGACCTTAGAAAGAAGGGATGTCAGTGCTGTGGGTCGGTAGGAGGAGGGGGAGGATGGGTCACCTTTCTTAGGGACAGGCTGGACAAATGCTGTTTTCCATCTTCTAGGAAAGATTCCAGAAGAGTAGGAGCGATGGAAAAGCTTACGCAGTGGCTTTGCCAGTGTGGAAGAACACCTCTTCAGAATAATCGGGGGTATACCATCCGGGCCAGCGGATTTTTGTATATGGAGATCTTTGAGAACTCTTGCTACTGTAAGAGTGCGGAAAAAAATCTGTCCCATGGAAAAATTTACATTCTCAAGTACAGGAGGTGCAACGTTGCTATGCGGCAGCGTGAAGCTGGCAGCGAAATGGGCGGCGAGCAAGTTTGCCTTCTCTGAAGAGTAAACAATTGGTTTGTTATTGTCGATGAGCGTTGGAACCGAAGATGTTGAGGAGTTTTTAATATTTTTTATAAATGACCAAAAATTTTTACTGCCTTTGGGACACTGCAGAATTTTTTTGTCATGCAAAAATTTGGTTCTTTCAATAACGGAGTTGCATGAGTTTCTTGTTTGTTTGTGCTTTTTCCGATTTTCCTCTGTAGGGTTGGCTTTGTAAGAACGGAAACTTACTTCTTTGAGCCTGATAGCTTCTTTACACTCAGAATTAAACCAAGACTTTTCTTTAGGTTTGATGCTTTTTACTCTGTTAGGAATAAAAGCACGCATCCCTAGAAGAATCACATTTGTGATCATTTCAGCACTGGCATCAATGTCACTATCGAGGAAGCATAGTGACCAGTTAAAGTTTCGGAAAAAAATATTCAGGCCGTCCCAGTTGGCTTTCTCGTATTGCCAAACGGTCCTGGTGGGAAGTTTTTCTTTAACTGGATGGGTGGAGGATGAGAAATTAGCTGAAATGACACAATGGTCTGAAGTGCCAAATGGAGAAGTTACACTAATGGTATATTTATCAGGGTGAGAAGTAAGAAACAAGTCAAGAGTATGGGCGGCTTGCCCAGCAACATCCGGTATACGCGTTGGCACATCGATCAGTTGGGTAAGGTGATGTAACCCGGCAAAGAGCTCGACATACCTTCCTTCGGGTGTTGTCTGACCAGAATAGCGGAGCCAATTGGAATTAGGTACATTGAAATCGCCCGCAATAACGATTTCAGTGCGAGGACAAAGGGAAACAATTTTCGAGATAGAATCAGACAGCGCATCAAACTCGTTACAAGTCGAATTGCTGTCGAGATTTGGACTCCTGTAATCAGGTTTCCACCAAATCAAAATAAAGGAATCTGACAGAGAAAAAATTGCATTTGCAGTGAATGGCCAAAATATGAATTAATACATATGCCATTTGGTTTGAAAAATGCTCCGTCAATATCAATATCTTGATGATTTATTACGCCAGTATATAGGCAAGTTCGTATACATCTATATAGATGATATTTTCTTCCACAACTGAAGAACATATAAAACACATACAAATAATAGTTGATGCACTACACAACGCGAATATGAAAATATCGCATGAGAAATCACACTTCTTCAAAGTAGAATATCTTGGACATGTGATTAAGAGCAACAGTTTAGTGGTGAATCCAAATAAAGTATTAACAATACAAGAATATCCAGTACCAACCACACTTAAAGAATTACGCTCTTTTTTCGGCCTAGCTAGTTATTATAGGAAATTCGTAGAGAATTTCGCTTAAATAGCCAAACCTCTCACAGTACATCTGAAGAGAGAAAATGGCATGGTAAAGAAAAACCAAAGCCAAAAAATAAAATTAAACTTAGAAAACGATCAATTAGCTCTAAAAGCAATAACTAAACTAAAAAAAAATTAATTGAACAAATAGAGTTATATCAGCCGGATTTAAGTAAGCCATTTGAATTGGCTACTAATGCGAGTAACTTTGCTATTGGTGCTGCCGTACTTTCACAAAACAGACACCCAATTAACTCTATATTTCGAACCTTAAATGAAACGGAACAAGCATATTCCACAAATGAAAAAAGAATTACTATCCATAATTTGAGCTTTACAAAAATTAAGAAATTTCCTCTATGGAATAGCAGATTTAACTATTTATACAGATCAACAATCATTGATCTTTGCAATTTGAGAAAAAAACCTAACATTTCATTTCATTTTCATTTCATTTATTTATTTGGTAACATACACATTAAGAAATATATACTCTTATAAGTAGTGATGCTTTAAATTGAAGTTAACAATTGTAATTTCAATTTAAATTTAATGTAATGTTTAAACTTGCGGTTCAAATCTAAAATTAAGTTTACAACAACAAAAAAAACAGCCTTATTAATAAAATTTAAAATTAACAATAACATTCTATTAAAATTTAAACTTTAAACATTAAACATACGCCGCCATTAAACAAGGAAGAGAAAGTTAGACTTAACTAGCCAGAGGTTTGAATGAAGAAAGAGCTTAATTCGTTACGTTACCGTCAGTGCCACCAGTCTCGCGGACATGCCTTGGTAGAGAATTCCACAAACGGACACAGTTAACGAAATACTGCCGTTCTGATGTTAAGCAGGAGAAACGAGGGCAAATAATTTGACGAGATCTAATGGATGTACTTAAACGTATTTTATTAAATAGAAAACTAGGCTGATTCGTTTGGATCACATTGGAAAGCAAGATAAGAGATCTATAACGAATAAAATGATCAAATGACATGTTATACAATAATTTAGAAAAATGGGAAACCCTGTCAAAACATCTTACATTAAAAACATAACGCGCAATATTGTTAAAAGCCACGTTAAGTTTTCGCCTGCTAGAAGCATCACAGTTGCAGAAGACCTCACAGCCATAAATTAAATTAGGAACGATAAGCGTTTTTGCTAGCAACATGCGTATCTTGAAAGGAGTAAAATGGTGGGACAGCCACAGCTGGCGTAGTGTTCCATAAACTTTTCCAACTACTGTGTTGATATGATTATTCCATGTAAGCGTCCTGTTGAAAACCATACCTACATTTTTTGTCGTGTCAATATATTCGATTTTGGAGTCGCGAAGCAAAATATCAGGGAAATATATATATATATATATATATATATATAGGGAGAACAAAACAAGAGCGGTCCAAGAATAAAGTCCTGTGGCACACCTCTACAATTTCTTAAAAAGTTGGACGTTTTTGTACCTATGGAAATAGCTTGTGATCTGCAATTTAAATAATATGACAAAAGATTGACTGCCGAGCTCGAAAAATTTTACAAAGTTGAAAGTTTATTACATAGGTTAGTGTGGTCAACCGTGTCAAAAGCCTTCGAATAATCCAAAAGAACTAAAAAAGTAACCCTGTCATTATCCAAAGATTCCCTTATATTTTCAACCACTTTAATAATGGCGGAAACACAACTACGGTGTTTCCTAAACCCTGATTGCATTGGAGAGAGCAAATTATTTAAATACTTGTTGTTTAAATAAAATTGAAAATGTGCACTAAGGCTGGAAGAATGACGGGAAGTATAATTTTGACAAACTTTGGATAGATTCCATCAAAACTAAACGCATTTGACTTTACTGATAGCAAGCAATCAACTATTTCACGGCTGTCTACGCATGAAAATTCAAAAAATCTTGAGGTAGTATCCTGAGTATTCAATGGAGGTATATTCAGAAATTGGAAGGGTAAAGTAACAAAACTCTTATTCAATTCGTTTAAGTCCAAATTATTGTTAACATTTTGGTTGGTTTTGCCAACGCCGATTTCTCTTGGGTTACGCCAAAGCTGGCGACCTTTGACTGAAGGGTTAATTTTATTTGCAAAAAATATATTTTTTGCATGTTTAATTTTTTTTAACTATTTGATTGCGCAGACTACGATAAAGTTCAAAATGAACCTCCAACCTGTAACGTTTCCAATTTTCATATGCGTGATTACGTCTCTGGATGATTTTCTGAATTTCACTTGTGAACCAAGGACGTACACCATGTTTAATGCGCTTAACTTTCATTGGAACATGCTTATTGAAAAGAAAACGAATGTTGCTGTTGAGAAAATCAATTTGATCATACACAGAGGACATAAAGAAAACACTCTCCCAATCAATGTTACTAGCATCTAACTCCAGTTGATGGTAGTCAATATTAAGAAAATCTCGATATTCATAATTTAAGACAGGGTCGTTCACGGAAAAATCAAAAATTAAAAATATCAGCTGACAGCTGGTTGTAGAAAAGAACACTGTTTAAATCATTCACGAAGAAGACATCTAAAAGAGTGCTAGAATTTCCAGTAAAATGAGTTGCGCTAGTTGTATTTACTGGAAACAAGTCCAAAGAATGCATGCTCTCGATGATATTTATCTCCGTCAGAAGGTTACTATTCAAATCTCCAGTAATGATAATTTTTTGATAATTTATCGAAACTGATTCGAGAAGGCTGAAAATTGGCGCAGGATCAATTTGTTTGTTGGGTCTATAAATAGATGCAATCAAGAGAGTACTAGAAAAGGATTGCATTTCTACGAAGACATAATCTATTTCACTGCCAACTATCGATTTGAACTTCAAACTGCATTTTAAACCTTCTTTCACATATATTGCAGCACCACCACCCATCCTTCCTACTCTATCTCCGCGAAAAATGTTATATCCCTTAACGTTATAAACCTCATCCTTCAATCTATCACAAAACCATGATTCTGAGATACAAACAACATCAACTGTAGAACCTTCAAATAAAAATCTAAACTCATCTAGTTTAGGCAACAAACTCTGCGTATTTAAGTGGCACACCCGCAATCCATTCCTTTGGTTTCCTAAAACATTGATCAACAACCGAGGTATCTCGTGAACTCCACCGCCTATGGAATTCTCACAATCAAAATCTGGTTGCATGAATGTTATAAATTAATAAAAACAAAGGAAAAAGCATGAAACAAGAGGCAAATGGCACGACCAGGGTCAGCATAAGGGAGGATATACCCTCATAGCTTTACAAAAATTAAGAAATTTCCTCTATGGAATAGCAGATTTAACTATTTATACAGATCACCAATCATTGATCTTTGCAATTTGAGAAAAAAACCTAACATTTCATTTCATTTTCATTTCATTTATTTATTTGGTAACATACACATTAAGAAATATATACTCTTATAAGTAGTGATGCTTTAAATTGAAGTTAACAATTGTAATTTAAATTTAAATTTAATGTAATGTTTAAACTTGCGGTTCAAATCTAAAATTAAGTTTACAACAACAAAAAAAACAGCCTTATTAATAAAATTTAAAATTAACAATAACATTCTATTAAAATTTAAACTTTAAACATTAAACATACGCCGCCATTAAACAAGGAAGAGAAAGTTAGACTTAACTAGCCAGAGGTTTGAATGAAGAAAGAGCTTAATTCGTTACGTTACCGTCAGTGCCACCAATCTCACCGACATGCCTTGGTAGAGAATTCCACAAACGGATACAGTTAACGAAATACTGCCGTTCTGATGTTAAGCAGGAGAAACGAGGGCAAATAATTTGACGAGATCTAATGGATGTACTTAAACGTATTTTATTAAATAGAAAACTAGGCTGATTCGTTTGGATCACATTGGAAAGCAAGATAAGAGATCTATAACGAATAAAATGATCAAATGACATGTTATACAATAATTTAGAAAAATGGGAAACCCTGTCAAAACATCTTACATTAAAAACATAACGCGCAATATTGTTAAAAGCCACGTTAAGTTTTCGCCTGCTAGAAGCATCACAGTTGCAGAAGACCTCACAGCCATAAATTAAATTAGGAACGATAAGCGTTTTTGCTAGCAACATGCGTGTCTTGAAAGGAGTAAAATGGTGGGACAGCCACAGCTGGCGTAGTGTTCCATAAACTTTTCCAACTGCTGTGTTGATATGATTATTCCATGTAAGCGTCCTGTTGAAAACCATACCTAAATTTTTTGTCGTGTCAATATATTCGATTTTGGAGTCGCGAAGCAACATATCAGGGAAATATGATAGGTCCAATTGTTTCTTGCCTATAACTAAACATTTTGTCTTTAAGGGATTCAGAAGTAGCCCATTTTCATCAGACCAGGTGCAGATCCTATCTAAATCAGTGTTTATAGCATTTGCACAGTCTTCTATCATGCCAAGATTGCAGCTTCTATATAATTGGACATCATCGGCGTACATGTTAATTGAAGAAGAAACTTTTGAGGGAATCTCATTCACATATAGGGAGAACAAAACAAGAGCGGTCCAAGAATAAAGTCCTGTGGCACACCTCTACAATTTCTTAAAAAGTTGGACGTTTTTGTACCTATGGAAATAGCTTGTGATCTGCAATTTAAATAATATGACAAAAGATTGACTGCCGAGCTCGAAAAATTTTACAAAGTTGAAAGTTTATTACATACCACCTTAATAATGGCGGAAACACAACTACGGTGTTTCCTAAACCCTGATTGCATTGGAGAGAGCAAATTATTTAAATAAATAAAATAAATAAATAATTTAAATTTTTGTTTAAATAAAATTGAAAATGTGCACTAAGGCTGGAAGAATGACGGGAAGTATAATTTTGACAAACTTTGGATAGATTCCATCAAAACTAAACGCATTTGACTTTACTGATAGCAAGCAATCAACTATTTCACGGCTGTCTACGCATGAACATTCAAAAAATCTTGAGGTAGTATCCTGAGTATTCAATGGAAGTATATTCAGAAATTGGAAGGGTAAAGTAACAAAACTCTTATTCAATTCGTTTAAGTCCAAATTATTGTTAACATTTTTGTTGGTTTTGCCAACGCCGATTTCTCTTGGGTTACGCCAAAGCTGGCGACCTTTGACTGAAGGGTTAATTTTATTTGCAAAAAAAATATTTTTTGCATGTTTAATTTTTTTTAACTATTTAATTGCGCAGACTACGATAAAGTTCAAAATGAACCTCCAACCTGTAACGTTTCCAATTTTCATATGCGTGATTACGTCTCTGGATGATTTTCTGAATTTCACTTGTGAACCAAGGACGTACACCATGTTTAATGCGCTTAACTTTCATTGGAACATGCTTATTGAAAAGAAAACAAATGTTGCTGTTGAGAAAATCAATTTGATCATACACAGAGGACATAAAGAAAACACTCTCCCAATCAATAGAATAGAAAATCTCGATATTCATAATTTAAGACAGGGTCGTTCACGGAAAAATCAAAAATGAGTTGCGCTAGTTGTATTTACTGGAAACAAGTCCAAAGAATGCATGCTCTCGATGATATTTATCTCCGTCAGAAGGTTACTATTCAAATCTCCAGTAATGATAATTTTTTGATAATTTATCGAAACTGATTCGAGAAGGCTGAAAATTGGCGCAGGATCAATTTGTTTGTTGGGTCTATAAATAGATGCAATCAAGAGAGTACTAGAAAAGGATTGCATTTCTACGAAGACATAATCTATTTCACTGCCAACTATCGATTTGAACTTCAAACTGCATTTTAAACCTTCTTTCACATATATTGCAGCACCACCACCCATCCTTCCTACTCTATCTCCGCGAAAAATGTTATATCCCTTAACGTTATAAACCTCATCCTTCAATCTATCACAAAACCATGATTCTGAGATACAAACAACATCAACTGTAGAACCTTCAAATAAAAATCTAAACTCATCTAGTTTAGGCAACAAACTCTGCGTATTTAAGTGGCACACCCGCAATCCATTCCTTTGGTTTCCTAAAACATTGATCAACAACCGAGGTATCTCGTGAACTCCACCGCCTATGGAATTCTCACAATCAAAATCTGATTGCATGAATGTTATAAATTAATAAAAACAAAGGAAAAAGCATGAAACAAGAGGCAAATGGCACGACCAGGGTCAGCATAAGGGAGGATATACCCTCATAGCTTTACAAAAATTAAGAAATTTCCTCTATGGAATAGCAGATTTAACTATTTATACAGATCACCAATCATTAATCTTTGCAATTTGAGAAAAAAACCTAACATTTCATTTCATTTTCATTTCATTTATTTATTTGGTAACATACACATTAAGAAATATATACTCTTATAAGTAGTGATGCTTTAAATTGAAGTTAACAATTGTAATTTAAATTTAAATTTAATGTAATGTTTAAACTTGCGGTTCAAATCTAAAATTAAGTTTACAACAAAAAAAAAACAGCCTTATTAATAAAATTTAAAATTAACAATAACATTCTATTAAAATTTAAACTTTAAACATTAAACATACGCCGCCATTAAACAAGGAAGAGAAAGTTAGACTTAACTAGCCAGAGGTTTGAATGAAGAAAGAGCTTAATTCGTTACGTTACCGTCAGTGCCACCAGTCTCGCGGACATGCCTTGGTAGAGAATTCCACAAACGGACACAGTTAACGAAATACTGCCGTTCTGATGTTAAGCAGGAGAAACGAGGGCAAATAATTTGACGAGATCTAATGGATGTACTTAAACGTATTTTATTAAATAGAAAACTAGGCTGATTCGTTTGGATCACATTGGAAAGCAAGATAAGAGATCTATAACGAATAAAATGATCAAATGACATGTTATACAATAATTTAGAAAAATGGGAAACCCTGTCAAAACATCTTACATTAAAAACATAACGCGCAATATTGTTAAAAGCCACGTTAAGTTTTCGCCTGCTAGAAGCATCACAGTTGCAGAAGACCTCACAGCCATAAATTAAATTAGGAACGATAAGCGTTTTTGCTAGCAACATGCGTGTCTTGAAAGGAGTAAAATGGTGGGACAGCCACAGCTGGCGTAGTGTTCCATAAACTTTTCCAACTGCTGTGTTGATATGATTATTCCATGTAAGCGTCCTGTTGAAAACCATACCTAAATTTTTTGTCGTGTCAATATATTCGATTTGGGAGTCGCGAAGCAAAATATCAGGGAAATATGATAGGTCCAATTGTTTCTTGCCTATAACTAAACATTTTGTCTTTAAGGGATTCAGAAGTAGCCCATTTTCATCAGACCAGGTGCAGATCCTATCTAAATCAGTGTTTATAGCATTTGCACAGTCTTCTATCATGCCAAGATTGCAGCTTCTATATAATTGGACATCATCGGCGTACATGTTAATTGAAGAAGAAACTTTTGAGGGAATCTCATTCACATATAGGGAGAACAAAACAAGAGCGGTCCAAGAATAAAGTCCTGTGGCACACCTCTACAATTTCTTAAAAAGTTGGACGTTTTTGTACCTATGGAAATAGCTTGTGATCTGCAATTTAAATAATATGACAAAAGATTGACTGCCGAGCTCGAAAAATTTTACAAAGTTGAAAGTTTATTACATAGGTTAGTGTGGTCAACCGTGTCAAAAGCCTTCGAATAATCCAAAAGAACTAAAAAAGTAACCTTGTCATTATCCAAAGATTCCCTTATATTTTCAACCACTTTAATAATGGCGGAAACACAACTACGGTGTTTCCTAAACCCTGATTGCATTGGAGAGAGCAAATTATTTAAATACTTGTTGTTTAAATAAAATTGAAAATGTGCACTAAGGCTGGAAGAATGACGGGAAGTATAATTTTGACAAACTTTGGATAGATTCCATCAAAACTAAACGCATTTGACTTTACTGATAGCAAGCAATCAACTATTTCACGGCTGTCTACGCATGAACATTCAAAAAATCTTGAGGTAGTATCCTGAGTATTCAATGGAGGTATATTCAGAAATTGGAAAGGTAAAGTAACAAAACTCTTATTCAATTCGTTTAAGTCCAAATTATTGTTAACATTTTGGTTGGTTTTGCCAACGCCGATTTCTCTTGGGTTACGCCAAAGCTGGCGACCTTTGACTGAAGGGTTAATTTTATTTGCAAAAAAAATATTTTTTGCATGTTTAATTTTTTTTAACTATTTGATTGCGCAGACTACGATAAAGTTCAAAATGAACCTCCAACCTGTAACGTTTCCAATTTTCATATGCGTGATTACGTCTCTGGATGATTTTCTGAATTTCACTTGTGAACCAAGGACGTACACCATGTTTAATGCGCTTAACTTTCATTGGAACATGCTTATTGAAAAGAAAACAAATGTTGCTGTTGAGAAAATAAATTTGATCATACACAGAGGACATAAAGAAAACACTCTCCCAATCAATGTTACTAGCATCTAACTCCAGTTGATGGTAGTCAATATTATGAAAATCTCGATATTCATAATTTAAGACAGGGTCGTTCACGGAAAAATCAAAAATTAAAAATATCAGCTGACAGCTGGTTGTAGAAAAGAACACTGTTTAAATCATTCACGAAGAAGACATCTTAAAGAGTGCTAGAATTTCCAGTAAAATGAGTTGCGCTAGTTGTATTTACTGGAAACAAGTCCAAAGAATGCATGCTCTCGATGATATTTATCTCCGTCAGAAGGTTACTATTCAAATCTCCAGTAATGATAATTTTTTGATAATTTATCGAAACTGATTCGAGAAGGCTGAAAATTGGCGCAGGATCAATTTGTTTGTTGGCTCTATAAATAGATGCAATCAAGAGAGTACTAGAAAAGGATTGCATTTCTACGAAGACATAATCTATTTCACTGCCAACTATCGATTTGAACTTCAAACTGCATTTTAAACCTTCTTTCACATATATTGCAGCACCACCACCCATCCTTCCTACTCTATCTCCGCGAAAAATGTTATATCCCTTAACGTTATAAACCTCATCCTTCAATCTATCACAAAACCATGATTCTGAGATACAAACAACATCAACTGTAGAACCTTCAAATAAAAATCTAAACTCATCTAGTTTAGGCAACAAACTCTGCGTATTTAAGTGGCACACCCGCAATCCATTCCTTTGGTTTCCTAAAACATTGATCAACAACCGAGGTATCTCGTGAACTCCACCGCCTATGGAATTCTCACAATCAAAATCTGATTGCATGAATGTTATAAATTAATAAAAACAAAGGAAAAAGCATGAAACAAGAGGCAAATGGCACGACCAGGGTCAGCATAAGGGAGGATATACCCTCATTCATTCCAACTTGAAAAGAACAAAAAATAACACAAAAGAAGAAAGAGAGACGTATGTAAAACAGAAAATGAAAAATCATATTAAATATAATTGATGAAAAGAGAATATTAATTCGAAAATAAAATAATAAATTAAAAAAAAACATTTAAATTAATTTAGTAATTAATGTTTGATTAAAGTTAATTTAATTAAAGAGAAACTAAAATAAAGTTAAGTTGAACTAGAAGCAAAAATAATTAATAAAAAAAAAATTATTATAAATAAAGTTTGAGAACAACTGAAAGACAATTATTAAAAATATTTTCAAGCTGCATTCATCTTTGGAGGCTGGCAATGTCATGCAATTCATCAATGTTGTCAATCTTAGTAGCTTCTTATCAGAATAACGTTTAACAAACACCCATCCACGCATAGTAAATACAGAGGAGACATGTTTTTGTTTTTTTAATTGAAGTGCAGCATGGAGTATGTTGTTGTTTTTTTTAGTTAGACATTCGCGCAGGTAAACCGTCGATTCAGAATCTAATCCAAAGTTTTTTAAGTTTAATTGTTTGTTATTTTTTTGTCTCCGATATCGTGCAATAGATGTGAGAACATAGTTTCTATCAAATGCGGAACGGAATTTCATATTTATAGCGGGAGTGTTATTATTTTTCGGAGTGTGGGTTCGAAAACAATCATTTAAAGTTGGTGGTTGTATGTTTATCTCGTGGCACAAATGATTAAGATAATTTGTGATGTTTTCGTTTTCAATGAAATGAATTCCAAATAGAACAGCGTCAATGTCTTCCTGGGCGAATTTAATTTCGACAAGTTCTGATCGTATGTTAGTGAGATCGGAGTGGTTGGTGGACAAGTCAATGTTTACATTTGACAAAGATGATTTTACTTGTTTTATTTCGGTTTGTAGTGATGATCATCATTGTTAGACACGACTTGATTATTTTCTAATTGCGTGATTTTCGAATTGATTACGGCTATAGATTTATTAAGTTCAGCAAATTGGGAATCAATTTTTTGCGCGAGTGTGTTGTTATTTTATTCTATTTTTGAAGATATAAGTGAAATAATTAACTTTGACACTTTGACATTTAAGCCTCTCGTCCATTTTGGCTAGCAAGGTATTTTCATCGACGGCCAGCTTCTTGTTTATTTGCAGCGGAGAGTAAAGTGATGTTCTAGGTGAGTTAGATTCACTTTGTAAATCAGGATTTGAGTTGGATCTGCCCCGCTTTTGATACTTTTGATTGGACAGGCTTGAACCAGGCAGAGGTTGTTGTATGATTATGGGTATATGTATGTATGTTGGGTATGATTATGGAAAAATGAGTACAAAGAAAACTTTTTTTTTTTAATGGACTTTGGGTCAACACTGAATATTTTTATATTTTAAACAGATGAATATTTGTCACTGTTTCAGGAGACATTTAATAAAGCTGAGAAAGTTGATGGTTGTAGGGTTTTACACTTGATTAAAAGAAACAGTCGCGTTAATTTAACTTGAAACTTAATGAGATTGCCAGCCAAGAGGTAAAAAAAAACACGTCTAATCAGTTGATCGAATCATACGGTCGGTAAGTTGAAGCGATGGAAAAAATTAACAGAAGAATATGGCGCTAAACTATTACGTCATCAAAATATAGTTGCTGACGCATTGTCACGACAACAATTAAATATGAATAGGATCGAACCAGACGATTCAATACATTCATTCGACAGCTCGCCCTTCAGAACTCTAAAGGTTATTCCTCAACCTATAAATAGCTTTCACAACCAAATAATACTTACTCAAGATAATGTAGACACTACTACAACGAAAAATTTTAAAGACCACATACGCCATGAAATTTGGTATACTAACACTATTATAGCTATCTCGGAATCAAAAAAGGTATTAAACCCTGAAGGAGTAAATGCGATAAAAATAGATGATCTTATATAGAAGATCAGTTGTTCGAGCACTTTGAAAATCATAAAATACTTATAAGCAGAAATATATTAGAAGATATAACAGACATAGATGAACAAATACACATATCTAAGAAAACACATAAAAGAGCACATAGGAATTACTTAAATAATGTTCAAGAAATATTATCTAAGTATTATTGGCCCAACATGAAAATAACATGTAAAGAAATTACCAATACATGTAGGAAAATAAAAGAATGACCAGTTATTTATTCATTACAATTAAATATTTATTAAAAGTATATTTAATTAGTATTAAAAAAATGTTGATTAAATATTCTTTAAATTGAGTTTAAGTTACAGCTTTAAATTACGGCTTTACTGCTTGACGGTTGGATATCAAAAGCCCCAGATTTAACATTTTGTTCAAAACGATATAATCAAAAAGTAACAGTTTAAAGAATGAATTTAGAAAGCAAAATATAAAAGAATTTGCACATGAATCGTGGTTGATTTAGGATGCATACAGAGTGCAGGGTGTTCCCGCTGTCAACCCTACATCCGGCCATCCTGAAGATCGTTCGTCTCGGATGATGATGAGTCTTCGTCACCCTTAAACCACGGCTTCATAAACTCGCTGCTGGTTCTTGTAATATTTGGACCCGCCGATGCTGGTAAACACTTTTTGACTGAATATCTGTTGCTTCTACCTTTTGATGTTACTTCATAAGGACCTAGAAATAGAGAAGATAATTTATTACCAGTTACAAACTGTGTCCTCTTTATTGCAACTATGTCTCCGATGGCGTATTCTCGTGGTGTTTTTCGTTTTTTGTTGAATGTAGTTTTATTTTCGGCCTGAATTTTTTCGATCTGCTGGCGGACGTCTAATCGAAGCTGCTCTCTTTCTTCACAAAAATTGTTTTTGAATTCTTGTTGAATTAATTATCTGACTTCCATATCTTCTTTTTTGCGAATGGGTACTCCAAATAGTACATCGAATGTACGACTGATAGAACGGTGAAAAGTGCTGTTCATAGCGATTTGAACACTTCCAACGAATTTGTACCACTTTTCTGGTGATGCTGCTGCCAATCTTTTAAGTACTCCCAAAATGACGCGATTTGTCCTTTCAGCTTGGCCGTTACTTCGTGGCATAACGGTTGTGATTAAATTGTGTTCAATGTTCTCATCTTTGCAGTAACTCTTAAAAGCTTCTGAAGTGAAAGCACTTCCACGGGTGGTGATGATGCGACGAGGGTTACCGAACGCCTGCTGTTGCTCCTTCAATCTCCTTAGGACTTCGTCTGCTGCCACCGTTTTAGTAGGAAAAATCCATGTGTACTTGGAAAATCTATCTACAGCTGTTAAAATGTACTTGTACTGCTTTTGTGTGATTTTAATAGGACTTATATGATCCAAGTGGAGAGTGTCGAGAGGTCTTTCTCCTTTATCTAGCTGCTCAATGTAACCTTCTTGTTTTTCAGATTTGCGGTTGGCTAAAATGTACTTTACACAGCTGTCAATGTAACTCTGAATTTTTTGCCTTAGCTTTGTAATGTGAAATTCCTGCGAAATTAGTGCAAATGTTTTGGAAACACCGAAATGACCTTGGTCATGTTTTAATTTAATAATTTCTTTTTCCATACTACGTGGAACTACCAAAAGTTCGTAGCCATTTTCATCTTTAAATAAAAGGTCACCCTTGATTAAGGAATAATCGTACGGCTTCTGCTTTATGATTTCTTTCACGGATGTTATAAATTCATCTTGTGCTTGGTTTTTCCATAACCTCACTAACAACTCAGGCTGTAGTACGTAGACAACGGGATATCGGCTTAAGGTGTCGACATGAGCCATGTGTGTACCCGGTCGGTGCTCTACAAAATAATCGAAATCTTGTAAGTACATAATCCATCTAATTACGGAGCTTGGTAAGCCTGTCTTTGAAACAGTTTGTCGAAAGACGATGCAATCGGTGAAGACTTTAAATTTGTTCCCCAAAAAGTAAACTCGGAATTTTTCACAGGCTTTGTACACGGCATAAACTTCTAGGATGTAAGAATGTTTTTTCTCTTCTGTTGGGTTTTCTTCTTGCTGAAATAAAATACTGGGTGGAGCTTTCCGTTATAATCTTCTTGCAGTAGGACGGCTCCTATGCCCAGCTGGCACGCATCTGTATGGACCTCTGTTTTGGCATCTTGTCTGTGAAGGGCGAGAAGAGGGTTATTAGTTAAAGCATTTTTGAATGTTATGAACCCTTGTCGCTGAGGTGCAGCAAAAACAAATTTAGTCTCTTTTCCCGTGAAATCTGTAAGAGGTCTAGCAATAAGCCAATACCTATTGATGAATCGACGGAAAAATCCACTAAGGCCAAGAAATGCTTGGACGTCTTTCACTCTCTTCGGCTCGGGAAAATGTTTGATGGCTTTACTCTTCTCTACTGATGGGTGAACGGTGCCTTTCTCTATTACGTGGCCTAAAAATTCCACTTTTCGCTGCAGAAATTTACACTTTGGCCAGTTAGATACAAGATTGAATTCAGATGCAACTTCCAGAACCATATCAAGTTTTCTTAAGTTCTCCTCCTCAGTTTCTGCCCAAATGATGAGATCTTCGACGTAGACCTCTAAAATTGTCTTACTTACTAGGGCGCGGAATATGATTTGGATGTACCGAACAAACACTGCACCAGCATCCCTGAGCCCGAACGGTGTGAAATTAAATTCTACCAACCCGTCATCAGTTACGAAGGCTGTATATTTCTTGCTTGCTTCAGCATCGGGAAAGTGAAAGTAGCCGTTCTTTAAATCCAATGCTGTGAAAACTGCTGCGTCTGACAAATTATCTAAAACGACATCAATTCATGGTAATGGAAAACCGTCTCCTATAGTTTTAATATTTAATTTTCTAAAATCAATGCAAACTCTATGGGATCCATTTTTCTTTTTGACAACGACGACACGACCGCTGTAAGGTGAATTAGAATAGCGTATCGCTCAATCATTGAGCCACGTTTCCACCTGCTGCTTAACCACCTGTTTTTCCCTCAAAGGACGAGGTGCTGTAAAAACAGGAGTCTTATCCTCCAGCATTATGCTCAATTCAATCCGACAGCTTTTCTTCTTAGTAGGATTGTAGTTTTATATTCGGCGATGAACATCTTTAGCATACTTAAAAGGAACGTCTATCTTTGTATTTTCATCGAAAGAGACTTGCATGATGAAATTGTCAGCTTCCAATTCGTAGAATGTTGGACCATTTTTATCAAAGATTACCTTCGCTTGGGATATGATGTCGCTTCCAATGATTGCTTCGAAACCTATAGCTGAGTTTTTCACAACTAGGATGTGAGATTGAATACTTATCTGGTCGACAACCACGTGTGCATCGAAACTGCCAATCGATCGAGACCTCGCTGATTCCAAACCCACCAGTTTTATGTTGCTGCTCTGAAGCGGCGTTTTTCCCAATTTTGTATAGCTTCTTTTCTCAAAAGAGACATCTGGGCACCTGTGTCAATCAAAGCTTGCAATAAATATCATTAATTGAAATAGTTTTACAATTTGGTACAGATACTGAATAGGTTTCTTTTCGCACATAACCGGCATTTTTTGTACACGGGTTAGACATATGACCTTCGCCATTACACTTAAATCACTTTGTTCCTTCTTTGCAGTCTTTTCTTTGGTGATCCTTAGATCCGCAATTAAAACAATGCTCTGAAGAGCGCCTGCCGTCGTATTGCTTTGTGAAAGGTTTTCCTGGTGTTCTTGAACTCCTGCTGATGCTGCTGCTGCCAAAGCCACCGAAACCCGTACCATTGATGTTGCATATATATTTTTCGAATGTTTCATAAATTTCTTTGAGCTCAGATAATGCTTTCACGTTATACAACATGACTTTATGCTCCTCGCGCCCTGGAATACCGTTTATAATGTAAAAAATTAGAGATTTGTCATCAACGTCTGCCAATTGGCTAATTTCTTCCATTTTATAAGTGTACTCGCTGAATTTTTCATTTTTTTTTTTGCATTCTTCGCCGTTGTAATAGATTATGTGTGCTTATCTAAACGAGCAATCAATGCAGCTTTGTTACCTCTTGTGTCCAACGATTGATTGCTTTTAGCTGTTCGACGGTTAAATTTTTAATCATAATCAACAAAAGGACTAATTACCTAAATAGGATAGTTGAGCCCCCAAATATGTAGGAAAATAAAAAAATGACCAATTATTAATTCATTACAATTAAATATTTATTAAAAGTATATTTAATTAGTAAAAAAAAGTTGATTAAATATTCTTTAAATTGAGTTTTAGTTACAGCTTTAGATTACGGCTTTACTGCTTGACGGTTGGATATCAAAAGCCCCAGATTTAACATTTGTTCAAAACGATACAAGCAAAAAGTAACAGTTTAAAGAATGAATTTAGATAACAAACTATAAAAGAATTTGCACATGAAGCGTTGTTGATTTAGGATGCATACAGAGTGCAGGGTGTTCCCGCTGTCAACCCTACATACATGCAAAATTTGCCATACAAGCAAATACGAGCGTCATCCGACTAAACTAAGGCGTGCTTAGCCCAGTCCAATACCTAATTTTGCAGAGACTGTGCATTTTGATATTTTTCATATGAGTAACGAATTATTTTTAACCTCGGTAGATAAGTACTCCAAATACTAAATATATAAATAAAATTGAGGATAAGAAACTCATATATAAAAGATTGGAAGAAATATTAAGTACTACATACCCATTTTGCAAGAATATAATCACAGATAATGAAAATGTATTCATATCCCCTTCTATACAAAAGCATTTTAAATAAAATGAATATCCAACATTTCAAGACTCCAGTCAGTCATTCTACAACCAACGGACAAGTCGAAAGAATTCACAACACTCTTATCGAATTAACAAACGCTCTTGCTTTAGAAAATAAAACTAAACCAGTGATCGAAATATTTAACGCAATCAAACAGTATAACTTAACTATACATTCAGTAACAAAACAAAAACCAGTGGACTTGTTTTTTAAAAAAAATTCTTACAAAGAGGAATTAATAGAAAAAACCCAACAACGGACTATCGCACAACAAAATAAAAACAGAACTAATAAAGAGTTCAATAAAAACGACATAGTTTACCTCAAAACATATAGACGAACAAAAGATACACTAAAATACAAGAAACACGTGGTAAAATAAAATAAAAGTAATATCATCCTCATAGACAAGGGAAAAGTTATACATAAGGACAATGCCAAGAAAAAGTTTATACCTTATGGTCATACTAGTAAAAATAGCAATAAATCCAGATTCAAGCAATTGCTTCAATACGGTAAATCTAGAAAATAAAAAAATATATTGCAACTGAAACTGATAACGCATACTTATTTAAAAATACAGACTTTTTGTACCATGTAATAGACATAGACAACATATTAAAACCTTTTTATAAAAAAAAAAATTCAGTGAAACCATCAGAAGAAGATAAATTGTAAATAAATGAAATAGAAGCTCTTGAAGAACAGATCTATACTCATTTAAGATCTAAACGATGAATGGATTTCTTAGGGAAAATAATAAAATTTATATACCTATGGTAATCCAAACCATGACGATTTAGTTGAAATACATCAAGGCATTAACAATTTAGGGAAAAATAAAAATACACAAAATAAAATAAACTCTCATTTCGTACAGATGTTCAATGAAATTGATTCATAAACAAACAAATCTATTAAAAATAATATATAAAGATTTGAAAAATATTATGCTAACAACAAATTTAGCCAAACAAAAAAACATATATCCTAAGGAAGTTAAAGAAATTATATTAAAAGAAAAAGTAAATATACCAATTATTAATATTTTAGAATATTCAGACATATATCTATGCAAAGTAAATGAAATATTAATAACAATTTGTAAATATCTAGTCTTAGAAAGACAATGTAATCATTATATGTCAACCTCTTTAGAATTTAGGCATGGAAAACTCCAATTAGACAAAACTATTTCAAAATATAATAATCAATATGTAAGAAACGAGAATTATGAAATTTTTTTAGATATAATGATTTGTAAGGAATTGCCCAATGATAACTGTACAATTCCAATTTTAAGTGAAAAAATTGCACAATGTAGCATTATACAAGAATAAAATGCACCAATTACAGGAATTGATGAAGGTAATATATCATGGTAATCAGGTAATCATGAAATTAATAATCGAACAATTAAAAATATACAACTAATACAATTTAATGAAACTATCAAAATTGATAACAAAACATAATATGTAAATTATAAGAAAGAATTTAAAAAATACTGAGCTTCCAGTGAAATTGAAGAATTTAAAATATTGAAAATCTTAGAGACAAACTCTGATTATAAATTTGAGGAAATTCGGCAGACGGCTTATATGCCATGCTTAATTTTTTATTTGAATTAAATATTATATGTTATAAATGTTACTTTATTTTTTGAATAAATTGAAATTGAATTGAATTGAATTGAAATTTGAGGAAATTTTAACGATTATACTCAATTATAACTATTTCAATAATATTTTTTTTATGTTATTTCCTAAACAAAATTTGTACAGCAAATTGTACACAAATTATAAAAAAAATACAAGCAAAAAGAGAATACAACAATTAAATAAACAAGCTTTACTAGCCAAAGGCATATTAAGCAAGGACGCTTAAAATTAAAAGGGGGGAGAGTTAACATTAGGTAACACCCATACTTAAATAAATATTAATATAACCAAAGAATGACACCATTCATAAACATTGAATTGGAAACGTGACTTCCAGCAAACAAACACCACGCAGTCATTCCTATATTTAGACTTAAGATAATATTCATTATATAAGTATATGGTAAACAAGAATTATACATAAGCAAGAAATTGTATAAATACGAAGAACAAAGTATCATCGTCGGTCTTTGAAGGTCAACATTTAATAAAGTAACACTCGATCGTGTATTTTATACTCTACGCTCCGTCTTTTATTCTTTGAAGATATTTGCAGCTTGAAGACTGTATGACAATGACCATACCAAGTTCATACAAAGTTGATATTTTTTGATGCATGAACAGTTAAGTTTATTAACTCATGCAACTATAATACTATTTATTTACACGATATTCTCGTTCGACCACGAACGAATACACGAAAAGAGAATGCAAAAAAAGTGTAACAACAGCTTGATTAAAATAACTGTGATCACGGCTGCTCAGCTGGGATGGGTTCAGTGAAAGAATTTTTTGGATTTCTTTTGATAAACTTGGTTGATTTATCTAATTAAAATAGTTTATCAAAAGAAGAACGTTTAGTGTTGCACAGTAGGATGCAGATAAAAATGGGCGCCAGGATTTTTTTTTTGAAACCGAATTAGAAAATTCCAAAACTAAATATAGAATACAAAGAACAGATAATTGAAATAAAAGAGAGTTTAGATTGATTGGTGATTTTATTTTGGGAAACCGTGGGATAAAAGGACTAAAACCCAAATATGTTTTCAAATAAATGATTTGTACAATTTAAGGGAAAATTCAATTGAAATTAGATAAAATAAATAAAAAGCAAATAAAACAAAAGGAAAATCGGTCTTTTACACAATTAAAGGGCGTCCCAAAAATTATGTTGGAAACTCGACTACGATAGGTTAATATATATATATATATATATATATATATATATATATATATATAAATGACATAATAAATATAAATATTTTTATAATTAAAAATGGAACACAAACTACTTATCTTTCTGTATTTCCTATCTCCTTTTCTCCTTTCTCAACCTAACCGTCCCGAATCCTAGATCCAAAATTATATAATACAAACAAAATTTCTCCTCCTCGATTTTTTTTCTTTTGCAAAATTCCTCGATTTTCTTTTTTCTTTATTTTTTTCTTTTGTTCTCGCTTCTAAGGCTCTCGCAAGAGTATCCTCTAAGCTAATTTTAAACTAACCCCTTTCTCACTCGTCCATTCCAGTCATTCACTCATACATACAACACAAACATTCGTTTTCGATATCATCAACACGGCATTCTGGCCTCATGGAAGCTTGACGCTAACCAAGACAGCCACCGTGAGCTCTAACGAATTTTTACTCTCACGCACGCAAACACGGTTTCCACATGTTGTTGGATGTGTTTCCAAAACTTGCCGAAACTAGGCTTTTTCCTACTACTATTAACACGCGGGATTTGAAGCGTAAATTAATTTACCAAAACTATTTTCGGAGATACAGAAAGGAGCGTTTCTTTTAAATCATTTTCAACTTTTATAAAACCTAACCTTACACGCGTTAAAAACCCATTTTGTACATTAATAAATTTACAATGTTTAAATTACAGTTAAAAATTACGTTACGTTAAAATGCATTGAAAATTGAAAAATGATGTGATGCGCGTTGGAGTCCACCTGACTCTTTACTTTAGAAACTCATCCGCCGGCTCTCTTCTGGTTTCGAAAACCTCGTGCTGGAACTCCAACACCTGCGTGTGTTACTTTTGCAAAATAATGGCTACGTACACCAGTGGTTGATGAGACCATGGTTGCCCTCAACTTCGCCAATATTTTGCAGCTGCAACGAAAAATAGAAAAGGGAAAAGAACGACCGAAGGTTAGTTTTTGTTGCAGTAAATTTTACCGTAACAAATCCAATCCTTACCTCCCAAGAAATGTGTTAACTTTTCAAGAAAAATAAACCATTTCTTAAGGCTCAGCCAGGATTGGAGGGTAAAAGAACAGGGTGAACAACACAACACAAGTAACCATCATATTAAAAAAAAAAATAAAAAAAAATAATTAGCGACACGAAATTAATATATAAAATTGGACAAATAACCAAAAGAAACCAGTACAAATAATTACAACGTCAATAACAAAAATTAAGGGACTTTTGACCAAGTGTCAATATATGGTTTTAAATCCTTAACGTGCTACGTTCCCCGATATTTCCCCTTAACGTCTATCAGGACGTATATCCAAGGTGTCACCCTCCTACTGACCCTTATAAACTTTAATGTCGGTCTTAATCACATGCCCAATGATATGAGTAGTGATATTGCGGCAACAAAAATTTCGGTCGGTGAAATCTCGGATGTTCTGACATGAATCTCTTCTAGGATCGACGATATTCAGCTCCAACCATACAACACATCAATTCTAACAGTCACGCAGCCCCTAACCAAACTTATCATAGTATGTCCATTCTTGAGGAACTTGAGATTGCTAATAATGATAACCCCAAACCGAGGGCCGGAAAGGAAGCTATTGTAGACAAAAGCAATAATCATGAAGCGAGTCCCCCTAAAAGTATGGGAATTAATAAATTCGGAGTTCTTTGGTCGAAAGCTGACTGGAATGCTAGATTACAGAGGATAGAAGCAACTAATAACTCGTTGTTCCTGCTAACGAATACACCCAAGTCTTCAAATGTCAATTGGGTACGGACCTTCTTCAAGACTCGCTATTCGATTGACTTAACCAAATATATTTGCATGACTAAAAGACATTTTAAAATACTCATTCCGTTGAAATACGTTTGGATCTTTCATCATTCGGGTGATTTTATGAAAATTAATAATATGCGACTCTCATCTCTCAATGATCATAATATTTCTCAACCCAAATCTAACCAAAAAACTAACATCGCCAAAAATCTTCCTGATCCAAATTGGACCCTCAAAGCAGGAATTTCCCAAAATTTTTCAAGTCCTGCTACCTACTTCTTTATTCTACCTACGCCTGGTTAGAAAAAAACTATCTTTCAATCTTTATCCTCTCTCTTCTGGACCCTCTGTTCCTTCAACTTCTGTTGAATCTTCCAAACCATCTAACTACCTTCCTAACTTCGTTCACTCACACGTCTTAGATCCCACTAGAACCGAATCATCATCCCCTCAACCAGATCCCTCAACCTCACAAAAAAACAAATGTTTATCCTATGCTGTTACATTCGGCCAGCTCAAAAAATTTCATCCTACCGTCAAGCAGATTCAATTGACTTTCTCTCTGAAGCTGCCCAACCTAATGACTCAATTTTAGTTTTAGGTGATCTCAATTTACCAAATTTATCTTGGACTGCGTCTGATGATGAATTGTACTTCGTTCCCTTAAGCTTTTCTTCCGACATCGAAGTGTTTTTATCTGACCGGGTGTTGGACTGTGGCCTTTTCCAAATCAATGGAACACCAAACTTCATGGGAAGATACCTCGATCTGGCATTTTCTTCCGATATCCATAATTGTGAAGTCTCTGAAAGCTTCTACTTCCTCTCGACTCTTGACCGCTTTCAACCCCCTCTAATTATTTGCTTTTCTTATGAAAACCTTAACACCCACACCCACCTCAGTTAAAACTTTCACAAAGCCAATTTTGTTAAACTAAACGAGCTCTTAAACCACCTAGATTTTTATTTCATCTCTATGAATTCTGATATCAATGTTGCCATTCAAAGGTTTTTGGTGTATAGATGAATCTGTTCCGCTCTCTCGCAACAAAAAACTTTATATCCTCCCCGCCTTGGTATAGCAAAGATTTGTGCAAACTGCGAAACAAACGTACTAAGTTATGGAAAATCTACTAGTCATTAACTAGATCACTAATTGATTACTCTAATTACATGGGCGTCTATTATCGTTTCTCCGAATTAAGTGAATTTTTTAAAACCAATACCTTTCTTAAGTTGGAAATAATCTTCTCTCCGATCCAAAATGCTTTTACAATTTTATAAACTCTAAACGGAAATCCGATGGACTTCCTTCGAGTTTTACATTCTGCAACACCACATCGTCTGAATCCACAACAATATCAAATTTCTTTTCCTCCATCTTTTCCCAATCATATAGCAACCATCCGATAACTTCAAAGAGTAGTTACTTTAGCCATTTAAACAACTGTCCACAAACTTCTTTGACTTCACTCAATACTACCATTGATTCAGTTATTGTTAAAATAAATAAACTCAAAGATAATTTTAATCCTGGTCCTGATGGTGTCCCTTCGATTCTTTTAAAAAAATGTGTGCATGCCTAATCCAAACCTCTTGCTTATCTTTTTCTTCTGTCTTTCTCACAGTGTTTTTCCCGAGTATGGGAAAGACTCCTTTATATATCCAATTCATAAAAAAGGTCCTAAAAATGAAGTTGAAAATTATAGACCTATAGCTAAACTTTCATGCATTCCTTAACTCTTTGAAAGTCTAGTCTATGGTTCAGTCTATTTCCACTGCAAGTCTATATTTTCCCCGCCCAACATGGCTTTCTTAAAGGTAGGTCCACAAATACAAACCTTATAGAATTCGTCTCCGAAGCTTTAAAAGTTATTGAAAAAGGGTATGAGGTTGACACAGTCTATACAGACTTTACGAAAGCCTTTGATAAGGTCTCCCATAAAATCATTCGATTCAAGTTTGATGCTCTAGGTTTTCCACCATGTTTTATTAAGTGGTTAATTTAATACTTGGAGAACCGAATCTATAGAGCTCTTTTCCGTTGTTCCCTCTCCGAGCCTATCTTTGCCACCGCTGGAGTTCCTTAAGGCAGTCACCTTGGACCGCTCATCTTTATCCTTACAGTCAATGATGTCAGTCTTATTTTAAGAGACTCTTCTCTCTTAATGTTTGCAGATGATATGAAAATTTTTAAGGTAATTTATACTCCTTCTCATGTTCTCCTTCAAAAGGACCTTAATCGATTTTTCAATTGGTGCACACAAAATTTTTTGGAATTAAAAATTAGTAAAAGCCATAAAATAACCTTTTCGCGAAAACGTATAGTTGAAATCTCAAGAATTTACTCTTGTCAAAATGAACCCATCAAAGTTATTGAATCCATATATGATTTAAGTGTTTTGTGTGATAAAACACTAACTTTTAACACTAATGTTGACCAGATAATTAACAAAGCATTCTCTTGGTTTTATTAAAAGTTGGTCTAAAGAATTTAATTATCCCTATGTGACGAAGTCCCTTTATATAACGTATGTTCGACACACTCTAGAATATTGTAGTCTGGTTTGGTCACCTTACTATGAATGTCATTCAAGTAGAATTGAAGACGTTCAGCGAAGATTTATCCGTTTTGCCCTTCGGGCCCTTCCTTGGGACGACAGAACCAACTTACCTCCCTACCTTGACCGTCTGAAACTAATCGGGTTACAATCCTTAACGCAACGGCGTCAAATAGCTGACATTACTTTTGCTCATCAGTTGATCCTTGGTAATATCGATTCTGCCACCCTTCTGCGGGAAATCAATCTTAGCACTAATCCCCGAAATATCCATTCCCGACAATTCGTTTACCTCCCCCATCATCGAACCAATTATGGGCACTCTGAACCAATGCCCAGAATACTACGGTACTCGAATGATGCGATGCACTCTCGACCTTAATATAAACAAGTCCGCACTTAAATTAGCCCTTCGAAATACCGTTCAAAATTAATACTTCCTTTTTTACCCTTTTAGTTTGTACTATGTTTTTTATATATGTATATTTTGTTATTTTTTTGTTTGGTTTTTTTTTGTAAATAAGAGCCGTGGGTTAGTCCATTGGCCCATTTCAAAAACCCCACTGCTCCGATAAAAAGCAACAAAAAAATGTTGCGAAGTTCGGATCGCACAGGCCACTTCCCAACTCCACTGGTTTTCCGAGACGTACGGTGGGAGAGTAGTCCTAATTATTTGATTAATGCGCTCTGCAGGATTCGCTTGCGGGTGGTAATGCGCCATATACCTAAGTTTTGACCCGTACGCTTCACTAAGCGTCTTCAGTTCTTTGCTACGGAACTGGAGACCGTTGTCACGGACGATCCACCTTGGAACACCGTAGAAAAGAAAAACGTTTTCTTCCAATTCCCGACAAACCGCTTTCGTCGTGGTGGACCGTACCGCCAACAACAGGGAAAATTTACTGAAATAATCGACAAACGTTAATATATACATAAAGCCGCGTGACGACTTCGGTAGTGGACCTACGAGTCCATACAGATCATTTCCCACGGTTGGGAATTTCCCACACTCTCGCTTCAGACCAGCTGGCCTCTTATTCACCGGTTGCACTTTTTGGCAAGTTTTACAAAACCTAACTTATTTTGTAATTTCACTCCTCATTTTGGGCCAGTTATATTTTTCTGCTACCCTAGTAAAAGTTTTTCCACGCCCATTTGTCCTGAGAGCAGAACATCATGGCAATTATTTCAGATCTTCGCCCTATCAGATTTCCCTACTACGATTTTCCACTCCTCAGTCTCCTTGTGAACAACAATGTGGTTCACCTAACGTGTTTATAGAGCCGCCCATCCTCAACTCGCCAGGATGGGTATTCTAACGGGCTCTTTTCTACCTGTGATTTCGTTTTGATCACCCAAGGGTCCGAATCCACTTCAGAGACACCGGCCACTTCGGGAACTCCTCGCGACAACATGTCCGGAACGACATGTTGTTGCAGCCGAATGGCCCAACGAGCTAACCTACCCTGCGGAACCTTAAGGTTGCTAAGCCAGGCCAGTGAGGGATGATCAGTCACGACTGTAAATCGAACACCTTCGAGCCGGAACTTTTGAATCGCCCAAAGAACTGGTAAGCATTCCTTTTCGGTCTTAGAGTAGTTCCTTTCATTTCTTTTTAATGACCGAATCAAATAACATATGGCTTTTTCGCCATCTTCAAACTTCTGCGAAAGTACGGCCCCGATAGCAAAATCTGATGCGTCTCTTTGGACAACAAACGGCCTAGAAAAATCTTTACCTGTCAGAATCGGTGCCTTAACCAAACATTCTTTCTCTTTCCTAAAAATTTCCTCACATTCTTGGGTCCACTCAAATTTCTTACCTTTCTTTAAGAGATCGGTAAGAGGCCTAACTAAAATTTCAAAGTTTGGCACGAATCTTCGATACCAAAAAAATAGGCCCTGCAAAACTCCTAATTTCCTTCACGTTTTTCGGTGGAGAAATCCTCATCATGCTTTCCACTTTTTCCGGGTCTACATGGAGACCGTTTCTATCAACTACATAACGTTGAAATTTCAAAGAAGGCCTACAGAAATTACACTTTTCCCTACCTACTTTTAAACCCGCCTCTCTTACCTTTTAAAAACTTCTTTGAGAATTTCTAGGTATTTCTCAAATGAATCGGTGACAATTATAATGTCATCTAAGTACACAAAGACAAAAGGTTCCAGATCAGGACCCAGAATATCGTCAATGAACCTTTGCCAAGTTACCGGGGAGTTGTGTAAGCCGAAAGGCATACTACGAAATTGAAATAGACCCCGCCCTGGCACAGCAAAGGCTGTGTACTTACGCGATTCTTCCTCCATTGGAATCTGCCAATAAGCAGACTTAATATTTAACGAGGACAAGTACTTCGCGTTTCGAAGCTTGTCCAAAATCGCTGAAATAAACGGTAGTGGAAAAGCCTCTCTATTGGTAGCCTCATTAAATTTCCTATAGTCTACACAGAAACGAAAACTACCATCCTTTTTCTTAACAAGAAGAATCGGGGATGCCCAAGAACTTTTGGACTTCTCGATCACTCCAGCTTCTAACATCTCTTGGAGATGCCGCTGCTTTATCGGTTCTGCGGACGTCCTTATTCTGTGCTCAACTAGATTTGTGCCTTCGGTCATTGATTCAAAAAGCTGATCTAAAACTAATTGTAACTTTTTGCTCTCACTTTCATTCCAGTCGGATTTTTTCCAAATAGCTACCATGTCTGTTACCGACGACACCATCTCCTGGTTTGAAAAGCTCCACATACCTGATCTCAAATCCGGGACTATGCCCGATAGCACCCAAAAGTCGGCACCTAAGATCAACAGGTGTGGGAGACTGGGTATAACCGGACACTCTATTAGTAGGGACTTGTTCTCAACCTCCATAGGCAAGGAAACACATCCAGCTACTCCTAGTCCTGCTCCATCTGCTAGTGCTACTGACCCAACACTACTTTTCCCTAATTTAAGTCCTAACTACTTTTAAACTTTCCACCCATCCCCTCCTACAATGGTGCGTGAAGCTCCCGAATTAAGTAATCCTAAAAACTTTATTCCATAGATGTTATATTCTAAATATGGTTTACTATCTCTACCATTTGCCACCAAGGTGCAGACCAAGCAGACAACCTAACTAACGACGACGGTTCTCTCACGCTGCTGAAACAAGAGCCCGTTCTCCATTTCCGACACATCGCCTACAATCCCTACGATAGACACCTACTGCCCCACACCCGAAACATTTTCTTTAGATCGACATTTTGCCAAATGCCCATCTCTGTTACAATTATAACACCTAACGACCTGTCTAAGAGGGTTCTCTGGAGCTGGAACAACAGCAGCAACTCGGTGTTGTCCAGACGAACTGTGTTGGTAACAACATTCTGGTTCCAACAAATTTCTTCCTCTAGTTGGTAGAGTAAAACTATCAACGTTTACCTTAAGGGAATCTGGCTCCCTAACGGATCCATTGAATTCGTTCGTCCGTTGCGTTGCCGCATAAACTGACAGCTCGATTAAATACACGTGTTCTTATGGGAGGAGACCCATTGGAATCGCATGTGCCGGACGCACCGCATCAAATAGACAAACTTTTAACTTTTCTCTCCGGCAAATCCGATGACATTGAATGTCAAAATTTCAATTGTTTTCTAGTCATGAGTTGCTATTTAGCGGAATTTTTGCTGCTACTTATTGTTATTTAAATAGCAGCTAAAGTTGCGCTTGTTGATACTTAATGTTATTTAAGAGACATGTGTAACGCAGTGCTGCGTTGAAGCAAAGCGTGCAAGTTATAAACACTCAACTGTACCTCAAACAGAAATAAGAGTAAACAATAAAATAAATAGGATCGCTAATGTACTAATCTACAAGCATCCAAATAAACAAGCATCCTATAATAAAGATTACCACGGGTAAAAGGATAACAAACAGATATTTTATGATCAACCAAACAAGATGATAAATACAAAGTAAGATACAAAAAGTAAATAACCAACACAACCAAAAACCCTGAAGACAAGAATATAAATAGACACAACGCAGAAGGAGTTTCGAGTAGTTGCCGAGCAGTATGTAAGAAACTATGTAAGAACTATTGTCTAAAAATATTTAATTTGTTAAGTGAAAAATAAAGTTTATTTTTAAAAATATATTTTTTTGAAATAACTTTTTTATCGCGACAAATAAATATAATTGGGGGCTCAACCAGGATAGCTCATTATTGACGTAAAAAATGAAAGTGAATAAAATAGTCCAATCTGCATAAGTATTTGTAGATACAATAAAGGCTTAAAAAAAACTTTCAAAGTGAAATTGAAGCTATCAGCCAAATTTGTTTATTAATAGGAGAAAAACAAAATATCCTGAAAGTGTGAACAATTGTGAACTAAAAGGAAGAAACCAGCAAAGTGATTCCCGTTCGCTCTATAAAGCCAGTACCCAGCAACAGATTGGAGAACAGCATTCTGAGAAGCAGAGGAAATTATCGTAAGATTATCGTAAGAAATTATTTTTAAGAAGTGAAACTAAAATTGTTAAAATGACAACTACAACTGTAGATATAAAACAAATAATTGAATTAGCTGTTGAACAGGCTACTACTCAGCATCAAAATCAGATAGATGAATTAACAAAAAAATTAGAAAATTTAACAGTTCCAAATAATGTAATAGACTATAAAAACAAACGATAGATTCACAAATACCAGACAATAAAAATATTGATGTTATTAAAAGTTTACCAACTTTTGAAGGTAGCAATGAGGGATATGTGAGTTGGCGAGAAGCTTGTCAAAATAGTATGAGTCTGTACACTCCTTGTAGTAAACGATATTTTGCTGCATTATGCATAATCAGAAATAAAATAGTTGGTCATGCAAATTCAGTTCTTACCAGTCATGGTACGGTACTAAACCTTGAAGCCATTTTAAGTAGATTAGATTTCGCCTACGCGGATAAAAGACCAATACATGTTTTAAATCATGAATTAAGTATGATAACGCAGAGCAAAAAAACGTTAATAGAATTCTATAATGAAGTTACAGAAAAATTTTCATTGGTAATAAATAATGACGTATGGTACATACAGTGAAACCACTGAGAAATTCAATGAATCACATAGGAAAAATGCATTAATAGCATTTATAAATGGTCTTCATCAGCCAATGTCTGATACAGTATTTAGTATGAAACCTGAAGATTTGCCCAATGCATTAGCTCAGGCTCAAGAGTTAGAAAGCAACAAAACAATTAAAGAAAAACAGTCTAAAATGTTAGAGACATATAACGAAAATCGTAAAAGTAGATATTTCCAGAAAAATCAAATAGTTTATGTGAAAAACCACGGTATTGGAAGAAATAAAGTAAAAAGAGATTTAATCGTACCAAAGTAATAAATGATAAAAAAGATCAAATATTACCTAATAAAGGTAAAATACATAAAGATAATATTAAATCGTAGATTTTTATTTTTTTTTACAGGAAATGGACTTCATAAAACTTATTTTTTTATTTTTTTTTACAATAAGACATATTATTTTAATACGATCAGATATAATAGATTATTCTAGGAGTGAATATTTACTTATAGAAAATGGTAATACAGCAGTTTATAAAGAATATGAAACGTTATTCCACATGACAAACATTACTTACATTAATGAAATAATAGCAGAATTAGAAAGAGAATCAAGTGTAGAAAACTTAAAGTATGATTTTACTACACTAAATTTAGACGAAACACAGAAATAATGTCAGAAATAACCTTAATGAGGACACTAGTAGATGAAGTTAGAATTACCAGGTTTAAAATGACCATGATGATCATTTACTAGTAGAAAACAAATTAAATGAATTAGTTTATAATAATAATAAACAAGCAACTACCAATTCACAGATTTTTCAAGCTATTCAAGAAATTACCAAAGATTTAAACACTGAAAAAAATACATTAAAAACAAGAAGATTACAAGAAAGAAATAAATTAATAATACTGGAGTTACAAAACTTTATTCAAACTATTGCTTTAAGTAAACCCTATCATATTCAATAAAAAAGATATTCAAAAAATAGCAAATAATGAACATGGAACTGAGTCAATATCGGATCTATTAGATATTAGTTATTTTAAGATTGTTCAAACTAAAGATGTCATAGCAATATTAATAAAATACCCAATTGGATATAAGAATTGTAAAATATTTGAAACAAGAGCAATCGAACAAAATAATGAAAAAATAATAATTAATAAAAATATAGCAAAATGCAATGAATCATTTTACAATGTTAAAGATTGTAAACAAGAAATAAATTTATACTTTTGTAAAATAAATAATGAAATATCATGTCTTTCAGATTTACTAAATAAACTCCCTACAAAATGTAATAAAACAAAAGAAATACAAAAAGAATTTTATTATTGGAGCAATTTTAATAAAAATATATAAATAATCACACAGTAAATAATGATAAAATTAATGGCATTTATTTAATAACATTTAACGAAATTGTTAATATAGATAATAAGAATTACAGAAACCCTAATCAAAAAATACTAAGTTATATAAAAACACATGCCATTAATGATTATGTTGTTGAATCATACATAATAGACCCAAACACTGAGCTTAAATTTGAATTCGAGAATATTGACACTCTAAGCTACTTAAATATTACAAAATCAGAGTCAGTAATTGGAATTAGTACCATAAGTATAATTATTGTTTTTATTATTATAATTAGCCTTATTTTTTAAGAAGAAATAAATCAAAATCAGCAATAATATACCGATGCAACATATAGTCGAACCAACAGCTCCACAACAAGAGATGACATCAGAAAAAGGACTTGCCTTACTACAAAAACATATTGATGAATCGGGGCGATTTATTTTGAGCGATGGGGGAGTTATAAACACTCAACTGTACCTCAAACAAAAATAAAAGGAAACAATAAAATAAATAGGATCGCTAATGTACTAATCTACAAGCATCCAAATAAACAAGCATCCTATAATAAAGATTACCACGGGTAAAAAGATAACAAACAGATATTTTATGATCAACCAAACAAGATGATAAATACAAAGCAAAATACAAAAAGTAATTAACCAACACAACCAAAAACCCTGAAGATAAGAAAACTAACTCATCAGGAAAAGAATATAAATAGACACAACGCAGAAGGAGTTTCGTATATTTGCCGAGTAGTATGTAAGAAACTATGTATGAACTATTGTCTAACAATATTTAATTTGTTAAATGAAAAATAAAGTTTATATTTAAAAATATATTTTTTTGAAATAACTTTTTTATCGCGACAAATCAATATAATTTGCATTGATACACTCTTTCAGTGCGCCGCGCAGTTGGGGTCTGCGCAGTTGGGGTCCGCGCAGTTGGGGTCCTCGCAGTTGTGCGTCGCGCAACTGCTTCGAATTCGAAGCGCTGCGCGGATACATAATACACTTGATGTATCTACAACACTTTTTTGTATAGAATGTAAGAAATTAAAAAAAGAGCTATATAAATGTAGTAGTGTGGTTGCTCGTACCTGGTAGGGTTTTGTGTATTAATTAATGTATTGAATGTAAATCTTACGTTTAGTGTGAGTGTCGGGAAAGACAAGTGGTATAGAAAATGGTAGAGAACATGGTAGACGTACACGTGGAAGAAATTGTTTCTTAGGCCTCAAAAAAAGATTGGCCGTGGCATTCATTACCAAGTCTTTAATTGGGAGGAGGGGAATCATAAATGGTGGGTTAAAACTGGAAAAGGAGTTAACGACTCGATTATGAGTCTCATAAGCCCCTCTTAATAAAGCCATTATGCTGCATAGCTATAAATTCTGATCTTAAATCAATTTAAAAAGCTTCAGTTGCAATTTCGCCTATGTTTACGGTATAAGTATCTTAGTCTTCCTTTACTACAGACTGTAAATTGTCCGATGAGTTTTTTTTTTTTGTTAATTCAATTTTAAAATAATAAAAAATCGAGATATCACCTCGCCAAGGAGATCTTAGCCACGCAAGGGCATTACCACCTTTTCTCAAAGCGCTTCGTCAATGTTGACGCTAGGAATCTGAAAATTGATATAGGGACTCCTTGTTATAAAAAATAATTCAAACAAAATATTGTAATAAAATACACCAATGCATGTGAATTTAATGCTTATTTGTTGCTGCTTGTTTTTAAATTATTATTGTTCTATATTTAAGGCTGTGACAGACCCGATGCTGGCTGAGTTAAGATCCTGTTTTATGGAAGCTTACGATGATAACCAAGACGGCAAAATTGATATCAGAGAGGTGAGTTTCCGATTCATACGAACGAAATTTTTACTCATGGGCGTTTGTTTGTTAGGAATTTGCTATTTCGATTTCGCCGGATAAACTACTAAGAAACGTCTAAAAACATTTTTTTTTGAAAACTCAATGTTTTAAAGCGATTTGTGCTTTTAAGATAAATTAGAAGAGAATCTTCGTTAAAACACTCAACCTTTAAAAGCAGTCTATTATTGCTGTTATTGCTTTTAACTTCTCCTTTATTACTCACATATTATTTCATCTAAGGACAGTTAATAATTATATGTATATAATGCCTCTTCCTATGGGTAAACTTGTATATGGAACAAAAATTCCATGTAACATTTTTTTAGAAAACTTTTTTTTTTAAACATTGTTGAGAATATTTTTTTTTGTTTTTTGTTTTTTTTTTCTTCTGAGCTATTCTTTTCAGTTTTACTCGGTTTTGTTTTACTGGGCCAACACCATGCAAAAACGGAGCTGAAATACGGAGCTGGATCTGCATTAGCCGTCAAAAGAGGACGTACGTTCCAACTTGCAAGTGCCCACAATGCTGCTGTGCAGTTTTTTGACATTAGTCTCAGCCCATTTATTATAATACCTTGTTTACATCGCTTCTTTGTTTCTTCTTTTTTTGGCACAAAAACGAATTGAATGAAAATTTAAAAAAAAATGTTACGATTGAGCTTTGGCATTTTTCGTTTCGGAAAGAAAGTGCTAGCAAGGACTAAAAACAAGAGTTTTTATACTATTAATCATATTTTTCTTTTGTTGTAATGGATAATTTTTTATTGATTTTTTTTAAAATAAAACAGCGCACTTTATATAGATATATGAAAGTATTAGTAATGTTCGTGATAATCAGGATCAGTGTAAACATCAACATCAAACATCAAGATTGATAGGAAATAGAACTGCCGCTGAAACAATTGCCCCTCTCGAACACCGACGCAATGTTTCATGTCTTTCCTTATTTTATCGTTTCTTTTATAAAAAATGTTCACTTGAGGTAGCCAGCTGCATTCCTCCCCTTAAAAGTTACGCCCGTAATACTCGTCTTGCTAGGAATGCCCATCAGTTCACCCTTGAGCCCAATTTCGGACGTACCGTGAAATATAGAGATTATTTTTTTAGCAGTACAACACGACTTTGGAATGGTTTACCCGGCGAGATTTTCCCTTGCCATTTCAATATGCAAACGTTCAAAACCAGTGTTAATCGACACCTCCTATCTCTCCACTCCCTATCTTCCCAATGCCTGCGCAGTGTGTTACATTAAAAGGGAAACAAATAGTCCTTTGTGCGCGCGTTAATTATAAAAAAAAAAAAAATGTCTGTCTAAAAGAAGAATGAAGGTTCCCTTTTTCGTTTTTTTTTTGCTGCTAAAATTCCAACTAGATAGGTTTCCTTTCAAAATTCGAAACAAAAAAGAAAAGCAGTCAGCCGTTCTTCATAATATGTCTCATCAGGAAGAAAAGTAGCGCAGAAATTTCGGATACCTTTGGATTTTTGACATCTGTACCAGCTCCAGCTCCGTCTTCCGTTCCAGCTCATTGTATTCAGCCAGTTAACTCACTTATTTTGTATGAAAGTCGAAGAGTCGGGCGACAACGGGCTGAATTTTCGAACTGTGATTGTATTTTCTGGACTTATTGTATAGGTTGAGTTAACTCAGCTTTTGGTTAGTCTTCCGTACCCAAAAACAATTTCAACGCTGAGGTTGCACAATTTTCTATATTTATTTTTATTTTATCTTGAGTATGCAATTGAAAGTCTTTATTGGTGGGCCAAGTGAAGTTAGCGCCAACGTTTGCAAATTCAAAACAAACGCACCACCACAAATCACTCGTATAAGCGACGAATAAAAATCTAAACATAGTGGCACAAAAACGGAAAACACAAAGAAGGGTTGGAAAACTGATTCCGTTGTTGTACTCCGCCACCAAAATCTTACAAAACGCCAAAACGGTAATCAAGATTTCGAATTGGGAAGAAAAAAATGAGTTTTCTTTTTTTAGGTATTTCCCGCGGAAAATGAATGCATATTCTTGATTTATTTATTATTATTTATTATTAAGCTTAATACAAGCTGTACTTAATAACTAAAAACTTAACTTATTTTATTTAAATTTTTTTATTTTGATTTTAAGGATTTTTTATTGCAGATAAGAAAAGCGTTTAGAGTTTTCGTGTTGAGATTTCATTTCATGTCTTAAGCACAACGGTTACTTTTTTTTAATTTATGACAATTTTAACAATTAACAGTGTTGGCTAAAACTAAAACAAGAAATGACATTACATTGAAATAAATTGCAGGACTGGATGACATGTACTTGCTCATATGTGCGGTCACATCGTCGAATAAAATTTAAAAAATTAGTAATATTAACGTAAAAAATAACACTATCTGAACTCAAAAAGTATCAAAACCACAACACATAACGGTTTTTAGTAAAAATAAATTATTAATTAATTAATTTTTAGTTTTTTATAAAAAAATTTTTTTTTTGAAATTTTGGTATGCAGCTATTGATTTAAAAAAAAATCTAAATTTGATTTTAATTAGAAAAAAATGTTATTCAAAATTTTGATATGCAGGATTAACTTGACTACCTAGATATTTTCAATTATAAAATTTGGCACATTTTTTTGATTGTTATATAATTTTGTTTTATATTCACGAATTCTAAACTTGCCTTATAGTCCCTATAATCGCAAGTAAAAATATAAAACAACATTGAAAAAACTTTCACTAAGTTTATTATCATGCTGTTGAATTTACATTTGCTTACATTTTTAATTGTCTTATGTTATCAAAGGACAATGACACTAATGATGTTTAGCTGAATGGATGTATAGTCCGGGACGCGACCGTAAGATTACCTACCCAATCGGGTGACAGAAAATAACTATATATATATAACTGCTGGTCGGACAAACTTTTTCAGGGAACTTTTGGAACCAAAGGGCTACTTCCGGTACGGTTTTTTGAGACTAATCATTCCAAACGGGCCATTTAAAATTTTGATTTATAGAAGTAAGGGCTTTTAAAGTAGATTCTAGGAAAATTGGTGGGACAGAAAAATGAGGGAACAAAGGTTTGTACGACCATTTAAAAAAATGCTAGTTTAGGTCAAACCTGTCCAATCATGGCAGTGGAATTGGTATCAAATTAAAGGTTTTATTATCCTCTTTATAAATCTAATGTTTGGACAAAGGATTTTCAGGGAATAACCCTTAGTCCGACCATTTTAAAGAAAATTATTTGTTTTCGCTAAGGTGGGCTTCGAAGTGGTAAGCCCAATAGTTTCAAAAGTTTTAATAAAGGCCAAAAATACTTATTTTAAATGTTTAATCAAAATAGAAAAAACAAACAGTATCAAATCATTATTTTTAAGTAGTAAGGGAGGCGGCTCTAAGAAAATTGCATTATCGAGTCTGTTTTGTTGAATCAGAATTGTCCAATACAATTGAACGTATCTTACTGTGTATGAACAATAAGATCTTATGTTGAGTCAAGATGCAAGCACTTGAACTTGTTCTTGAGAAGTGAAGATTTGAAAATGATAACACTACTGGTTGTTAATGAACGAATGATTTTGTTATAGACAATATGTTTTTTTGATACTTACAAAATTCATTACAAAATCAAATATAAATTATGTCAAACAATTTGTTAATAATAACATTTAATTTCTTAACTAAAAATAAGTTGGAAATAAACGAATAAAAACAAAATAAATAAACATCGAAAACGCGCTGGTCATTGCTTCCTGCTTCTGTCATCAATATTTTGTTATAGATCGTGAAGGCAATGAACATTCTTCACCGCGTTGAATAGATACTAATCCAATAATTATACCTCTGAGACGTTGTATTGATTTTTGAGCGGTAAGGGAATGGGGATAACGTTTGACGTATTTTGCTTCCGAGTTTTGAACAGAAATAGGATCCCTAAATAGAATGCTATGACTAAAGCCTAAAGCTGGTGGTGAATGTTGTCAATAAATAATTTTCCGTTGAGGTTTGCGATTTTCTGACTTTGTAATGTCGAAAGTTGAGTTTGGAGTGTTGTTAGGGATTCAATGTGAAAGTTGTCGAAACTCGGAATTAGATCTAAAGCTGCGTGAACATCACTTGGGTTCGCTATTGCCGACAAGTTTCTAAAATGTATGAAGGACGAATGTACATTGCTTATCGTCATCTAGTTTCCTTGAATTGTAACTAAATTGTTCCTAATTCTGCAGTCGATCTGGATTGAGAGAAGTCCAGCTCCACACAGTTACAATTGACGGGTTTCTCCTTGTTCAACGAGTGGAATGGTGATTACGAAGATCAAGTGATTTCCTGCGGAGGCACCCTTCGTTGTTGATATTTTGTAGAATTGGAGCAAATCTTCTTGTTCGAATGGTAGTTTTTGTGACAGTGGGAAGGGATTTTTTCAAGTTTATGATTTCAGTCTTAAGTTGGCTAGGTGAACGCAGTAGAAGGTTGATGTTGCCATAGTTTACATCTGTTAGTGTATTAAGAATCCCTTCCAAAATTCGTGTTTAAGGTAACAGATAGTACTCCATCGATTTCTTAGATTTTCGTTTTCTGCAACTATATCAGGGTCAATTTGTACAGTAAGAGGCTCTCCTATTAGGAAATGTACAGGTGTAAGTGCGGCCAGATCATTTTGTAGTGGAGTTAATGGCCTTGAATTTAGAATCACTTCTATATCGATGACTACAGTTTCTAGTTCCTCATGGGTAAATGAGGCAGTAGATACTGTTCGGAGTAGGAGATACTTCGCCAATTTCAATGTTACTTCTCATTAACCACCGAAATGGGGGGCTCTTGGTGGAATGAACTTAAAAGTTATTCCCTTGTCGCTGCTGGCCTTGATAATGGTTTCTCTTGCTTTTGTTGTGTATAATATATCCTTGAGCTCGGAAATCTGACTTTTGGCTCCGACAAAATTGGTAACATTGTCAGAATATAGCATCCTCTTCGACTAATGAATCTTTTCAAGGCTCCAACAAAAACTCCAGTGGTTCAATCTGCAACAGCAAAAAAACTGCCGAGTACATCTTGTGTGGTTTCTTACATCTGATTTTGAAGTGCACAAAAATAGGTCTACAGAAATCTACACCGCAGATAAGGAACGGTCTATTTCAGGTAACTCGATCGGCAAGAAGATTTCCTATTATTTGGGTCAATAGATGTGGTTTGGTTCTCGTACATCTAATGCAGTTATGAACTGTGCGTCGGCGTCGGGCTGTGATCTTCCCTTTGATTGGCCAAAACTGTTTTCTAAGACTGGTTTACAATATTTGCGGCCCACAGTGATTGTGTGGGTCATGTTGAAGTTTGAAAAGCAATTTTGTAATTGATTCGTTAAATGGGAGTAATATGGTATGTTTCGCATCCAATAATATTGTTGCAACCTATAATCGTCTTCCTACTCGAAGAACGTTGTTGTTTTTTTTATAATAAGCGCTCGCACAAGGGATTATATGTTTCACTTTTAACGTAGAGCACACTGCGCGGGCATTAGAAAGATAGGGAGGTTAAGGACAGGAGGTGTCGATTTACATTGGTTTTGAATGCTTGCAGATCAAAATGGCAAGGAAACATCTCGCCGGGTAAACTATTCCAAATTCGTGTTGTTCGGCTAAAAAAAGAATCCCTATATTTCACGGTACATCCGAAATTGGGCTCAAGGGCGAACTGATGAGCATTCCTTGCGAGGCGGATATTGCTGGAGAAACTTTTAAGGGGAGAAATGCAACTGGCTACTTCGATTGAACATTTTTTTATAAAAGAAACGATAAAATAAGGTGTTCGAGAGGGGCAATTGTTTCAGTGGCCGTTCTATTTGCAATTAATTTTAACGCTCTTTTTGTAGAAATTCAATTTGAATATATATATATTATGCGCAAACAAAACAGAAAATTAAAATATAAAAAGGACTTATTAAGTTGAAGTGAAAAATGAGAATAAGAATTAATTCAGTAATGAATTAAATAAAAATTATATGAAAACCTAAATACAAAAAAAGTAAAGTGTGAACGTTACAATTAATATTTCAATACTCCTCCTCGTTCACACAACGTTGCATTTATATCTGAAATAATTATGTTTTGTTGCATTTAAAGATTTAGTCAAAAAATCTGCAATCATGTTTTCAGTCGTGCAGTATTCACACTTGATGAAAACTTGTGGTCGCTCACTAGTTCAATACATCCCTGATTGTCTTCGAATATTGTGGTTGGTGAATCAATCGTTTCTTGAATTTCTTTTAATAGTAGCCATTTTACTTCTTTTGCTGCTTCTGCTATCGAAATAAGCTCAGCTTCACACGTTGACGTTATTACCATATTTTGCTTCTTACATGACCAACTAACTGTTTCTCCATTCAAAAATATAATACGTCCACTATTTGACTTTCTATCGCTGCGGTCATCTACCCATGTAGCATCAGCATAACAAATTAATGAAAAATAGTTCAACTGAATGTTATTGAGCTTCAACTTCATTTGGTTTATCAGGTCTTGTATATACTGATAAGTTCAGTAATCTTCCAATCAACTGTCGATACTTCGTGTTGTTTTCAAGCTAAGTTGATGATTCTGTTTTTCCGTAATTTACTTCTAAAGGTGTTTTAACGTCCTTTGCTTCTGATAGGCCGAAATATGATGCTGTTCTCATGATGTATGTTGAATGCCATAGCTCGAAATTTCTTGAGCCTTTGCTAACTTCCATGCCCAAATAATGTTTAATTGGTCCCAAATTTTGCATTTGAAATTTTGACTTGAGAATATTTTCAATCTCTTTTAATTGATCAACTGTCAAAAAAAAAACACTATTATGTCATCAACGTAGACAATGATATAGCAGTAGCTGCCATCAATCCATTTGGATGGATCATTGTAACTCTGATGAAAATCTCCTTAAACCAATTTATCATTTAATGCACTGTTCCAGGATCTGGCTGCCTGTTCGAGTCCGTAAATACTTTTCTTCAACAGGCAAACTTTTAACTCGTTGTTACTTTCGAAACCCTTGGTAACTCGACTAGCACCCATGTTCCATTAGCTTGATGTGACTCAATCTCCTCCTGCATTGCTGTGAGTCAGTGCTCCTTGTCATCACTTTCGATGGCTTCAGTGTATGTCTTCGGCTTAGTTAGTAAGCATACAACGAGCCATTTCAATTATCGTACGATTTCTCCTTTCTGCCTTCCCATTTTGCTGTGGGCTGTATGCTGCTGTTAGCTGGACTTGTATTCCATTTGCTTTCAGGAAATCAGTCATGTCTTTTCCCGTGTATTCATCGCCTCTATCTGAACGAATTATTTTCGGCTTTCGTCCAAATTTTGTTTCACAAAACGCTATAAACTCTTTAGGCTTCTGATTGACTTCTAATTTGCGTGCCAACAAACATATAATCGTGAAATTCGAAAAATCGTCGATAAATGTTACAATATATCGCTTGCCACTTGGTGTCATCGTTTGCAAAGGTCCACACACATCTGTATGAATCAGATCTAATGGTGCTAATGACTTACTTTCTGACTTCTTTGGACATGGAATTTTAGTCAATTTTCCCTTCATGCAAGGGTAACATGTCTCCTTAATTTCACAATAGATAATCTGTAAGCCTTCAATTGAACCTTTTGATATTCCATTGTACGAATTGCTTCTGGATCACGATGTCCCATCTTTCGGTGCCAAGTATGAATACATTTTTCATTGTGATGCGACGCGTGTACTGTATCACTCTGACGCAATATATACATTTCTCCATCAACGTCTGCAACTCCTATTTGTTCGCCTTTGAGTTTAATTTCTCCAATTCGATTATCAAACTCAACGCGCATTCCATTGTTAGCAAGCCGTTTGACAGATAGGATATTCCCCACCAAACTTGAAGAAAAAAGGACTTCTGTTACCTTTGCTCTCTGAATGTCCCCATTCTCATTGCAAAAACGCAAAAATCCGGTTCCAATTCCTTCCGCTTTAGATGTTTCATCATTTTCTAATTTGATTGTACTTTTATATGACTCATCCATAAATATAAATACAAATACAAATACATATACTCCTGAATCAACTTTCCATCTATTTTTCTGCGAAGAGCCAGTGGTAAAAGAAAATTTTGTTCGTTACTGGAATTTGATGTACTACTTGATGATTTCTCTTCACTTTAAAAGCTGAATTATTCTTGTTTCCCTTATTTCTCTTGTTTTTCGCTAGGCACTCTTTATATTTTGGACAATTCTTTTTGAAGTGATCTGTCTTCTTGCAGAAAAAACAAACATTTACCTTCTCAAAGACTTTCAATACCGAATCGCTTCTACCATTTTCTATATGCAAATGTTGCTCATACTCAGAAATCACTCGTTGTTGAACTAATGCAAATGTGACTTCTTCTTCTTTTCGTGATTCAAGTGTTGTGATTAAAGCATCATAACTATCGGGTAAACTGCTTAAAAGCACCCCTGCGTTCTATTTATCCGACAGTGCCTCTTCACCAACGTCATGTAATTTTGTAAACAAATCTTGCATTATGTTTATGTGGAATTTTACATCGCCTCCTTCTTCCAGCTTCAAAGAACAAATTGAACTTATTAGAAAAACCTTGTTTGACAATGTATTTTTCTCATGATATTCTTTTACTGCATCCCATGATTCCTTAGCTGTTTTCTTTGTACGAATTAGCGCTAGTTGATTGTCTTCGACCTAAAAACCTATTGTTCCTCTGGCTTCATCGTCCAATTGATCCCATTCATCAATATCCTTTTGATTAGTGACTGTGATTCCATCCTGTGCTTTGGTTTCAGCTGGTTGCTTTTTAATGATCACCCTTTTGCAAAAATTTTGCTTAAGCAGCAATAACTCCATTTTAAATTTCCAATTTGCATAATTAGTGTTATTAAGTTTTGCAAATTTTGGTGCTACTACTTCCGCCATTATCCTGATGCAAATCTGCTTCGTTTCCGCGTCTTTTGTAATCTTTTCAATACTTTTGTTCCACAATAAGTCTCATAATCTGTAGAAATTTTATTTGAATATATATGTATATATTGTGCGCAAACAAAACAGAAAATTAAATTATAAAACTTAAATACAAAAAAGTAAAGTGTGAACGTTACAATTAATATTTCAACACTTTTTTGTATTCTATCAAGCAGATGAAGCGATGTTTGCGAAGCACCTACCCAAAGGTGGGAGTTATATTCGAGCTTAGGGCGTATAAACGCTTTGTAAATTCAAGCCAGATCAGAAGGGCAAAAAAGCTTCTTACACCGATACATAAAACCTAAGCACTTAGCAGCATTCTTATCGATCTCAAAAATATGGTCGTTCCAACGGAGGTCTTCATTAACACACATTCCGACTGCTGAGAGCTTTTCGGTTTCATGGACAATGGCATTGCGGGTATGTTTCTTTTTAATGAAAAAAGACAGCATTGAGTTTTCGAAGCATTAAACTCCACGCGATTCCTATTACCCCATTTGACAATGCTGTATAAATTGGAGTTTAATGAACTTGACATACAATACCGTTGCAATTGTACGTCCACAGGTGAAGGACGTAAATTATCGAACGAATATGAAAAGCTGTAGTGTCGTCAGCAAAACAGTTAAGTGGATAAGAAGTAACAGGCAGAAGATCATTTATAAAAATGAAGAACAGGGTCGGAGACAGAACGGAGCCCCGGGGCACACCAGCATTTATTTTGTGGGAATCAGACTTGAATCCGTACAATACCACTTGTATTTAACGGTCCAGAAGATAGCTTCTCATCCAACGAACAAGAGTATCATCGATCCCAAAAGCACGCATTTTCGATAAGAGTGCTTCATGCCAAGCTCTATCAAATGCCTTGGAGATATCAAGAGCTATAATCTTACTTTCACCTAAGTGATGTAAAGATTTGTTCCACTGTTCGGTGAGATATGCCATCAGATCACCAGTGGAATGGTTGCTGCGGAAGCCATATGGACAGTCATGGAGAAGCTTTCCTTTCCGTGATCTTCGAAAGAAGGGATGTTAGTGCAATGTGTCAGTAGGAGGAGGGAAAGGATGGGTCACCCTTTTTAGGGACAGGCTCGACAAATACTGTTTTACATCTTCTAGGAAAGATTCCAGAAGAGTAGGAGCGATGGAAAAGCTCACGCAGTGGCCTTACCGCTGGGGAAGAGCACCTCTTCAGAAGAATCGTGGGTAAACCATCCCGGCCAGCGGATTTGTGTATATCGAGATCTTTGAGAACCAAAAATGTTGAGGAGTTTTTAATATTTTTTACAAAAATGACCAACATTTTTAATGCCTTTGGGACATTGCAGTATTTTTGCCGTAATTTGTGGTCATGCAAAAATTTGGTTCTTTCAATAACGGAGTTGCATGAGTTCCTTGGTTGTTTGTGCTTTTTCCGATTTTTCTCTGTATGGCAGGATTTGTTAGAACGGAAACTTATTTCTTTAAATCTGATAGCTTCTTTACACTCAGAGTTAAACCAGATCTTTTCTTTAGGCTAGATGCCTTCTTACTCTGTTAGGAATAAAAGCACACATCCCTAGAAGAATCACATTTGTGATCATTTCTTTATCATTAACTGGATGGGTGGAGGACGAGAAATTCGATGAAATGACACAATGGTCCGAATTGCGAAATGGAGAACTTGCACTAATGGTATATTTATCAGGGTGAGAAGTAAGAAACAAATCAAAAATATGGGCGGCTTGCCCAGAAACATCCGGTATACGCGTTGGCACATCAATCAATTGGGTAAGGTGATGTAACCCGGTGTTGTTAGCTATACGCCTAAAAGAATGCACCAAAATTATGCACGAAAAAGCAATAAAACAACGTATATTAGCCACACCCTAACATGGGCACATTATTAATTGACAAATTGACACGAATAATTGAAGGTGCGGCTAACAATACCCGGCAAAGAAACAAAAGCAATTGCGGTACCAGGGTATTCCTACAACAAATTCTGGTACCCTGGTATACCATTTAACAATTGCAGTATGCTGTAAAATGAACCCTCCAAAAATAAGACATTGGAACAAAAAATTCTGCAGCCACGACTACGATGACGACAACGGAGACGACAAAAACCACAGGTGTCAAACTATGAGACAACAACAACAAAGCGGCAGCAATTATTATTGTTATTGCTAAGAATCAAAATGTAAACATATTAAGAAATTATTTTGTAACCAGGCTTAGAATAAAAAATTTAAACATATTAAGAAATTATTATGTTACTAGGTTAAGAACCAAAATTGTAATAGTTATGCAGAAATGCATTATTAAGATTTTGTAACAAGGTTAAGAACAAAAATTATAATGAAAAAGAAGTGGAGCTGTTAATATAAATACAGCCCCGTAAATTTAAATAAAGTGAGGGGATACTGTAGACACAAGCTATACCATTGGAAAATAATTTAATTTTTTTTTACCAAGGAACAGAATAAACCGGAGGGGTAAGAACTATTTATTTTAAACATTTTTCAGCTTTTTAAGTCAGCCTTTTACAGCTAAAGAACACCAGCCGCCAGGGCTTTAAAATCTGGAATCCCTTTAAATAGGCAGGTAGGATTGTAATTAATCGCATCAATTCGCATAATTCTTTTTAAGAAGTGGTCAAGCGCACTACATAACATTGGCGCAGCCGGTAGGATATTTGGTAAATACAGAACTGAAACAAATTTTTAATTCTGAAGTTGTTCTGGCTTCAGAGGCTTATCCGAACAAATAAATCGTGTTCGTTTGACCACATCTAAAAAGGTATTGTTTTGATTTCTGTTCTCTCTTTATGGCAACAAAACATCCGGAACTCACTATTCAAGAGTTAACCAACGAATTGCTGCAGCTGACCAAAGAAAAGAGGCAACAAGAGCAAGAAATTAAATATTTCAATAATATCCTTCTGACAGAACTTAAGAACCTTCACGGTAAAGAAATTTACCATCTTAAGTTCGATCAGTTTAGTTTCCAGTGGAGACAGTTCACAAGACTTGAAACAACCGACGTTGTACTAGCTGAGTATATCACGGAGGTTAAAAATAAACAAGAGAGTCTTCAAAAAGAGATTCAAATCAACGAATTATCAAGTAATCGCCAAATTCGAGCTCAGCTTAACCTAAGTCAAAGAGTGGCTGAAAAAAAACCTCTCAAATCCATTGTTACCCAAACTTCTTTACAAAACGATTCATCCCCAATTAATTCGCCAACCAGTTCAGAAGCTTCCATTGAAAACACTACAAAACAAGACTTTAAAATGTCGCAAGGATTTGAAAAACTGTTGAAACTTTCCCAAAGTATTCCCGAATTCGCAGGAGGTAGTGACTCCAGAACAGTTCAGATATTACAGACGTTCCTTCCATGTGTTCCACTTATTATTGAACACTTACCCAAAGAAGATGAAGCACTATTCATCCAAATTTTATACACCAAATTAACAGAGGATGCTCTCGACATTATGCACACATCTAAGCCTACTAAATTTAAGGATTTCGAAAAAACTTTAAATACAACGTATTTACCAGTCGAAGATTACAGAGACCTAGTAAATTGTTTTATTACCAGCCGTTAAAGTCCATTCGAAACGTTGAATACCTTTGTAATTAGACTAAGACATTCCCTTGCCCAATGGCAGCGGATATAAAATATGGGAATAACCCTGGCATTGTACAAAGTCATTTGGAAGACCAGCTCTTGCTTCCGGTGTCTCTAATAAACAATTGCTTACCAATGGTACAAAGAGTTATGAAGAACTAATAAAGATATCTTTTAGTTTCGAAAAACATTTACAAAGGGTGGAGACCGTACCGTTTACCCATACTTCCTGCAATTTTGCACAGTCGAATAGCCTCACTAGTATTGGAACGCGAAAAACTATCACTACTCAAGATAAAGCTCATTAAACCGCTAAATCAAGTATTGTCTGCAGTTTCTGCAGTATCAAAGGACACACGTATAGTGAGTGTCTAAAACGACTGCCAAATGTGTAAGAACTATGGTCATGAATCATCAGCATGTAAAAAATATTACAACGGTCATAATAATAGATACCAAAACCAAAGAGGAAATCAACAAAGTTTTAACAGGAACCCCCCCACAAAATTTCTATAGAGGCAACTCCTCTCATGATATTTCTCCTATCCAAAATAATTATAATACTTCCAGAAACAACCAATCCTTTGGTAACAATAACCACCAAAATGACTTTGGTAGAGGCAGATCTCAAGCATACCGGATTGAAAACGCACAAATTACGTTTCAACCCCAGGACTCTAGGGAACAAAACAAGCCTAATCCGTTTAGGGACAATAATCCCAATTTCTAAAATAGAAGAGGAACTGATCTCAATCCGAGAGCTAGAGTTTTCCAGATGGGACCAGAATGTGAATTCTGTGGAGAAATTTTCATACATTAGACCAATGTAGTCTGAAACGTAGATGGGAAAATAAGAACTCGGTAAACGTCTCCTAGTCGACCGTGAAACCCCCGGCTCGACTGTAAATGTAAACGAACAAAAACAAGGGTACCAAACACAACAGCAAAGAGAAGACAAAAATTCCTTACCAGCTGTTGAACTTCGAAATAACATTACTAAAGAGAATACTGTATGTTTATTGGTTGACATAGGTTCTGAAATCAGTCTCATCAAGAGGAAGGCGTTAAAGCCAAACACCTTTATTGACAAACAGAAAATTGTGTCCCTTAACACCCCATTTGGTTCAGGTAATACACTTGGACAATGCACCGGCAAATGTTATATTCCCACGGAGCCTAATTGTGAGTTTCAAAATGATGGTATACTGGGTACTGGTAACATGAACTATCCACATAAAGATGCAATAAACGTGCCTAACAATTCCGAAGTTTGTTAAGAGGGAAAACCAAACACATTCTTAGAAATGGTAAACACGCCCACCTATCCAACTCAAAGTATTAGAACTGTTATTAAAGAAGATAAGCAAGTAATAAGTAAACATAAAACATAAAGCAACTAAAATCCGCCTACGGACTTGATATAGCAAATGAAAACATAGAAACAAATAATTTAATACAAATAACGTCCCACAGCGGGTTTAAGACAGCAAATAAATATATACCGACCGATAGTGGTCTAAATAATAAAAATACAAAATTAAACAAAATGAAAAATGAACAAATGCCAACCCGTACCGGTCTTTAGAATAAAAATTATGAATCATTATCCCATACCGGCGCTGATAAAATAGTTATCAATAAAATAAGTAATGCGAATCAAATCCCAATCAAGAAAAAATCAAAGAATATAAAAAAATTAAAGTAAAAAAACAATTATAATAAAATAACCCAAAGCGGGTCTAAAAATCAAACAAACAATTTAAATATTGATGAAATGCCACCCAATAGCGGTGATGTAATCAAACCTCAAATAAATAATAATTTATCGATTAATTGTAAATCAGAAGGTAACAAGAAGGTAAGATTATCAGAAAAAATCCAAATACCAGCAAGGTCTCAAATGGCAATAAGATTACCCATTAAATATAATGCAGATATGATTAATAACGCCTAAAAAATACAAAAAGGAGTGTATCTTGGTAATTGCCTATTAACAGTAAACCAAGATATTTACGTACCCATAATAAATACCAAACAACATAGAATATATATTCTCCAACAAGCTTCAAGCTGTACAGACGTGTTTACCTCTTGTTTTTAATTCTTTTTTTTTTTTGTTCTCATTCAAGTTTATAATTTAAACTTTCAAAATGCCAAACAATTGTGCTATATGTGGCTTAAGAATTCTTGGTGACAAATTAATTGAATGTAAAGGCTTTTGTGATTTGATTTTTCATAAAAAATGTGTGAAGATCCGTGATGAAACAAATAAAATTTTCCAATCACAACCTAATCTTGTATGGCGGTGTAATGCCTGTAGTAGTGTTAGTTCCTCTCTCTTATCTCTAGTTGTCCAACTTAAAAACGATGTTGCGGTCATAAAATCTAAAATATGCAATGATAAGTCCTTAAAAATCAATTCGGATTCGAAAATGGATACGGTTGCTAATGCAAACAGTATTTCTATAAATAAACCCGATTTGTAAAATGTTTCTGGGTGTTCAACATTAGCGATTAATGAACTAAAAACAACAACAATAAATGCTCAGTCAATTATTCCAACTACTGGGCCAACGAGAACGACAACAACAACAACAATATCATCATCATCATCATCTTCATCATCATCATCATCTCCTTTTTCGTCATCTTCATCATCTCAAGCAACAAAATCAATCGATTCAATTATTTGCCAGCCCAGTGTCAAAACTGGTTTTTCATCTCACGCAGAATCTGAACCCACACCTCCACCATCCTTGCCTACAGGTGAGCTTAATGTTTCCACAAAATTGCATGCAAACGAAGTGCAGTGGAATAAAAAAACGATCAGGCCAACGAACCCACACTGGTAACTGGACTGATCTTGATGGCGGCACTAATACATTGTCTCTATCATCTGTGCCAAAAATGAAATTCTTACACCTCTCTCGTTTGCAAACACAAGTTTCCGAGGAAAACATAATTTCTTTCGTAGCACATAAGCTCAAATTATCTGAAAATGTGCTATATTGTAAGAGATTGACTAAGAAGGATGTTAAAGTCTCAACTCTTCATTTTATAAATTTTAAACTCGGTGTTCCGGAGTGTTTATTCGAAGAAGTATTTAACGCTTCTTTTTGGCCTTTGGGTGTACGAATAAAAAAATTTACTCAACGCTCAAAATCAATAAATAAGGATGCTGCTACCGATCCCTCAAAAAACGAGAATGCTGCTACCGAAATTTTTGAACACTTGACATGTGCTCCAATTTCTTCCCTACATCCTTCACAACTGAAGGTTTTTTATCAAAATGCCGGCGGCTTACGCACTTAAACTAATGATGTTTTTATTACTTCGATTGCACACGACTTTGATGTAATAATTCTGACAGAAACCTGGTTGCATCAAGATATCTTCTCTTCTGAGTTGTTTGACTCGTCATATGCAGTTTACCGAATGGATCGTACAATTGAGTCTGGAATGGTTAGAGGAGGAGGGGTATTAATTGCAGTCCGTAGTTCATTTAATAGTAAACAAATAACTTTTCAATCGATCTCAGTTCATTTTGAACAATTGTGTGTTCATGTTTATTCAAATAATGTCACTAATAAATTAAATAGATTTTAATATTTTTTCATAGTTAATTACATAAGACCTAAGAGTAGTATATATTTGTATATTGAACTGGTTTCAAATGTAAATACTTTATTGAAGAATTTGTCATCCAATCAATACCCATGCATTTTTGGCGATTTTAATCTTGGTGACATTGACTGGCGTTATCAAGAAGATGAGCAATTGCTTATACCATTTGATGTTACTAAGGATGTGGAAATTGAATTGGTTGACATTTTTTTCTCATTAGGGTTAATTCAAATTAACCACGTCAAAATAGTTTAAATAGATTTCTTGATCTTGTTTTCATTTTGAATGATATTAAATTTAAAGTTTTTGAATCAGATTTCCCATTAGTTAAAAATCAAATTCATCATAAAGCAATTGTAGTTATTCTCGAATTTTATAACTTTCAAATGTCAATTCTGATAACAACAATTATTTTTTCAATTATAAGAAGGCCGACTTCATTTCACTGAACAATTATTATAATTCTATAAATTGGGAATTGGTTATAGCCGATCAGTCTTTGGATCAAATGTATTCGATCTTTAAAAGTTACTTATTTGAAGGTGTCCAAAAGTTTGTCCCTATGGTTCGAGAGAGAGCGTCCTTCAAATCACCCTGGTTCAATAAAAGGCTTAAGAATTTAGAAAATGTCAAAAACAAAGCTTTTAAAAAGTATAAGTCATCGGGAAACTCTGAAGATAGAAATCATTTTATGAAGTTGAGAAGAGAATTTGATTTCTTAAGCAGATTTCTTTATTATCAGTATATAGGTTCAACGGAAAGAAATATTAAATCCAACTCAAAATCTTTTTGGGTTTTTTTGAATTCGAAACGTCAAGTTTCTGAATTTCCAATTTCTATGGAACTGCATGAAGTATGCTCCTACGATAATAAATCTACATGCGATCTTTTTTCAAATTATTTTAAATCAAGTTATAATCCAGCCATTATAGAAAATTATGCAAATATGTATAATGAAATCAATTGCCAAGTAGATTTTGGTTGCTTTTCTTTCACAGACCAAGAAGTTTTAGATGGTTTGACTCATCTTGATTTAAACAAAAAAGCAGGTGTGGATTCGATACCTCCACTTTTACTTTCCAAATGTGCTTTTTCGCTATTTAAAATTTTAAAAATAATTTTCAATAAATCGCTTCATTCTGGTGTTTTCCTTCAAGAATGGAAACTGTCTTCGATTAGTCCTATCTTCAAAAGTGGCTTTAAGCACTTAATTAGACCAGTGTCTAAGCTTTCAGCCATCCCAAAACTGTTTGAAAAATTAGTTTATGATAGGCTTAATTTTGCAGTCAAAGGAATCATTACAACAAAACAACATGGTTTCTGCAGTGGTCGGTCCACTACTACAAATTTATGTCTTTTTACGAATTTCTGCCTCAACTCCTTGGAGCGTAAAATGCAGGTAGATGTTTTATATACTGATTTTATAAAAGCATTCGATAGAGTTCATCACAGGCTTCTTATTAAAAAATTTGAGAAACTGGGTTTCAATCTTAGTTTTCTTAAATGGTTGGAATCTTATTTATCGAATCGAAAGCAGATTGTGAAAATTGGAAATGATCAGTCTTTTTTTATTGATACATTGTCAGGTCTTCCGCAAGGTAGTCATCTAGGGCCCCTACTTTTTAACCTTTTAGTTAATGACATTCCGGATCTCTTAATGTTAACAAATTGTCTAATGTTTGCAGACGATATAAAAGTATACCATCCAATATCCACAATTGAAGATTGTGAGAATTTTCAAATAGAAATTGATAAATTATTTCAGTGGTGTAAATATAATCATCTCGATTTGAATATCTCCAAATGCAAAATCTTTAGAGCCTTTCGTTCAACACCAAGAATTATTTTTAATTATAGACTTGGTAACGAAATTTTATCCAGGATAGTTATACCTTAAAAGCTATTTATATTTCTTTAATTATACCTATACTGAAATACTGCTGTGTTATATGGTCTCCCTTTTATAAAAATTCTTCTGATAGGATCGAAAGCATCCAAAGAAGATTTACGCGGTTTGCGTTGAGAAACTTAAGTTGGCCTGAAGGTTTACCCTCTTATAAGTCAAGGTGCACTCTAATAGATCTCAAATGATTGAAAAGCTGTAGAGAAACTCTATGTACCCTTTTTGTAAAAGATGTTGCTATTGGTAAAATAAATTCACCCGAGTTACTGAATCTTATACCTTTTTATGTTCCAGAGAGAATTCTAAGAAACACAGACGTTCTCTTTCTCGTTCCCAGTCACAGGACAAACTATGGGTTGAATGAACCACTAACTCGTTCTTTAACGCTTTTTAGTTCTATTAATTGTGAAGTCGACCTTCAAATGAATAGAAATGTTTTTAAACCAAGTGTTTTAAGTATTTTTAATTATTAATAATTGTAATTTATATAAATTATTGTTAAAAGTAATCAACAGATAAATATCCATTGATGAATAAATAAATAAATAAATAATATAACTATTAAAAAACATTAATTAAGATGTCGAAAAATCCGACCAATACTCAAACTACAATCTAGATAATACCCCGAAAACGCCTATGACAGAGTCCACAATTTTCCACACCACTACTCAATACGACCAAAACAACGAAAGAGTACAACATTTAGCAAAACAACTTAACTTAGACAAGTTCTCGTCCAACGAAGAGGAAAAACGTTCTATTTCAAATCTATGCATACAATATAATGACATACTCTTCTTTCCAGGTAACCACGGCTTACCACCCCAATCGAACGGAGCTTTAAAACGAGCACACCAACCTCTAGTGGAATACTTAAAAACCATTTGCGCTGATCCCAAGATCTTGGGATCAGTTTCTTAGAACAGCAGCAAAAAAATTACTGTCTTTTCGGTTTCACCGCAGACATACCATCAAATTTGAAACGGGACCCAGAACCTATATATGACCACGAAAATTATTATTATGTCCTAAGGCATAAACTCCAGAAAACATATGTTATAGCTAGAAAGAATCTTATAAGTAGTAAAAATAAATCAAAGAATTATTATGACCAAAGGGTTAAACCAAACACTTTCCATGTTGAGGATAAGGTATTGATTAAGAACGAAAATAGACAACACAAATTGTCAGAAGTATGGGCAAGACCCTTTACCATAGTGCAGAAATCCAACACCGAAAATAGTATAGTTCAAATAAAGAATAGACAAGTTACCATACATAATAATCGTCTCAAACATTACTTTGAATAATTAAACACCTCACGTTTCTTAAATATCAACAATCACTAATTATTGCAACAACACAAATTAATTCACAAACTTAATAGATTTGCATATAATCACAAGCTTAATAATTCATTGACTCAAGTATCAAACATTTCCGATTAACAATTTCAACACAATGCAACTTGTTTAGTAATAAAAAATTCCTATTTAACATGAAGTAAACCACATAAAATCAAATTATCTACATTTTAAACAAATCATCGGATTTCAATTTCATATCAACACCTGTCAATACAGAAAACACACACCTTGAACTTGCAATTAATTTTTATTGCCGCATTTATAAATTGAACCAAAGTTTACCCAAAATAAAAACGACATATATTCATTTACGAAGACTAAACCTACCCTAATAACCAATTCAAGTACAGAGTAGTATCATATTACTATTTTTTTGTTGATGAGAAGCGATTTGGAAGAAAATAAAAAGAATTCAATACCGAGCGGTGAAATCTTTGAAGTAAATAGATATCCGAATAAGAATAAAACAAAAAATAAAGTTAAGCCAACACAAAATTAACCGAACGCAAAATACATATCACAGTGAAACAATTACAAAAAAAAAAAAAATTGCATGACTGGATCGCACGTACTTGCTCATATGTGCGGTCACATCGTCGAATAAAATTTAAAAAAAAATGCACGACTGGGTTGCACGTACTTTTTCTTATGTTAGATAATTGCTTAGTGGCTGCATATGTATGTATAAGTTACATTTTTTCTTATTGATTTTATTTAAAAAAAAAACAAAATTGTTTTTTTTTCATTTTATTTCTTTTATTAACACAAACTTTTATTATTCACAAACTGGCAGCCATTCTGCCTCTGAATACTTAATGCCTAATTGTAACATAAAATTATTGTTTTTTATATTATTTAAGTGCTGACCTAAGCAATGCTAGTTTCCGCGAATTAGTTTTATGCTCCCACGTTTCGGCAATCGAATTCCCATAATCTGAAATGTATTTCGCAGTGCACAGACATGCGTTTCCTGGAATAATTTGCAGTTGCATTTTTGGTATTTAAAAATGTTGAGACGTTGTCGTTAACTCTTCCCCTCTTAAATAAAAACGTCTACGTTTTAAAAATATGGGATATTATAGATGCTGGGATGATCTGAGATATTTGGATATGAAGAACTTTTCGATGTTGTTTCTGCAGGAATGAATACTGGTGTTAATTTTGTTTCAGGAGTCTTTCTGTTCCATTTTGTCATCTTAATTATTACTACGATCAGGAATATTAGAGTGAACGTTGAATAATTGATCCATTGATGAACTTTTTTTTCTGTTTGAATTTTGTTGATATGTTTGTTATTATTTAAATGGAGTTCCTTCATAAGTTGTAAGGACAGTATTTCTTCAATTTCAGATTCTTCGAAAACCATGTGTAGTAGTGGTGGTAGTTCCTGAATTTTAGTTATTTCATCAGCAATATATTGTTGATTCATGATTCTTAATGTTGTGTTAGAGAATTTGATAAGATAGGTGCCGTTCAATGATCTGGTGATGTTATCTACTTCTATGTTACCATCGAAGTTGTTTAGAAGTACAGTTCCTGGTTCAATTTCTTCGACTTGTGAGATGTGTTGACTGTTCGTTCTTTTACACGTAGCATTTTCGTTTCTTATTAAATTATAAATGCATTTATCATTGCTTAGGTCTATAATGTTTGATTGTTTGCACAAGGATAAATCGTTTATTGTTTTACATTCATCCATTATACCATATACAATATTATCTTTCTTTAAAAAATTGAAATTGGAATTTTATTAAGGACATTTTTATTTTTTATCAATGGTTTTACAGTTAGTTTTTCAAATGTTTCATTTCCATTTATGGAATGCTTAAAATATAAAAAATAGAAGATATGCCCATAGCGACTTTTATTTCAGCAAATTCTAATGCTTCTTCGATATTTCTAAAAGGTTCATTTGTTTTGTTTATATTATTCAATATTACATCAATTTCTGATTTAGAAAGTATATTTGCACTTTCAATATATATAAATATATATAAATACTTAATTCGATTGCGTAAATTAAATTAGTTTTTTCCTCTTTTATAAGTTTTGTTTTATAAAGTAAACTTAATACTAGTTCGTTTGCAAAAGTTTTATCTTTTTTTAATTCGCTTATTATTTCGTAGTTACATTTGTTAATTTAATTTTTCTTTCAATATATGCCTTATTTATTATAACTTGGTTGTTACTATTTTCTAATACATTATTTGTTTTATTAACCATTACTTCATAATCATCGTGGTCGGGATTACCCGCGATCCATTTCCAGGCTGAGCCTATAAAATTTAAGGATCTTTTTGATCTGTTTATTTTGATATTATTTATGAGGTTCTTAGTATGTTTAAGTTCGAGTTCCAGGATGGGAAAGAAGGAATTTTTTGATGGGATATGTTCGTAAAAGAGGGATGAGGTTTTTGCTATGAAGTCTTCATATGGAGGTACTTCTATGATGTGGATGAATTTGGTGTTTCCAGTTTGGATTCTCACAAGCCTATGTTTAAGAACAATTATTTCTAAATTAGAATAATCGAATATTCTAACTTCTGTGATGACGAAAGGGATAAAGTACCTGTAGAGAAAGAAAGGTTAATTATTTTTTTAATGGGGCGTTTTTTCTTGTTATGATAGTTCAAGTCTTATTTTTGTTTTTCTTGCAGTTTCATTATGTTTTCTTTTCTTGCCTTTTCGAAAAGTGTTGGGTCAGTGCTAACATTTCTGCCAAAAAACACTTCGATTGGTCTTTTTCCTATTGTAGAATGAACTGAGCAGTTGTATTCGTATACTGATCTGTCTAATAATTCAAGAAATGATTTATGATTTTTTTTCGGTTTTGAGACATCGCATTATTTCTGAGAGTGTAGACTGGAATCGTTCCACTTGTCCATTGACTGTACTTGAATGTGGGGGTGTGTTGTAAAATTATATTTTTAATTGATCTTTTAAGAGAAAACATGTGGATGATGCACTAAACGATTTTTCATTTTTAAAGACGACAATTTTTGGAACACCGAAAGCAAATAAGATTTGACTTAAGGGTTACGTCTTCTACTGCTCTTGATTTAAGGATTCTTGTTTGGGCATATTTGGAAAATTTGTCTAAAGCAGTGAGAACGAGATTACCTTCGGTAGAATATATGTCTATATGTAGGATATAGCCTGGATATTGAGGAATGGGTGTTGGTTTGGGTTCAGGTTTTTGTGGATGTCGATCATATTTGTGTTCTAACACTGTTTAACTAGTTTATTAATTTTTGCATTCATCTGTGGAAAGTAGTAATTTTGGAGTAGCTGTGTCTTATTTTCGCGAGCATTTCTATGAATTCTGTTATGAATTTTAAAAATATGTTCTTCCTGTTCAACTGATGTGGTCAAATCAGTTACCTTAGTTTGAGTGAAGCGGATTTTTTATTTTTAAAATAAAGTGGGTAAAAGTTTTGGATGATTCCCATGGTTTCTTCATTAGTCATAAGCGCGTTTATTATGTTAGGTATAAGGTATCGTTTAAATATGGAGATAATGTTTTCCTTTGAGTATGAAGGTTGTACGGATTTGTGGAAAAGGAAATTGGAGTTGAAAAGTTGTATCGTCTCCTATAAGACGGATAAGTTGATTTTTGAAAACGTTAATCGGAACTTCCACTGCTGTTATAAGTTCATGTGATGAACTTTCATCGCTATGTTGGGAAGCTTTTAGGGAATTTATCTGAGAGACAAGGGGTGGTCTTGAAAGTGTATCAGCAACAACGTTAGATTTACCTGGCTTATATTTTAGTTCATAGTTAAATTCTTCTAACGCTGCTTTCCAGCGTTTCATTTTAGAGTTTTGATTTTTGTTACTTAGAGCATATGTGAGAGGTTGATGGGCTGTTAAAATGTTCACTTTTGCTGAGCCGTAAAGGTAATTTCGGAAAGAATTTAGAGCCCATATAATAGCCAGCATTTTTTTCTCATTAGCAGCATAGAACTCTTCAGTTTTATTTAAAGTTCTTGAAATTAACATTATAGGCATTATGCTCCATTATGCGTTGGTTGTGAGTTCAAATTCTTTTTTTTTGTAATCGGAATAGGTTAATATAATGTCTCTTGATGCTAGGGATTTTTTTTAGTTTATCAAATGCTTCTATTGCTTCATCATTAAGGTTAATTATTTTTTTTTGAGACATATTCTTGGACGAGCGTCCGTCTTCCTCTCTTAAAAGGACTGTTAGGGATTTTGCTAATTTAGCTTAATCTAGGTCTCTTAGATCTTTGTGTGTTTTAGGGTATGGAAACTGGAGTATTGCTTTAACCTTTTCTGAATTAGTTTTTATGCCAACAGAGGAAATCCAGAAACCGAGAAATTCGACTTTCTCTTTGAAAAATTCACATTTATCTAGTTAGACCTTCATATTGGCAGCTTCAAGAGTTTTGAAAACAGTCTCAATACTTTGCATATGTTCTTGTTCGTTTTCGTTAAAAAGATAATATCGTCGATGTAAACGAAACATACTTGTCAGGAATAGTGATGGTATTAAGTTTGCGATAGTCGATCACCAATCGATACTTCTTTTTACCAGAGGCATCTAACTTTTTAGGAACAATCCACACTGGTAAATTGTACGGCGATGTTGAAGGTCTTATTATACCATTTTTTATAAGTTCCTGTATTTGGCTTTCTACCTCGTCCTTGAGGGCCATTGGATAAGGATAGCATTTTGTGTAGACGGGTGAATCTGAAGTTGTTCGGATTTCTCCTTTTACAACGGTGGTATAAGTTAGTTTCTCGTTTGGGTTATCGAATAAATTTAAATTATTCCTTGTAAGTGTATGTTGCGTTCGCAACGACAAAGTATTAACTGATTGTGAAGCGAGCTGCTAAATTCGAATTTTAGTAGATCCTTGGACTGTCATGTAATTATGACGAGTATAGATATTTGCAGATAAATCTTTAAAGCTATCGTTTCCGAGAAAAGCATTAAAAAATTTTAGATGTGGCATAAGAAAGAATTTAATTTTAAGATTTTTTATTCCGAACAGATTGACAAAGGTGTGGTGAATTATTTCCACGTTTCCTCCTACTGAATTTGCATAAAATTTTTCTTCATTGGGTATTGAATTTTTTATTAAAAAGGGCTGAATGTAATTTTTATTGGAGCCTGTATCGATAAGAATTTTAAGCACTTCGCCAATAGATGTTTTTACATCGATAAAGGGCAACGAAGAGCATACTAGTCTAAAAAATGTATGTCACTTAACTCAGAAACTCTTTCAGTGATATTATTACCTATTTGCTAATTGTTTATGGGTTCTATGTAGTTATTGAAAGTTTATTCATATTGTTGGTCATCAAACTGAAAGGCATCGAAGTATTGCTTCAGTTCTGACTCTTCTGGGTTTTCTTCAGATGATGCGTTCAGATGAAAGTCCCTTTGTTGTTTGTTAGGATAATTGGGTTGTTGTGGCTGATTATTGGCTCTTTTTGGTGCTAGTGGCCAGTTTCTCTGTTGATGTTGATATTGTAGTCTATTAACGTAATTCACTCTTGCTGTCCCAATGGTTGATGTTTCCATGGGTTCCCCTCTTGTTTGTGGCCTTGCCGGTGGTCTAATGTTGTTTCCTTGAGCTTGATTAAAGGGTTGATGTTGAAAATTATTGCTTTGGAAGGGTGGTTGTCTAGAACCATTATTGTTATGTGAATGATAGGGACGTTGGTTAAAATTCATAGGTGGTTGTGGAAGATGTGTTAGCTGTGGATAAAATGGGATTTGACAATTGGGTAAAATATTTCTTATTGCTCTTCGAGGAGGGAGTGCTGGAGTAATAGGATTATGCATTCTTTTGACATTATTATTACTTGCAACAGCATACTGTGCTCTATATATTTGATTCTCAGATTTCAAACATAAATGTAAAGCTTGCGGTAGATCCGCTGGTTCCCGAATACCGAACAATCTAGGAAGGTCGCCTTGTGCGCCGTGAGCTAAATTCGCCTGGTTGCCCAGAGAATTAAAGCAGGCTTCTGACCACGTTCAGGATCTTGTCGAGTTCACTTATGTTGTTTCTTTGGTTAGGGTTAATTATTTTATCAGTTCCTGCGAACTGATCAGAATTGGGATTCAATATTGAACGAATGATACCTCTACCCATATTCATAATTGTTCTTAGCAGTTCCTCGCGAGAAATTGTTGGATTATGATTTTAGGAAAGGACTGGAGGTCGAATGAGGTTTTGTGGGTTTGAAATCTTGAATGTTTAATTAAGTATTTGCAAAAATTTCAAAATCTATTAGATTTTTATTTTTAATGTATGATTATATATTATCTAAATCTATTGCTTATAATTACTAAATGGCTTATTTTCTAAGTACCTATGTATGTATATTTTTCTCTTATTTACGCAAATATTTGTTAAATATTTTTTAAAACAATTATTTTACTATTTTCGCAAATATTGTTTAAATTTTTCTTCAAACAATTAATTTAACTTGTTTACTTTTTATTTTAGTTATGCATTTATTTATATTCTTTTTATGACATTTAGATTATTTCTCATAAATTAATTAATTACTATGATAGTATCCTTAACATTGATTTATTTTTCAAATATAAAATCTAAGGATAGTTTAATACTAAAAAAAAGTTTATTACTGTAAATAAGTTGATGCGCATATCGGCTTGCTGTGGAGCGGCTTACAGTCCTACTGCGTCCTTTTTGCTGTGCTGCTACTAAGGGGCCCTTTTATTTTGTTCTCCGACAGTTTATTTTTGTGTTCACTTTTATTTTAAAACTGTCTAATTTTTGAACAGTTTTCACTTTTTTTTCTTAAAATTGTCACAATTTTAATATGGATTCTTTCAGGACATTTATTTAAGATCAATTTCGCGAACCGATGGTACACTAAATGTTTTTTTTCACAAACCGATTGTGCTACTTAAGGACTTTATCGGAAGGACACTTAGATTTTCTTTGAGATAATTTAATTGATTTTAAAAGTCCCTACTGCTCGGGCGCCAGTTACATTTTTCTTATTGATTTTATTTTAAAAAAAAAATTGTTTTTTTTTTTCATTTGTTACTTGCGATTTATAGGGACAAGTTATGCAAACATGACATTACGATGATAGAGAAGTCAAAAAAAAGTGGGTCCGGAAATTTCGCCCGTCTGTCTGTCTGTCCGTATCGATATCTACAGCCTAAACGGTTGGGCCGATTTAATTCAAACTTGGTATATAGTATTTTTAAAGTGCTCTACCCGACTGTTTTTCGAATTGGCATTCTAGCTCCAAAACTAACGGTACCTGCCATGTAACTTTTAATGAAAAACTTATTTTTCTCGAAAACGGCTCCTACGATTTTGATAAAACTTTCTGGATGGTGTTTTCTATGCAAAATCTATCTTTTAGTTTTAATGGATTTTTCAGAAAAAGTTTTATAACGGTGCCTCCCATATGACCGGTTTTTTTAAAATCAGACTTTCTCGTTAACTAATTGACGGATTTTGATAAAATTTTCAAAATATGTAATGTTTTAAGATTTAAATAATATTGTTTATTAATATTTTCAAAAATATTTTTTTTTAATTTTTAATAATTTAAAAAAAAAATATTTTGCTTTTTGAATATTTTGAAAACGGATCAATAGATTTTTTTTTTAATTTTTCTCCTAGTGTAAACTATAGATTTCTTAAAATTAACATACTCAAAAAAAATTTAAAATATGTTTTCGAAAAGTTTTTCAAAAAAAAACATTTTTTTGAAATAAAAAATTCATAAAATAGAAAACAGCAAAAGAAATAAGATGGCTTACAACACTTTTCCAAAAAACGTTATGAATAGTGTTTTTTTGATTTAATAAAAATTTCATTTGTTTAATATTTTTCCCAAAATTGTATTGCTCGGCTAAGCCCTAGCCATTAGTCAAATAAAAGAAGTTCACAACCTACATACACACCTACGTATTTTAAAGCATTTCGTCATCATAAAAGCACACAGAATAAATAGGGAAGTCTATGATAAACACGCAAAAACAACTAACAAATAAAAAACTATTCGATTACTACTGAATGCAAAAATTTCAATTAAGAAAATAAAAGTTTACACCTGCCTATAAATAAACAAAACCACTCACAACTTTTAATATTGTCTATACCCACTCGCTTCACAGTAGTTGGAATGTCTATCTTAATTTTAGTACCTACCTTCCTTCCAACCTTATTATATTATAGGTACCTAATATTCCTAAATAAATTCCATTAATACCTAACCACACCTTACGTTTATCGATCCATCAAACATAATTAAGCTATTTTAATTAATTTTATTTCAAAAAGTAAATTGTTGTTATTGGGGCCTATATGGGTATACCTAGCATTATTGCCCTACTGCTGATTCCCACGAATCTTTATGCCAGTTGTTCAAATTTTTCAATACCAAAATGAAAATTAAACTGAAAAAAATCCTGTATATGTTTCTATTAGCAAATATTATTATAAACAGTGAACAATAAGTTGAAAATACACTAAAAAACTGCAAAAGCTAACAATCCTACATATTTATGCGTTTATCCCTTTGTCGTAACGCATGTTCGTTCGAGCTTCAAACACCAACGATTCTAAAGAAATTGCACGTCAAAAAACATTAAAATTAATTCTTTGTCAAAAAGACGCCTGCACTTAAAAAGGATAAGCACATAGGAGCAAGAACGTGCGACCCAGTCGTTCCTTTTATTTCTTTTATTAATACAAACTTTTATTCACAAACTGGCAGTGATTCTGTCTCTGAATACTTAATGCCTAATTGTAACATAAAATTATTGGTTTTTATATTATTTAAGTGCTGACCTAAGCAATGCTAGATTCCGCGAATTATTTGTATGCTCCCACGTTTCGGCAATCGAATTCCAAGAATCTGATATGTATTTCGCAGTGCACAGACATGCGTTTCCTGGAATAATTTGTAGTTGCATTTTTGGTATTTAAAAATGTTGAGACGTTGTCGTTAACTTATATAAAGGATGTTTTTTTTAGACGTGTGGTTTTCAAGAAGAAATCAGCTTGAATATAAAAATAAGGGTTTGCATTATGTTTTAAAAATTATTTCTATTATTATTATTACGTTTATCAAAATAAAAAAAAATATTTTTTTTTTCAGAAAAGTCTTTCATTTTTTTAATTAGTTTTAGAGGTTTTTCGGAAAAACTAAGTATGGAATAAGATTTGAAAACTAAATGTCTATCGAGAAAAAAAATATTGCAAATCGTACGACCAGCTTTTTTAAAAAGTCGTCTTTTTTGAAGAAATATTTTAAATTTTTTTTCTAGTGTGTCATTATTCAATCAACCCATTTGCAAAATATTTCGAAAACCAAAATTTTTATTTAGAAAATTTAAAAAAATCGAAAAAAAAGTTTTGAAAATTTTGAAATATAAATGAGTAATTTTATTGAAATCGGGATAAAAGTCGAAAAATTAATTTTTACTGCAATATGTATTGTTGTAAGAAAATAGCACCCGGAAAGTTTTATCAAAATCGTTAGAGCCGTTTTCGAGAAAATCAAACTTTTTGTTAAAAATTGTATGGCAGGTGCCTTTATTTTTCGACCTAGAGCAAAAATGAAAATACCCCCCGAGATAGTACCTAGCAAATACTAAATACCAAGTTTGAAGCAAATCGGCACATTAGTTTAGGCTGTAGAGGCGCGAACAGACACACAGACAGACGGACGGAATTTCCGGACCCACTTTTTTCGACTTCTCTAGCATCGTAATGTCATGTTTGATTGTTAGAAAAAAAATTTGTTTGCACGAATCCATAACTTGTTTTATAGTACCTATAATCGCAAGTAATTAATGAGACGTAAACATATATGTAGGAGTAGGTTGCAATTTAAAAGTTTGCAAGTTTTTATGAACTCCCAAAGGAATACAAATTTAAAATTATTTAATTCTTTCTTCCTACTTTTAACAGTATAATAACCTTTACATCATGATTCAACGAAAATGCAAATTGTATCTAGATATGACAAAACCTGTTTCGTTGGTGAAATTATAGTGTAATACTAAATTACTATGTGGTTTGTATCTTTTTTGATTTTAAACAAAACTGTTCGCGATGCTTCTATCGCAAGTGAATTGAAGACCAGACCACAGTACCTGTACTATGACTGGATAAAGTGACTACAGTAGAGCACTGTAACACCTTGTTCACGAGCATAGATTTCAAAACAGCTCCCAGCAGACTCACTGGAAGAAAAAATTAAGAAAAGTAATGTTTTCTGTTTCGTAGCTATCTAAACTATATTTATTTTTTCCAACCTATTTATACACAAAAAATGCTTAATAAAATACAATTATTTACAAAGGTATAGTTTGCTGGAAGTGCAATAGAATGTATCTTGAAATTTAGAAGAATTGAATTAAACAGAACGTGTATTAGAGAATAATGCTGAATCGTCAGGTATACACAGGAATGTACAGATGGCAAGCAAGTTACGTTAATGAAATTAATGTTTTACAATATTGTGAGAAAGAAAAATTATTATAAGTATGAAAAGTTCTATTGTTTATGTTGATCGTAAACATCCTGCCCCACGCTGATGATGCGTTGTTGGTTCATCAGAAGACATCTTAGACTTGGAATTTGTAGCTGGATATAGGTTCACTTCTTGGGGCTGGTGTAGGTGGTGATGGCGATCTTTGGTTGTATCTAGTAATGCAAAACCTGATTGCTAGGTATATTATGAGTATGCTTGTAATGAGCAATCCAAGAGAGCTTATGATTGTGAGTGGAACGTTGTGGTAATGAATTTGACTTGGAAGCTCTAACTGTTGAGATTTTATTTGTCTTTGAAGTTCTTGCAGGTCATTGTTGAATAGACTGATGTTTTGTTCGTAGTACTGGAGTGGTGAAAGCCGATTGATGCTTTCAGCAGTTATAGTATCACTTTGTCTGGTATACGATGCTCGTATGTTCTTTGAGTGAATTTGTTGGCCTTGAAGAGTTAAATGTTGATGTTTTGCTACAAAATATGATTGCGTTTTCAAGTAGCCACTTCCGTGTATTGTGATGAAAGTGTTTTGGTGATCACAAACAGCATTCAGAGTTGTTTCTTCCTTTACGGCGAATATCCATTGATTTAATTCGGGGAGTTTTGTCCACACAGACTCGGCTTGAATAATTTTGAGTTCACATATCGATAGGTTTGGAATGTTGTTAAGTAAGTTTATTTCACATATGCTGAGGTTTGCTTCAGATCGGTATACTGGGTGAGCTTGGGTACATAGGTAATGCTCTCCGTTAATTACGGTACATGAGGTTAATTCACCTTCGCTTACATGATAATATTCACCATGATGAGAACTGACTGCTAAGAATTTAATTGAAGGTTGTATTGCTATTAGTGTTTCGTTTACAACTGCTGAAATTGGAATGACCTTGAACATCGTGAATTCGTTTATTTTTATTAATGGCAGCTCAATTTTGTCCTTCAATGGACATAAGCTTATATAGATTAAACATGTCATCCGGCTCAACTGGAAAGCGAAGTCCTGATGGCAGATGATTCTTAATTTTGGCTACTTCATGGTTCAACTGTTGAGGAGATATTAATAGGTGGTTTATTCCGTAAGAAGTTCTCTGACCTTACCTTGGTAGAGGTCATCGGTGAAGTTGTTGATACGGTTAACTATTTGCTTAAACTGAGCTTCAAGCTTCTGGTGTCTTTTGGATATCTTCTTGACTCCTTTTCATGATATACTGTTTGAGTGCAAAATTTAAGTGTGATTTTTTGAAAGTTTTATTAAATGTTCCTCATTTAAGTGTATTCCGATGAGAGACTTCGTCGGCATATTTGGAGTCAAGAACTCCGAAAACTGCATTTGCAATGTTCCCTACCACATCTATTGCTCCTCATTTAAAACGCCTTTTGATTTGTTCAGTTGAGAGCAAAGCGTCTTCTTCTATAACGTCGTGTTTAGTAATATCAATTTGATGAATTATCTGACGGCATGACCCTTTGAAAGACATTCTATTGCAGAGATGTTCGAGAGCTTTGGTGCTGTTTTCCAGCATCTGAAATTCTTTATGGTATGCGGCGAGATTGTAGTACACTACCAGGTTCCATTTGCTGTGAACCAAGCTTATAGTTCCTTGTTTTTGAAAATGTATCCCAGGTGCTGAGTTGTTAAGGTTGATAACTTCTACATCGCTTGCTGCTACTATTGGTAGTAGTAAAGCTATCAACAGCAATGTATGAAATCCTGATCTAGGTGAGCATCTGGTCGCTCGCTTTGATGATTTGGATGATGAGCTGGGTTCGTCATTGTCTTCTTGATCAGTAAGCTTGCGTTTTCGATTTGGTGAAGACGCATTTGTCTTAGTTCCTAACGAGGTTTCGTTGTCTGCTACAAGCGGAGCTAATATGTGTATCGGTCGACATAGTACTCCAGACTTTGTTCGTACTTCTGCAACCCAAACATGTCCATCATTTCCAACAATCACCTTTTCGATTCTTCCTAGTGGCCAAGTATGGTGCTGAAGTTGTTCCATATGTTACGGTAGAGAGCTTATAACATTTCAACGGTTTAGTTGGATCTGATCTCCACCAGATTAATTGAAATGTTTGGTCTTCTTCTGTTATGCGTATTTGTCGGTACATTTTTTGAATGTCGGCCTTCATGACGTATTTAGGAAGCCTGAAACGCAACAATATGGTAAACATATCGTCTTGAATTTTTGGTCCGGTGTACAAAATGTCGTTTAAGGATATATTGGACGATGTTTCGCAGATGCGTCAAAAACGACTCGCAATTTGGTGGTGCTGCTTTCTGGTTTGAGTACGCAATGGTGCGGTTAGAAGTAGTGTGGTATTTTAATTGTTTTGTAATTGATTTCCTTCATATGACCCAAATCGAGATATTCGGTCATAAAACTAGAATATTCACTCTTCAATTCTGGATTTCTAGTCAGTTTGCGTTCTAAAGCATAGAAACGGCTTAATGCTATATCACTGGAGCACCCTAGCTTTTCAGGGCCATCAGAAAATGGCAAACGGGCCACAAATCTTCCTCTACTGTCTCTGGTAATCGTTTGGTTGAACAGTTCTTCGCATTTTTCTTCGGCCAGCGTGCGGTTTTATGTGGAGCTAGATACGTCCTCGGTTTCCCAAAATTTGCTGATTGCTTTTTCAAGAGATTTCTCTTCTGCATAAACTCCGCAGATGTTTGTTGATGAAGACGGTTCCCCACACATTTTGCCTGTGACTACCCATCCCAGAAAGGTATTTTGTAAAAGCGGGAGATGCTCTCCTAGTTTGATTTGTCCAACGCAGAGAAGTTGGTGGAAGAACCCTGCTCCAATAAGTAGGTCAACCGGCTTTGGCGTATTGAATAAGGGGTCTGCTAGTTGTATGTTTCCCGGTATTTTCCATTTGGAAATGTCGAAAGTCTGTGATGGTTGAGGAGACACAATCTGACGTAGAACAATTGCTTCTAGTCTTGTGTTGAAGTTGGTCACATTTGATTTAATTCTGATGCTGGCTCGGCGATGTGAATCCCTTTTAATTTCTCCGATCCCTTGGACTCTCATAGGGTGATACGTGGGAGGTAATCCCAATTTCCGTATCATCTTTTCAGTTACAAGATTGACTTGCGATCCGGAATCTAAAATCGCTCGACAGTTGATGGACGTACCATTTTGGGTCATCAATTGGACATTAACGGTGCTGAGAAAAACGTACGCCTCCCGGGTGCTGTTGAATGCTGCTAATGTTGCATTGTTTGGTGGCATTGGGGCGTTTTCATTGGGTTTGGCTGTCATCTTCACTGCAGACGAAACAATGCTTAGACTGGCTATCGTTGGACCCTGTTGTTTTTTGTCTTCGGTTGATATATGAAGTAACGTATGGTGATACTTGTTGCATTTCGTGCAATGACCAGATTTGCAATCTGTGGTTTGATGACCAGACCGTAGGCAATTAAAACATCGTTTGAAGGCTTTGTTATTCTGTCTCTTGTTGTCATGCAGTTAAATTTGGGACACTTGAACAGTGGATGACCTTCCTGGTTACAGATAACGCATTTGTCATCGTTTGTGGTAGACAAGCCAAATTTTCTTGGGCGTTTTGAATCGTCAGAGTATGGTTTACTGTATGTCTTTGCCCCCAATGCTTCTAGTGATTGGAAGCGCGTCTTGAGGAACGTTAAAAAGTTGCTTTGGGCAGGGAGTGTCTTTGGTTGTTTTAATGACTTAAATTAAATGTTAAAATATTTCTGTCGAGCTTTTTGAGCAGGATATTCAACACCAATGGGTCCCAGTTGCTGGTGTCAATCTGCAGGCCTTTCAGACCTTGCAGACATTCCTGTGTTGTGTCATGGAGAGCCTTGATGGCTTTAGAATTCTCGTTTTGAATGACTGGTTGTGCCAACAGCTTGTTGTACTAGTTCCGTGAACAAGTCACTGAATAGCTTCCATTTGATGTAGTCCCCATCAAATTTCGGCAGTGTTAATTTTGGTAACTTGACTGTTGGCTTTGATATGTCGGGTTGAGTTGGAGCAGGTTTCTCTTCTAGCTTAACTGTCAAAGTGAGGAGACAGTTCTATACTCTGTCTTGAAACTCAAGGTACTCTTCAATGTTGTACCCTCCTTCCATTGAAGCGTCTAAAACTTCAGCTATTTGATGGTGAATTTCCTCCATCTGTGCCCAAACGCTTTGGATCCGGTTGATCTTTAGGCGGCACCATAAGGCGGACAAATTTTCAGAAGAAATCCCTTCTATGTTATGTAGTAAATGCTTCATGGTCTGCGCGATCATCTTCTCTCTGCGGATCAGTTTTGTTGTATTAAACTGTTGTTCCGTCATTCTGTTGTCTGATTTATGTTTTGATTCTGTTGTTGCTGGTGGTGGAAGCATTGCTGCTCCTGGACCCGGTTCGTCTTCTCCGACCTGTTTCTCTTCTTCTTCTTCTGGAGTTCTATCAGCGAAGGATCGGAGGTATTGGCTTAAGCTTTGGTATATCTGTTTCACTTTCCCAGCTGTATTACTTTGTATGTACGGATTATCTTTCTTCATAAGATTTTTCACTTCTTCATGGTTCCTTTCGAACTCACTCCAAAGAACTTCTTCCTGCTCTAGCTTCTTCTTCGCGTATTCTCTCGTCTTCCTTCCCGGTCCATCCTTTGCAATGTTGGTTTGCATGCGCAGTAATTCATAGGTGATGGCCACTATTTTATAGACATCCAATTCTTCCATAGTTTAAATTTGGGTCGTCGTCTCTAGATCTCTGAAGTTAAGGTCTAGTATGAGTTCAATGAGTTGAGCAGGTTTCAGTGTTTGCAGTTTTGCTAGTGTTTCAGCCCTGGCAACGCTTATGCTAATGAAAATTGCTTCTTACTGCTGGTGAGGGAAGCAATGATCACGTCGGGGTCACCAAATGTTCGCGATGCTTCTATCGCAAGTGAATTGAAGACCAGACCACAGTACCTGTACTATGACTGGATAAAGTGACTACAGTAGAGCACTGTAACACCTTGTTCACGAGTATAGATTTCAAAACAGCTCCCAGCAGACTCACTGGAAGAAAAAATTAAGAAAAGTAATGTTTTCTGTTTCGTAGCTATCTAAACTATATTTATTTTTTCCAACCTATTTATACACAAAAAATGCTTAATCTACAATTATTTACAAAGGTATAGTTTGCTGGAAGTGCAATAGAATGTATCTTGAAATTTAGAAGAATTGAATTACACAGAACGTGTATTAGAGAATAATGCTGAATCGTCAGGTATACACAGGAATGTACAGTATGGCAAGCAAGTTACGTTAATGAAATTAATGTTTTACAATATTGTGAGAAAGAAAAATTATTATAAGTATGAAAAGTTCTATTGTTTATGTTGATCGTAAACATCCTGCCCCACGCTGATGATGCGTTGTTGGTTCATCAGAAGACATCTTAGACTTGGAATTTGTTGTTGGATATAGGTTCACTTCTTGGGGCTGGTGTAGGTGGTGATGGCGATCTTTGGTTGTATCTAGTAATGCAAAACCTGATTGCTAGGTATATTATGAGTATGCTTGTAATGAGCAATCCAAGAGAGCTTATGATTGTGAGTGGAACGTTGTGGTAATGAATTTGACTTGGAAGCTCTAACTGTTGAGATTTTATTTGTCTTTGAAGTTCTTGCAGGTCATTGTTGAATAGACTGATGTTTTGTTCGTAGTACTGGAGTGGTGAAAGCCGATTGATGCTTTCAGCAGTTATAGTATCACTTTGTCTGGTATACGATGCTCGTATGTTCTTTGAGTGAATTTGTTGGCCTTGAAGAGTTAAATGTTGATGTTTTGCTACAAAATATGATTGCGTTTTCAAGTAGCCACTTCCGTGTATTGTGATGAAAGTGTTTTGGTGATCACAAACAGCATTCAGAGTTGTTTCTTCCTTTACGGCGAATATCCATTGATTTAATTCGGGGAGTTTTGTCCACACAGACTCGGCTTGAATAATTTTGAGTTCACATATCGATAGGTTTGGAATGTTGTTAAGTAAGTTTATTTCACATATGCTTAGGTTTGCTTCAGATCGGTATACTGGATGAGCTTGGGTACATAGGTAATGCTCTCCGTTAATTACGGTACATGAGGTTAATTCACCTTCGCTTACATGATAATATTCACCATGATGAGAACTGACTGCTAAGAATTTAATTGAAGGTTGTATTGCTATTAGTGTTTCGTTTACAACTGCTGAAATTGGAATGACCTTGAACATCGTGAATTCGTTTATTTTTATTAATGGCAGCTCAATTTTGTCCTTCAATGGACATAAGCTTATATAGATTAAACATGTCATCCGGCTCAACTGGAAAGCGAAGTCCTGATGGCAGATGATTCTTAATTTTGGCTACTTCATGGTTTAACTGTTGAGGAGATATTAATAGGTGGTTTATTCCGTAAGAAGTTCTCTGACCTTACCTTGGTAGAGGTCATCGGTGAAGTTGTTGATACGGTTAACTATTTGCTTAAACTGAGCTTCAAGCTTCTGGTGTCTTTTGGATATCTTCTTGACTCCTTTTCATGATATACTGTTTGAGTGCAAAATTTAAGTGTGATTTTTTGAAAGTTTTATTAAATGTTCCTCATTTAAGTGTATTTCTTCCAAGCGATGAGAGACTTCGTCGGCATATTTGGAGTCAAGAACTCCGAAAACTGCATTTGCAATGTTCCCTACCACATCTATTGCTCCTCATTTAAAACGCCTTTTGATTTGTTCAGTTGAGAGCAAAGCGTCTTCTTCTATAACGTCGTGTTTAGTAATATCAATTTGATGAATTATCTGACGGCATGACCCTTTGAAAGACATTCTATTGCAGAGATGTTCGAGAGCTTTGGTGCTGTTTTCCAGCATCTGAAATTCTTTATGGTATGCGGCGAGATTGTAGTACACTACCAGGTTCCATTTGCTGTGAACCAAGCTTATAGTTCCTTGTTTTTGAAAATGTATCCCAGGTGCTGAGTTGTTAAGGTTGATAACTTCTACATCGCTTGCTGCTACTATTGGTAGTAGTAGTAAAGCTATCAACAGCAATGTATGAAATCCTGATCTAGGTGAGCATCTGGTCGCTCGCTTTGATGATTTGGATGATGAGCTGGGTTCGTTTTGGTGAAGACGCATTTGTCTTAGTTCCTAACGAGGTTTCGTTGTCTGCTACAAGCGGAGCTAATATGTGTATCGGTCGACATAGTACTCCAGACTTTGTTCGTACTTCTGCAACCCAAACATGTCCATCATTTCCAACAATCACCTTTTCGATTCTTCCTAGTGGCCAAGTATGGTGCTGAAGTTGTTCCATATGTTAGAGAGAGAGGTAGAGAGCTTATAACATTTCAACGGTTTAGTTGGATCTGATCTCCACCAGATGAATTGAAATGTTTGGTCTTCTTCTGTTATGCGTATTTGTCGGTACATTTTTTGAATGTCGGCCTTCATGACGTATTTAGGAAGCCTGAAACGCAACAATATGGTAAACATATCGTCTTGAATTTTTGGTCCGGTGTACAAAATGTCGTTTAAGGATATATTGGACGATGTTTCGCAGATGCGTCAAAAACGACTCGCAATTTGGTGGTGCTGCTTTCTGGTTTGAGTACGCAATGGTGCGGTTAGAAGTAGTATGGTATTTTAATTGTTTTGTAATTGATTTCCTTCATATGACCCAAATCGAGATATTCGGTCATAAAACTAGAATATTCACTCTTCAATTCTGGATTTCTAGTCAGTTTGCGTTCTAAAGCATAGAAACGGCTTAATGCTATATCACTGGAGCACCCTAGCTTTTCAGGGCCATCAGAAAATGGCAAACGGGCCACAAATCTTCCTCTACTGTCTCTGGTAATCGTTTGGTTGAACAGTTCTTCGCATTTTTCTTCGGCCAGCGTGCGGTTTTATGTGGAGTCCTCGGTTTCCCAAAATTTGCTGATTGCTTTTTCAAGAGATTTCTCTTCTGCATAAACTCCGCAGATGTTTGTTGATGAAGACGGTTCCCCACACATTTTGCCTGTGACTACCCATCCCAGCAAGGTATTTTGTAAAAGCGGGAGATGCTCTCCTAGTTTGATTTGTCCAACGCAGAGAAGTTGGTGGAAGAACTCTGCTCCAATAAGTAGGTCAACCGGCTTTGGCATATTGAATAAGGGGTCTGCTAGTTGTATGTTTCCCGGTATTTTCCATTTGGAAATGTCGAAAGTCTGTGATGGTTGAGGAGACACAATCTGACGTAGAACAATTGCTTCTAGTCTTGTGTTGAAGTTGGTCACATTTGATTTAATGCTGATGCTGGCTCGGCATTGTGAATCCCTTTTAATTTCTCCGATCCCTTGGACTCTCATAGGGTGATACGTGGGAGGTAATCCCAATTTCCGTATCATCTTTTCAGTTACAAGATTGACTTGCGATCCGGAATCTAAAATCGCTCGACAGTTGATGGACGTACCATTTTGGGTCATCAATTGGACATTAACGGTGCTGAGAAAAACGTACGCCTCCCGGATGCTGTTGAATGCTGCTAATGTTGCATTGTTTGGTGGCATTGGGGCGTTTTTATTGGGTTTGTCTGTCATCTTCACTGCAGACGAAACAATGCTTCGACTGGCTATCGTTGGACCCTGTTGTTTTTTGTCTTCGGTTGATATGTGAAGTAACGTATGGTGATACTTGTTGCATTTCGTGCAATGACCAGATTTGCAATCTGTGGTTTGATGACCAGACCGTAGGCAATTAAAACATCGTTTGAAGGCTTTGATTTGTGTTATTCTGTCCCTTGTTGTCATGCAGTTAAATTTGGGACACTTGAACAGTGGATGACCTTCCTGGTTACAGATAACGCATTTGTCATCGTTTGTGGTAGACAAGCCAAATTTTCTTGGGCGTTTTGAATCGTTAGAGTATGGTTTACTGTATGTCTTTGCCCCCAATGCTTCTAGTGATTGGAAGCGCGTCTTGAGGAACGTTAAAAAGTTGCTTTGGGCAGGGAGTGTCTTTGGTTGTTTTAATGACTTAAATTAAATATTAAATTATTTCTGTCGAGCTTTTTGAGCAGGATATTCAACACCAATGGGTCCCAGTTGCTGGTGTCAATCTGCAGGCCTTTCAGACCTTGCAGACATTCCTGTGTTGTGTCATGGAGAGCCTTGATGGCTTTAGAATTCTCGTTTTGAATGACTGGTTGTGCCAACAGCTTGTTGTACTAGTTCCGTGAACAAGTCACTGAATAGCTTCCATTTGATGTAGTCCCCATCAAATTTCGGCAGTGTTAATTTTGGTAACTTGACTGTTGGCTTTGATATGTCGGGTTGAGTTGGAGCAGGTTTCTCTTCTAGCTTAACTGTCAAAGTGAGGAGACAGTTCTATACTCTGTCTTGAAACTCAAGGTACTCTTCAATGTTGTACCCTCCTTCCATTGAAGCGTCTAAAACTTCAGCTATTTGATGGTGAATTTCCTCCATCTGTGCCCAAACGCTTTGGATCCGGTTGATCTTTAGGCGGCACCATAAGGCGGACCAATTTTCAGAAGAAATCCCTTCTATGTTATGTAGTAAATGCTTCATAGTCTGCGCGATCATCTTCTCTCTGCGGATCAGTTTTGTTGTATTAAACTGTTGTTCCGTCATTCTGTTGTCTGATTTATGTTTTGATTCTGTTGTTGCTGGTGGTGGAAGCATTGCTGCTCCTGGACCCGGTTCGTCTTCTCCGACCTGTTTCTCTTCTTCTTCTTCTGGAGTTCCATCAGCGAAGGATCGGAGGTATTGGCTTAAGCTTTGGTATATCTGTTTCACTTTCCCAGCTGTATTACTTTGTATGTACGGATTATCTTTCTTCACAAGATTTTTCACTTCTTCATGGTTCCTTTCGAACTCACTCCAAAGAACTTCTTCCTGCTCTAGCTTCTTCTTCGCGTATTCTCTCGTCTTCCTTCCCGGTCCATCCTTTGCAATGTTGGTTTGCATGCGCAGTAATTCATAGGTGATGGCCACTATTTTATAGACATCCAATTCTTCCATAGTTTAAATTTGGGTCGTCGTCTCTAGATCTCTGAAGTTAAGGTCTAGTATGAGTTCAATGAGTTGAGCAGGTTTCAGTGTTTACAGTTTTGCTAGTGTTTCAGCCCTGGCAACGCTTATGCTAATGAAAATTGCTTCTTACTGCTGGTGAGGGAAGCAATGATCACGTCGGGGTCACCAAATGTTCGCGATGCTTCTATCGCAAGTGAATTGAAGACCAGACCACAGTACCTGTACTATGACTGGATAAAGTGCTCTACTGTAGTCACTTTATCCAGTCATAGTACAGGTACTGTGGTCTGGTCTTCAATTCACTTGCGATAGAAGCATCGCGAACAAAAACTTTTTTATTGTTTAAGGCGATGGCTTCTGAAACCATCCTGCACCATTCCTTGCAAAAGTAACAAATCATTTTTTTTCGCCACGTTTAAAATTAAAATTATTTCAAATTTTTTAATGAAATATCTATTTTATATATACATTCCTATGTACCTTATATTTACGACAGTCTGTATCTACACACTTAACTCATCTATTACTTTCTCTTTTGTATTCTCCATTTTCATTATATTATAAAAAAGTAAAATAGGTAACTATAAAAAACAATAACTTAAGAACAAAAACACCATAACAGATAAAATTTTATAGGAACTTGCATGAGGTACCAAAACGCTGAAGGCAATCAAAAATGTTTCTCCTCATTGCACCACTATCTTTCAGTCTTATTAAAAGAAAACATTAAAAAGTGTTTGTGAGAAAATAATTTATATAAAATAAACTTTAGACTTAGGATCACAATAAAAAAAAAGCTTGCCATAATGAAATGCAAAATAATTCGTCCCATAATTGCACATACGATATAACACTTAGAAAACACGCATGTGACATAATCCCACAGGATAAATAAGTTGTTTTCTATTTTCAAATTATTTTCTCAAAAAAAAAATTGCAAACTGTCCAAAAGAAACGAGGTATAAGTCCAACATATAAAGAAATATAAACAAAAAGAAAAGAAGGAAATTTATATAAAAAAAACCCACACAAAAAAATTATAATAAAAAAACCTATAAAAGAGGGACAAAAAAAAAAGTTCCCCAAAAATATCCCACAAACACCGTAACTAAAATATATTACAAAACAACGTACACGCATACATAAGCGCACTTGAAGTTTACAAAAAAAATTACACTTCCTACAAATAAACACAAACACAACACAAAAAACATTTTAACATACTATACATATAGAAAGATCTCTATTGTTTTTCAAAATACAGAAGATACAAAATTTTGTTCTTAAAGAATAAAAATTGAATAAAAAATTACACAAAAGAAAAAAAAAGTAAAATAAAAAATTAAATATATAAAATCAGAATACATGATTAAAGTATTTAAAAAAGAAAAAGAAAAGAATATTCAAATTCAATTTTTAAAATTAATGTTATAAAAGACAAACAAAATAAAAAACATTTCTTTTAACATGTTAAAATATTAAAAAAAAAAAGAATTCTGACACAAATTTTTTTTTTTTTTTTTAAATAAACAGTATTTTGTAATAAAGGAAAACTAGTGATAATACATAACAAAAATAATTCTAAAGTTTAATATATAATAACAAAAAAATATTTTAATTGAAAAAAAAAGGATTTTGGCGATATATAATAAAATAAATTGCACGACTGGATTGTACGTACTTGCTCATATGTGCGGTCACATCGTCGAATAAAATTTAAATAAAATGCACGACTGGGTCGCATGAACTAGTTCTTATGCTAGATAATTGCTTAGTAACTGCATATGTATGCATATGCATATGAAAATATAAAACGCATTTAGTTTAATGTTATGGCCAAGAATCTAGCTTTATTATAAAGATAAGGGTTTGCATTATGTTCTAAAAATGATTTCGGGCCGCCGTGGCTGGCTCAAATAAATTCCAGCCGAGGCCAAATTTTCCCAATTTTGTGAAAATCGGGATCGGTGGCCATTTCGTTTTGCGCCCATTCACCGAACGTGCGACGCCTTTGATGCGCTTTCGGCTTCAATTCTTGAACGAGTTGGATTTTGTAAGCATGCTCCACCGAAACGAACGATTATTTTGGTAATAAATTTGCACAATTTGCAAACTTTATTCAGGAGTAAGTCTATTCGTTATGAAATCGCAAACCAAACTGAGCATAAATCAAGAGACAGCGGTCAAGAAGACCAACTCCGAAAAAAGTATTGCCAAATTGAAAATAACACGTCTATTAAAATAAAAAAAAATATTTTTTTTTTAGAAAATTCTTTATTTTTTTTAATTAGTTTCAGAGTTTTCTTGGAAAAACTAAGTATGCAATAAAATTTGAAAACTAAATGTCTATCAAAGAAAAAAAATTGAAAATCGTTCGACCAATTTTTTTAAAAAGTCATTTTAAAAAAAAAACTTTTCGAAAAAATATTTTAAATTTTTTTCTAGTATGTCATTATAAGGCAATCTGTAGTTTTCGTCTTGGAAAATTATTTAAAAAAATCAATCCACCCATTTTCAAAATATTTCGAAAACGAATTTTTTTTTTTAAAAAATTAAAAAATCGAAAAAAAAAGTTTTTGAAAATTTTGAAATGCGATGTTAATTGAATTATAAATGATTTCCTGTGTGCAAAATTTTATTGAAATCGGGATAATAGTTTACGATAAAACCGCATTTGAAAAAACCGGTTATATGAACAAATTTTCGAAAAATTTATTCTAACTGAAAGATGTATTATTGTAAAAAATTAGCACCCCGTAAGTTTTATCAAAATCGTGATAACCGTTTTCGAGAAAATCTAACTTTTTGTTCAAATTGTATGGCAGGTACCGTTATTTTTCGACCTAGAGCAAAAATGAAACGTACAAATAATTTTTGAAAAAAAAAAATATATATATGCAAATCTTAATCTTGATTTAGCAGGTTGACTAAGAAGGTCGGTAGCCGTGTTGGCTCTTGATAGTTCGGTTAGCTAGTTGGATGTCCTTAGAAAGGATATACTAGTATTCCAATGTGTCTTAACTCGTCAAGTAATATGAGAACAGCGATGAGTAAGCTTGATTAAAATACTTTATTTGAAACGTATAACTTAGTTACTAATACATTAGACAATTTCTTTAATAATAAGAAACGCTTAGAGGTATTTGTCGCGACTGCGGAGTTATAAGAATGTTCCTCTAGTAGTTTATGCAGTGGTATTTATACTGTGTGTGTACATGACTTCTTGTTATCTTCTGGAAGTGGCGTACGTGATATATTGGTAGTTTTTGTGATGTTTGGTTAATCTACTGATTATGTTTTATGGTTCCTCTTGGGTCCGTATGCAAATACTCTTATCGTCTTGTGACTTTCCTTGGTGTCGGATCTAAATGGCTTATGTGGTTGGTGCCGTTATCTTTGTTTAAAGACGACCTCATCCAGTTTTGGGTGTTGTGTTGTGTGTTATTCTAGCGGGAATACTCCTCTTTGGGTAGGTTGTTATATTGGGATCATAACCCCTCCCGGCAATAGATCGGGCAAACTTCGAAACTCGACGTTTGGCAGATTAATGTTTGTTGTGGTTGTTTTTGACTTTCGTAGGATTAATAATATAATGGTTACAATAATGATTATTATAAGTATTACAATACTGGATATGCCGTAATCCATATGTTTTTTGGGAATTGAAAAGGTAATTTCTTTAAGATTGTCAATATCTTTAAATTTTAGTTCATTTAATATTGTGATTACATAATCTGGGATTGGCATTATGTTATAATTTTCTTCATAAAGCTTATGATTATATGTTTGATTATTTATAATTATTGAACAGTTTTCTAATTCTAATATAAAATTTCCTTTTAGGGAGTAATTAAGACTATTACAGTTATGTTTAATTTCTTGGTACTTCAGATTCTTAATAATAATTAATTGATTTATTTCAAGCATAATATTTTCTTTTGTATAGTCTTCTGTGGTACAATTTATTGTAGTATCTTGTTTCATAATGTTTTTTATACAATTATTTTGGATTAGTTGCAAATCTCTTAAAATTTTAGTATATTTATAAAGGTTTGTATCCTTTTGTAGTACATGAGTGTCTGATAGTTTTACAATTTTATTGTTTTTTGGGAAAGTTTGTATCTCTAATTCATTATATAATTCCTCAGAATATTTTGGTATGTTTATTATAATTAACAAATTTTCTTTGTAAGTTGCTAAAGTTTATTTTATTTCTTTCATTTTTTCTATGTTTAATGTATAATCAAAGATTTATTTTTCCGTAATTATGTCTTGTGTTAGCATTCCTGACCTACTTGTCATAATTATGTCATCTATTTTTTCTACAAGTCGTTGTAACTTTACTAAGTTTCTGTTTAGTTCTAATTCTTAACGTATACTATTTATTTTGTCTATAACGGTTTTGTAAGTGTTTAGCGATTTTTGACTCTGTTTGAATATATCTTGTATTTGTTTAAATTGTTCGTTAAACTGGTTGTTTATTGTTATTTGTTTTTGATTACTCTGTACTAATTCTTTAGTATTGTCTTCTAAAGCGTCTAGTTTGCTTTCAAGAGTCTGTCTATCGTTTTCATCTAATGTTCCAAAAACTACTTTAAATGCTGTTCCTATATGATGGGGAACTATGGTTTCTATTTTTATCTTTAGAGTTCTAACTTCTTCTCTAATGAGGTCATTAGGTTTAATTATTTGTGTTACGTGTCCTTCTAATTGTGATATTAGTTTCTGACAGTGGGTTAAATTTATTACGTGTAATAATATTTATTACGTGTAATAATATCTCATAATCTTGAATTAATTTGATTGGCTTAGATTGGAGTACTACTATTTCTTGTTCTATTCTATCTATTTTTATGTTTTGGCTACTTATTAATGGTAAAGTTAAGAGTATAACCATTAGTTTTGTCATTTTTAGTAAATTTCTTTTTCCTCCTAAATTGGTCTTTGTGTAAGATTTGTTCTCTGACATGTGGTTTTATTATTATCTTCTTGTCTGTTTGTTTTATTCCTATTATATTTTAACCTTTTTATGTTTTGTTTTTAATTTATCAAACTTTTCTGGGTTATTTATTTTTGTATACTTAGGGTTAATTTCTAAATCCTAACGATTCTTATTTCTTTTTTCTAATATTTTTTCTTTTCTTTCCTCAATTCTTTTAAATATTTTTATTTCATTGAGTATTTTACCTAAGTGGATATCAATGGGTTTTTCCTTGGTAGTTAAATGTATAGTCCTGTTATTTACGCCTAAAGCTTTGTTTGCTAGTTCTAGCAATCTTTCTGTTTTTCCTAAGATCCTTATATGCTCGTTCAGGGTACTATGTAGTCGTTCGATATCTGAGTTTCCTGTGTGTCTGTAAGGGGTAGAAAAATGTTTGTTTATTTTTCTTTCTCTTAGATAGTTGGTAATTGAATATGTTTGAAATGTTGGATCGTTATCTATAGATATTACTTTTGGTGTCTTTAGATACGTGAACTTTTTTTCGAGGGCATTTATCAAATCTTTTGGATTTTTTGTCTTTAACTTCTCTATGGAAGCAAACTTGCTAAATTTATCGATACAAGTTAGATATCTTTCGTTTCTTGATGGTATCCAAAGGTCTATGTGATAATGTTCGTGAGGTCCCGTAGGGGTCTCTGTTTTCTCGAATGGTAGTTTTCTGGGGTTTCTTTCTATCTTTAAATTACATATCTCACAGTCGTTTATTATCTTTGTTATATCTGTTTTAAGGTTCGGGTAATATTTACTTACTTAGGTGGCGCTACAGTTCGGGACGAACCTGGGCCTCAACCAACATGCCTCTCCAGCCAACTCGGTCTTTGGCTAGCTGCCTTTAGTTTTGCACTCCAGGTTGGTTGAGGTCGCCCGTTAACGCAGATAGGGCCAAAAATCTTCCGAAGAATCTTACGCTCGAAACGACTTTATATAGAGTCCATGCCTCGGCGCCATAGAGCAGGACTGGGATGATTAGGGTCTGATACAGTCTCCTTTGTCTTTCGAGAAAGCCCTCTCTCAATTGCCTTCCTAGCCCATAGAAACAGCGATTGGCAAGAGTAATTCTTCGCTTTATTTCTGACGAGATGTTGTTGTCAGATGTTATAGCGGATCCGAGGTACACAAAGTCCCTAACTACCTCAAAGTTGTACCTGTCTATTAAGGTTCGGGTAATATATTTCTCTTTTTAGTTCCAAGTTTAATTTGACTTCTCTGAAGATTAAACAATTGGTTTGTTATTGTCGATGAGCGTTGGATCCGAAAATGTTGAGGAGTTTTTAATATTTTCTTACAAATGACCAAAAATGTTTACTGCCTTTGGGACACTGCAGAATTTTTTGCCGTAATTTTTGGTTATGTAAAAATTTGGTTCTTTCAATAACGGAGTTGCATGAGTTCCTTGCTTGTTTGTGCTTTTTCCGATTTTCCTCTGTAGGGTTAGCTTTGTAGGATCGGAAACTTACTTCTTTGAGCCTTATAGCTTCTTTACACTCAGAATTAAACCAGGACTTTTCTTTAGGCTTGATGCTTTTTACTCTGTTAGGAATAAAAGCACGCATCCCTAGAGTAATCACATTTGTGATCATTTCAGCACTGGCATCAATGTCACTATCGAGGAAGCATAGTGACCAGTTATATATAAATAAATTTATTGGCGCGACAGCTCCTTAAGGAGCCAAGGCCTAGTGACTTATACTCTCAACCATTCCTGTGTGTGTGTTGTTACTCTGCAAGAATGAAAGGGACCTACAGTTTACCGCCGAGTCCGAACGGCTACATGAGATGCACTTTTTCGAGACAAATTTTACTCTTGGAGGTTTTGTCAGTTCCTCGCAAGAGGCAGTACCTCAGAAAAAAAGGTGGCTATGAGCTGGATTCGAACCCAGGTTCTTTCGCTTTGCAGTCCGACACACTAACCACTAAGCCACGGAGCACTACAGACCAGTTAAAGTTTCGGAAAAAAATATTCAGGCCGTCCTAGTTGGCTTTCTCGTATTGCCAAGCGGTCCTGGTGGGAAGTTTTTCTTTAACTGGATGGGTGGAGGATGAGAAATTAGCTGAAATGATACAATGTTCTGAAATGCCAAATGGAGAAGTTACACTAATGGTATATTTATCAGGGTAAGAAGTAAGAAACAAGTCAAGAGTATGGGCGGCTTGCCCAGCAACATCCGGTATACGCGTTGGCACATCGATCAGTTGGGTAAGGTGATGTAAGCCGGCAAGGAGCTCGACATACCTTCCTTCGGGTGTTGTCTGACCAGAATAGCGGAGCCAATTGGAATTGTGTACATTGAAAGGAGGACAAAGGGAAACAATTTTCGAGATGGAATCAGACAGTGCATCAAACTCGTTACAAGTCGAATTACTGTCAAGATTTGGACTCCTGTAAATAAAACAATAATAAATGACATGCTTGCTGACAGTGAATTTGACACATAAGAAGTTAAAGTCCGTGTTGGAATACTGACCATATTGGGGAAGGCTCTGGCAAGCAATATCATTCCTAACATTGACCACGAGACCATGATGGGAAAAGAGTAATGGCGCCAAGCTATACCCATGTAGAGCAAATTCTGATAAATCAGTATTTACTCCAACCTGGGTTTCACTTAATGCCAAAACAGCTGGCCTTTCGTAGGCCGCGAACTTTAGAATATACGACACGAAAATAACTTACCATATAAAAAGACATACTTACATACAAAACACAATTCTGACTAAGTCGTACCATGCAGTGAAAATCCAAATTAATTTCTGTAATAAACAAACTGTCTTAGGTGTTATGCCCATAAGATAACTTTCATACGAAAAATCAATTTAAATATTCAGTACAATAAGACAAACTCAGATGCCCTTATCCATTTATATAAACGACGAGACCATGATGGGGAAAAAGAAGTGGCACCAAGCTATACCCATTTAGAGCGAATTCTGATAAATCAGTATTTACTCTAACCTGAATCTCATTTAGTACCTAAATAGCTAGCCTGTACTGTACAGTGTAGAACTGTAGACGTATACTTGGAGGCAATTCTTTGTTAGGCCGCGAACATTGGAAAAGACGACACGATTGGTCGAGATGTGCTAAGCACTTTCTGAAGCTATGCCATTCTTCTTTGAGGTGTTGTAAAAGCACTTCATCCCAGGAGAGTCATGTTCTCCTTCTGTTTTTTCCTGCCTCATATTGCATATGCGCAGTAAACTAAGCACAAAGCATAACACTAAAAACCATGCTCCTTATTCTCTCTCTTTCAAATAAAATGTCCCTACACTAGCGCTCCAAGCGACTCGTGAAGCTTAGATTTTTTCTCGTCTCATGATAATATTTTAGGCAGTTTATATAAAATGCCCTAAATCAAAATCCTAACCAATATATTAGTACCATGGTTTGGTTTTGGTTTCTTGGTGGAGAAGGTTTCTATCTCCACCAAGAAACCAAAATCTTAACCAAAATCTGAATAATTCATATGATTCATTTAACCAAAGAAGCCAGAATTTAAGTAACCCACACAATTCTTGTTATCCAACACTTAATACAAAGAACTTTACTCTTAAACCTTTTAATAAACCCCAACCCAATCCCACACCGATGTTATCCATTGCTAGCGAAAACACTAGAAACACCCAATTGTCTCACGGGCAAAACACCTTTAATAAAAATTACTACAAACCAACTAGAGAAGCCTATAAAGTAGAACCAACAGATAAAGAAGTATATTGAACACTGAACAATAAACATATACCATACCAAGAACTTACGAAAGAAGAAGTGCCAGAATTGAACGATTGTAATTATCTACAACTAGACATAACAACGCCGCGCCGTCGGAAATAATGCGATTAATGAAATTGACGACGAACATTTTCCATAACAAGCCTCGGAAAACAAATAGGATATTGTTATGTTTATATATTTCCAAACCGAAAATGTTTAATATTTAAATAAAACACAGCCGTTGTCTTTGATTGACAAAATAACACTGGACTTTTATTCCTACAATTTCTTCTAAGCAAGCCAAATAAATGCAGCTTGTGAAATCTAGCACAGTCAACCTGGCGCGTGTAGTGTTGAGGAGATATTAATAGGTGGTTTATTCCGTAAGAAGTTCTCTGACCTTACCTTGGTAGAGGTCATCGGTGAAGTTGTTGATACGGTTAACTATTTGCTTAAACTGAGCTTCAAGCTTCTGGTGTCTTTTGGATATCTTCTTGACTCCTTTTCATGATATACTGTTTGAGTGCAAAATTTAAGTGTGATTTTTTGAAAGTTTTATTAAATGTTCCTCATTTAAGTGTATTTCTTCCAAGCGATGAGAGACTTCGTCGGCATATTTGGAGTCAAGAACTCCGAAAACTGCATTTGCAATGTTCCCTACCACATCTATTGCTCCTCATTTAAAACGCCTTTTGATTTGTTCAGTTGAGAGCAAAGCGTCTTCTTCTATAACGTCGTGTTTAGTAATATCAATTTGATGAATTATCTGACGGCATGACCCTTTGAAAGACATTCTATTGCAGAGATGTTCGAGAGCTTTGGTGCTGTTTTCCAGCATCTGAAATTCTTTATGGTATGCGGCGAGATTGTAGTACACTACCAGGTTCCATTTGCTGTGAACCAAGCTTATAGTTCCTTGTTTTTGAAAATGTATCCCAGGTGCTGAGTTGTTAAGGTTGATAACTTCTACATCGCTTGCTGCTACTATTGGTAGTAGTAGTAAAGCTATCAACAGCAATGTATGAAATCCTGATCTAGGTGAGCATCTGGTCGCTCGCTTTGATGATTTGGATGATGAGCTGGGTTCGTTTTGGTGAAGACGCATTTGTCTTAGTTCCTAACGAGGTTTCGTTGTCTGCTACAAGCGGAGCTAATATGTGTATCGGTCGACATAGTACTCCAGACTTTGTTCGTACTTCTGCAACCCAAACATGTCCATCATTTCCAACAATCACCTTTTCGATTCTTCCTAGTGGCCAAGTATGGTGCTGAAGTTGTTCCATATGTTAGAGAGAGAGGTAGAGAGCTTATAACATTTCAACGGTTTAGTTGGATCTGATCTCCACCAGATTAATTGAAATGTTTGGTCTTCTTCTGTTATGCGTATTTGTCGGTACATTTTTTGAATGTCGGCCTTCATGACGTATTTAGGAAGCCTGAAACGCAACAATATGGTAAACATATCGTCTTGAATTTTTGGTCCGGTGTACAAAATGTCGTTTAAGGATATATTGGACGATGTTTCGCAGATGCGTCAAAAACGACTCGCAATTTGGTGGTGCTGCTTTCTGGTTTGAGTACGCAATGGTGCGGTTAGAAGTAGTATGGTATTTTAATTGTTTTGTAATTGATTTCCTTCATATGACCCAAATCGAGATATTCGGTCATAAAACTAGAATATTCACTCTTCAATTCTGGATTTCTAGTCAGTTTGCGTTCTAAAGCATAGAAACGGCTTAATGCTATATCACTGGAGCACCCTAGCTTTTCAGGGCCATCAGAAAATGGCAAACGGGCCACAAATCTTCCTCTACTGTCTCTGGTAATCGTTTGGTTGAACAGTTCTTCGCATTTTTCTTCGGCCAGCGTGCGGTTTTATGTGGAGTCCTCGGTTTCCCAAAATTTGCTGATTGCTTTTTCAAGAGATTTCTCTTCTGCATAAACTCCGCAGATGTTTGTTGATGAAGACGGTTCCCCACACATTTTGCCTGTGACTACCCATCCCAGCAAGGTATTTTGTAAAAGCGGGAGATGCTCTCCTAGTTTGATTTGTCCAACGCAGAGAAGTTGGTGGAAGAACTCTGCTCCAATAAGTAGGTCAACCGGCTTTGGCATATTGAATAAGGGGTCTGCTAGTTGTATGTTTCCCGGTATTTTCCATTTGGAAATGTCGAAAGTCTGTGATGGTTGAGGAGACACAATCTGACGTAGAACAATTGCTTCTAGTCTTGTGTTGAAGTTGGTCACATTTGATTTAATGCTGATGCTGGCTCGGCATTGTGAATCCCTTTTAATTTCTCCGATCCCTTGGACTCTCATAGGGTGATACGTGGGAGGTAATCCCAATTTCCGTATCATCTTTTCAGTTACAAGATTGACTTGCGATCCGGAATCTAAAATCGCTCGACAGTTGATGGACGTACCATTTTGGGTCATCAATTGGACATTAACGGTGCTGAGAAAAACGTACGCCTCCCGGGTGCTGTTGAATGCTGCTAATGTTGCATTGTTTGGTGGCATTGGGGCGTTTTCATTGGGTTTGTCTGTCATCTTCACTGCAGACGAAACAATGCTTCGACTGGCTATCGTTGGACCCTGTTGTTTTTTGTCTTCGGTTGATATGTGAAGTAACGTATGGTGATACTTGTTGCATTTCGTGCAATGACCAGATTTGCAATCTGTGGTTTGATGACCAGACCGTAGGCAATTAAAACATCGTTTGAAGGCTTTGATTTGTGTTATTCTGTCCCTTGTTGTCATGCAGTTAAATTTGGGACACTTGAACAGTGGATGACCTTCCTGGTTACAGATAACGCATTTGTCATCGTTTGTGGTAGACAAGCCAAATTTTCTTGGGCGTTTTGAATCGTTAGAGTATGGTTTACTGTATGTCTTTGCCCCCAATGCTTCTAGTGATTGGAAGCGCGTCTTGAGGAACGTTAAAAAGTTGCTTTGGGCAGGGAGTGTCTTTGGTTGTTTTAATGACTTAAATTAAATATTAAATTATTTCTGTCGAGCTTTTTGAGCAGGATATTCAACACCAATGGGTCCCAGTTGCTGGTGTCAATCTGCAGGCCTTTCAGACCTTGCAGACATTCCTGTGTTGTGTCATGGAGAGCCTTGATGGCTTTAGAATTCTCGTTTTGAATGACTGGTTGTGCCAACAGCTTGTTGTACTAGTTCCGTGAACAAGTCACTGAATAGCTTCCATTTGATGTAGTCCCCATCAAATTTCGGCAGTGTTAATTTTGGTAACTTGACTGTTGGCTTTGATATGTCGGGTTGAGTTGGAGCAGGTTTCTCTTCTAGCTTAACTGTCAAAGTGAGGAGACAGTTCTATACTCTGTCTTGAAACTCAAGGTACTCTTCAATGTTGTACCCTCCTTCCATTGAAGCGTCTAAAACTTCAGCTATTTGATGGTGAATTTCCTCCATCTGTGCCCAAACGCTTTGGATCCGGTTGATCTTTAGGCGGCACCATAAGGCGGACCAATTTTCAGAAGAAATCCCTTCTATGTTATGTAGTAAATGCTTCATAGTCTGCGCGATCATCTTCTCTCTGCGGATCAGTTTTGTTGTATTAAACTGTTGTTCCGTCATTCTGTTGTCTGATTTATGTTTTGATTCTGTTGTTGCTGGTGGTGGAAGCATTGCTGCTCCTGGACCCGGTTCGTCTTCTCCGACCTGTTTCTCTTCTTCTTCTTCTGGAGTTCCATCAGCGAAGAATCGGAGGTATTGGCTTAAGCTTTGGTATATCTGTTTCACTTTCCCAGCTGTATTACTTTGTATGTACGGATTATCTTTCTTCACAAGATTTTTCACTTCTTCATGGTTCCTTTCGAACTCACTCCAAAGAACTTCTTCCTGCTCTAGCTTCTTCTTCGCGTATTCTCTCGTCTTCCTTCCCGGTCCATCCTTTGCAATGTTGGTTTGCATGCGCAGTAATTCATAGGTGATGGCCACTATTTTATAGACATCCAATTCTTCCATAGTTTAAATTTGGGTCGTCGTCTCTAGATCTCTGAAGTTAAGGTCTAGTATGAGTTCAATGAGTTGAGCAGGTTTCAGTGTTTACAGTTTTGCTAGTGTTTCAGCCCTGGCAACGCTTATGCTAATGAAAATTGCTTCTTACTGCTGGTGAGGGAAGCAATGATCACGTCGGGGTCACCAAATGTTCGCGATGCTTCTATCGCAAGTGAATTGAAGACCAGACCACAGTACCTGTACTATGACTGGATAAAGTGCTCTACTGTAGTCACTTTATCCAGTCATAGTACAGGTACTGTGGTCTGGTCTTCAATTCACTTGCGATAGAAGCATCGCGAACAAAAACTTTTTTATTGTTTAAGGCGATGGCTTCTGAAACCATCCTGCACCATTCCTTGCAAAAGTAACAAATCATTTTTTTTCGCCACGTTTAAAATTAAAATTATTTCAAATTTTTTAATGAAATATCTATTTTATATATACATTCCTATGTACCTTATATTTACGACAGTCTGTATCTACACACTTAACTCATCTATTACTTTCTCTTTTGTATTCTCCATTTTCATTATATTATAAAAAAGTAAAATAGGTAACTATAAAAAACAATAACTTAAGAACAAAAACACCATAACAGATAAAATTTTATAGGAACTTGCATGAGGTACCAAAACGCTGAAGGCAATCAAAAATGTTTCTCCTCATTGCACCACTATCTTTCAGTCTTATTAAAAGAAAACATTAAAAAGTGTTTGTGAGAAAATAATTTATATAAAATAAACTTTAGACTTAGGATCACAATAAAAAAAAAGCTTGCCATAATGAAATGCAAAATAATTCGTCCCATAATTGCACATACGATATAACACTTAGAAAACACGCATGTGACATAATCCCACAGGATAAATAAGTTGTTTTCTATTTTCAAATTATTTTCTCAAAAAAAAAATTGCAAACTGTCCAAAAGAAACGAGGTATAAGTCCAACATATAAAGAAATATAAACAAAAAGAAAAGAAGGAAATTTATATAAAAAAAACCCACACAAAAAAATTATAATAAAAAAACCTATAAAAGAGGGACAAAAAAAAAAGTTCCCCAAAAATATCCCACAAACACCGTAACTAAAATATATTACAAAACAACGTGCACGCATACATAAGCGCACTTGAAGTTTACAAAAAAAATTACACTTCCTACAAATAAACACAAACACAACACAAAAAACATTTTAACTTACTATACATATAGAAAGATCTCTATTGTTTTTCAAAATACAGAAGATACAAAATTTTGTTCTTAAAGAATAAAAATTGAATAAAAAATTACACAAAAGAAAAAAAAAGTAAAATAAAAAATTAAATATATAAAATCAGAATACATGATTAAAGTATTTAAAAAAGAAAAAGAAAAGAATATTCAAATTCAATTTTTAAAATTAATGTTATAAAAGACAAACAAAATAAAAAACATTTCTTTTAACATGTTAAAATATTAAAAAAAAAAAGAATTCTGACACAAATTTTTTTTTTTTTTTTTTAAATAAACAGTATTTTGTAATAAAGGAAAACTAGTGATAATACATAACAAAAATAATTCTAAAGTTTAATATATAATAACAAAAAAATATTTTAATTGAAAAAAAAAGGATTTTGGCGATATATAATAAAATAAATTGCACGACTGGATTGTACGTACTTGCTCATATGTGCGGTCACATCGTCGAATAAAATTTAAATAAAATGCACGACTGGGTCGCATGAACTAGTTCTTATGCTAGATAATTGCTTAGTAACTGCATATGTATGCATATGCATATGAAAATATAAAACGCATTTAGTTTAATGTTATGGCCAAGAATCTAGCTTTATTATAAAGATAAGGGTTTGCATTATGTTCTAAAAATGATTTCGGGCCGCCGTGGCTGGCTCAAATAAATTCCAGCCGAGGCCAAATTTTCCCAATTTTGTGAAAATCGGGATCGGTGGCCATTTCGTTTTGCGCCCATTCACCGAACGTGCGACGCCTTTGATGCGCTTTCGGCTTCAATTCTTGAACGAGTTGGATTTTGTAAGCATGCTCCACCGAAACGAACGATTATTTTGGTAATAAATTTGCACAATTTGCAAACTTTATTCAGGAGTAAGTCTATTCGTTATGAAATCGCAAACCAAACTGAGCATAAATCAAGAGACAGGTCAAGAAGACCAACTCCGAAAAAAGTATTGCCAAATTGAAAATAACACGTCTATTAAAATAAAAAAAAAATATTTTTTTTTTTAGAAAATTCTTTATTTTTTTTAATTAGTTTCAGAGTTTTCTTGGAAAAACTAAGTATGCAATAAAATTTGAAAACTAAATGTCTATCAAAGAAAAAAATTGAAAATCGTTCGACCAATTTTTTTAAAAAGTCATTTAAAAAAAAAAAACTTTTCGAAAAAATATTTTAAATTTTTTTCTAGTATGTCATTATAAGGCAATCTGTAGTTTTCGTCTTGGAAAATTATTTAAAAAAATCAATCCACCCATTTTCAAAATATTTCGAAAACGAATTTTTTTTTTAAAAAAATTAAAAAATCGAAAAAAAAAGTTTTTGAAAATTTTGAAATGCGATGTTAATTGAATTATAAATGATTTCCTGTGTGCAAAATTTTATTGAAATCGGGATAATAGTTTACGATAAAACCGCTTTGAAAAAACCGGTTATATGAACAAATTTTCGAAAAATTTATTCTAACTGAAAGATGTATTATTGTAAAAAATTAGCACCCCGTAAGTTTTATCAAAATCGTGATAACCGTTTTCGAGAAAATCTAACTTTTTGTTCAAATTGTATGGCAGGTACCGTTATTTTTCGACCTAGAGCAAAAATGAAACGTACAAATAATTTTTGAAAAAAAAAAATATATATATGCAAATCTTAATCTTGATTTAGCAGGTTGACTAAGAAGGTCGGTAGCCGTGTTGGCTCTTGATAGTTCGGTTAGCTAGTTGGATGTCCTTAGAAAGGATATACTAGTATTCCAATGTGTCTTAACTCGTCAAGTAATATGAGAACAGCGATGAGTAAGCTTGATTAAAATACTTTATTTGAAACGTATAACTTAGTTACTAATACATTAGACAATTTCTTTAATAATAAGAAACGCTTAGAGGTATTTGTCGCGACTGCGGAGTTATAAGAATGTTCCTCTAGTAGTTTATGCAGTGGTATTTATACTGTGTGTGTACATGACTTCTTGTTATCTTCTGGAAGTGGCGTACGTGATATATTGGTAGTTTTTGTGATGTTTGGTTAATCTACTGATTATGTTTTATGGTTCCTCTTGGGTCCGTATGCAAATACTCTTATCGTCTTGTGACTTTCCTTGGTGTCGGATCTAAATGGCTTATGTGGTTGGTGCCGTTATCTTTGTTTAAAGACGACCTCATCCAGTTTTGGGTGTTGTGTTGTGTGTTATTCTAGCGGGAATACTCCTCTTTGGGTAGGTTGTTATATTGGGATCATAACCCCTCCCGGCAATAGATCGGGCAAACTTCGAAACTCGACGTTTGGCAGATTAATGTTTGTTGTGGTTGTTTTTGACTTTCGTAGGATTAATAATATAATGGTTACAATAATGATTATTATAAGTATTACAATACTGGATATGCCGTAATCCATATGTTTTTTGGGAATTGAAAAGGTAATTTCTTTAAGATTGTCAATATCTTTAAATTTTAGTTCATTTAATATTGTGATTACATAATCTGGGATTGGCATTATGTTATAATTTTCTTCATAAAGCTTATGATTATATGTTTGATTATTTATAATTATTGAACAGTTTTCTAATTCTAATATAAAATTTCCTTTTAGGGAGTAATTAAGACTATTACAGTTATGTTTAATTTCTTGGTACTTCAGATTCTTAATAATAATTAATTGATTTATTTCAAGCATAATATTTTCTTTTGTATAGTCTTCTGTGGTACAATTTATTGTAGTATCTTGTTTCATAATGTTTTTTATACAATTATTTTGGATTAGTTGCAAATCTCTTAAAATTTTAGTATATTTATAAAGGTTTGTATCCTTTTGTAGTACATGAGTGTCTGATAGTTTTACAATTTTATTGTTTTTTGGGAAAGTTTGTATCTCTAATTCATTATATAATTCCTCAGAATATTTTGGTATGTTTATTATAATTAACAAATTTTCTTTGTAAGTTGCTAAAGTTTATTTTATTTCTTTCATTTTTTCTATGTTTAATGTATAATCAAAGATTTATTTTTCCGTAATTATGTCTTGTGTTAGCATTCCTGACCTACTTGTCATAATTATGTCATCTATTTTTTCTACAAGTCGTTGTAACTTTACTAAGTTTCTGTTTAGTTCTAATTCTTAACGTATACTATTTATTTTGTCTATAACGGTTTTGTAAGTGTTTAGCGATTTTTGACTCTGTTTGAATATATCTTGTATTTGTTTAAATTGTTCGTTAAACTGGTTGTTTATTGTTATTTGTTTTTGATTACTCTGTACTAATTCTTTAGTATTGTCTTCTAAAGCGTCTAGTTTGCTTTCAAGAGTCTGTCTATCGTTTTCATCTAATGTTCCAAAAACTACTTTAAATGCTGTTCCTATATGATGGGGAACTATGGTTTCTATTTTTATCTTTAGAGTTCTAACTTCTTCTCTAATGAGGTCATTAGGTTTAATTATTTGTGTTACGTGTCCTTCTAATTGTGATATTAGTTTCTGACAGTGGGTTAAATTTATTACGTGTAATAATATTTATTACGTGTAATAATATCTCATAATCTTGAATTAATTTGATTGGCTTAGATTGGAGTACTACTATTTCTTGTTCTATTCTATCTATTTTTATGTTTTGGCTACTTATTAATGGTAAAGTTAAGAGTATAACCATTAGTTTTGTCATTTTTAGTAAATTTCTTTTTCCTCCTAAATTGGTCTTTGTGTAAGATTTGTTCTCTGACATGTGGTTTTATTATTATCTTCTTGTCTGTTTGTTTTATTCCTATTATATTTTAACCTTTTTATGTTTTGTTTTTAATTTATCAAACTTTTCTGGGTTATTTATTTTTGTATACTTAGGGTTAATTTCTAAATCCTAACGATTCTTATTTCTTTTTTCTAATATTTTTTCTTTTCTTTCCTCAATTCTTTTAAATATTTTTATTTCATTGAGTATTTTACCTAAGTGGATATCAATGGGTTTTTCCTTGGTAGTTAAATGTATAGTCCTGTTATTTACGCCTAAAGCTTTGTTTGCTAGTTCTAGCAATCTTTCTGTTTTTCCTAAGATCCTTATATGCTCGTTCAGGGTACTATGTAGTCGTTCGATATCTGAGTTTCCTGTGTGTCTGTAAGGGGTAGAAAAATGTTTGTTTATTTTTCTTTCTCTTAGATAGTTGGTAATTGAATATGTTTGAAATGTTGGATCGTTATCTATAGATATTACTTTTGGTGTCTTTAGATACGTGAACTTTTTTTCGAGGGCATTTATCAAATCTTTTGGATTTTTTGTCTTTAACTTCTCTATGGAAGCAAACTTGCTAAATTTATCGATACAAGTTAGATATCTTTCGTTTCTTGATGGTATCCAAAGGTCTATGTGATAATGTTCGTGAGGTCCCGTAGGGGTCTCTGTTTTCTCGAATGGTAGTTTTCTGGGGTTTCTTTCTATCTTTAAATTACATATCTCACAGTCGTTTATTATCTTTGTTATATCTGTTTTAAGGTTCGGGTAATATTTACTTACTTAGGTGGCGCTACAGTTCGGGACGAACCTGGGCCTCAACCAACATGCCTCTCCAGCCAACTCGGTCTTTGGCTAGCTGCCTTTAGTTTTGCACTCCAGGTTGGTTGAGGTCGCCCGTTAACGCAGATAGGGCCAAAAATCTTCCGAAGAATCTTACGCTCGAAACGACTTTATATAGAGTCCATGCCTCGGCGTCATAGAGCAGGACTGGGATGATTAGGGTCTGATACAGTCTCCTTTGTCTTTCGAGAAAGCCCTCTCTCAATTGCCTTCCTAGCCCATAGAAACAGCGATTGGCAAGAGTAATTCTTCGCTTTATTTCTGACGAGATGTTGTTGTCAGATGTTATAGCGGATCCGAGGTACACAAAGTCCCTAACTACCTCAAAGTTGTACCTGTCTATTAAGGTTCGGGTAATATATTTCTCTTTTTAGTTCCAAGTTTAATTTGACTTCTCTGAAGATTAAACAATTGGTTTGTTATTGTCGATGAGCGTTGGATCCGAAAATGTTGAGGAGTTTTTAATATTTTCTTACAAATGACCAAAAATGTTTACTGCCTTTGGGACACTGCAGAATTTTTTGCCGTAATTTTTGGTTATGTAAAAATTTGGTTCTTTCAATAACGGAGTTGCATGAGTTCCTTGCTTGTTTGTGCTTTTTCCGATTTTCCTCTGTAGGGTTAGCTTTGTAGGATCGGAAACTTACTTCTTTGAGCCTTATAGCTTCTTTACACTCAGAATTAAACCAGGACTTTTCTTTAGGCTTGATGCTTTTTACTCTGTTAGGAATAAAAGCACGCATCCCTAGAGTAATCACATTTGTGATCATTTCAGCACTGGCATCAATGTCACTATCGAGGAAGCATAGTGACCAGTTATATATAAATAAATTTATTGGCGCGACAGCTCCTTAAGGAGCCAAGGCCTAGTGACTTATACTCTCAACCATTCCTGTGTGTTTGTTGTTACTCTGCAAGAATGAAAGGGACCTACAGTTTACCGCCGAGTCCGAACGGCTACATGAGATGCACTTTTTCGAGACAAATTTTACTCTTGGAGGTTTTGTCAGTTCCTCGCAAGAGGCAGTACCTCAGAAAAAAAAGGTGGCTATGAGCTGGATTCGAACCCAGGTTCTTTCGCTTTGCAGTCCGACACACTAACCACTAAGCCACGGAGCACTACAGACCAGTTAAAGTTTCGGAAAAAAATATTCAGGCCGTCCTAGTTGGCTTTCTCGTATTGCCAAGCGGTCCTGGTGGGAAGTTTTTCTTTAACTGGATGGGTGGAGGATGAGAAATTAGCTGAAATGATACAATGTTCTGAAATGCCAAATGGAGAAGTTACACTAATGGTATATTTATCAGGGTAAGAAGTAAGAAACAAGTCAAGAGTATGGGCGGCTTGCCCAGCAACATCCGGTATACGCGTTGGCACATCGATCAGTTGGGTAAGGTGATGTAAGCCGGCAAGGAGCTCGACATACCTTCCTTCGGGTGTTGTCTGACCAGAATAGCGGAGCCAATTGGAATTGTGTACATTGAAAGGAGGACAAAGGGAAACAATTTTCGAGATGGAATCAGACAGTGCATCAAACTCGTTACAAGTCGAATTACTGTCAAGATTTGGACTCCTGTAAATAAAACAATAATAAATGACATGCTTGCTGACAGTGAATTTGACACATAAGAAGTTAAAGTCCGTGTTGGAATACTGACCATATTGGGGAAGGCTCTGGCAAGCAATATCATTCCTAACATTGACCACGAGACCATGATGGGAAAAGAGTAATGGCGCCAAGCTATACCCATGTAGAGCAAATTCTGATAAATCAGTATTTACTCCAACCTGGGTTTCACTTAATGCCAAAACAGCTGGCCTTTCGTAGGCCGCGAACTTTAGAATATACGACACGAAAATAACTTACCATATAAAAAGACATACTTACATACAAAACACAATTCTGACTAAGTCGTACCATGCAGTGAAAATCCAAATTAATTTCTGTAATAAACAAACTGTCTTAGGTGTTATGCCCATAAGATAACTTTCATACGAAAAATCAATTTAAATATTCAGTACAATAAGACAAACTCAGATGCCCTTATCCATTTATATAAACGACGAGACCATGATGGGGAAAAAGAAGTGGCACCAAGCTATAACCATTTAGAGCGAATTCTGATAAATCAGTATTTACTCTAACCTGAATCTCATTTAGTACCTAAATAGCTAGCCTGTACTGTACAGTGTAGAACTGTAGACGTATACTTGGAGGCAATTCTTTGTTAGGCCGCGAACATTGGAAAAGACGACACGATTGGTCGAGATGTGCTAAGTACTTTCTGAAGCTATGCCATTCTTCTTTGAGGTGTTGTAAAAGCACTTCATCCCAGGAGAGTCATGTTCTCCTTCTGTTTTTTCCTGCCTCATATTGCATATGCGCAGTAAACTAAGCACAAAGCATAACACTAAAAACCATGCTCCTTATTCTCTCTCTTTCAAATAAAATGTCCCTACACTAGCGCTCCAAGCGACTCGTGAAGCTTAGATTTTTTCTCGTCTCATGATAATATTTTAGGCAGTTTATATAAAATGCCCTAAATCAAAATCCTAACCAATATATTAGTACCATGGTTTGGTTTTGGTTTCTTGGTGGAGAAGGTTTCTATCTCCACCAAGAAACCAAAATCTTAACCAAAATCTGAATAATTCATATGATTCATTTAACCAAAGAAGCCAGAATTTAAGTAACCCACACAATTCTTGTTATCCAACACTTAATACAAAGAACTTTACTCTTAAACCTTTTAATAAACCCCAACCCAATCCCACACCGATGTTATCCATTGCTAGCGAAAACACTAGAAACACCCAATTGTCTCACGGGCAAAACACCTTTAATAAAAATTACTACAAACCAACTAGAGAAGCCTATAAAGTAGAACCAACAGATAAAGAAGTATATTGAACACTGAACAATAAACATATACCATACCAAGAACTTACGAAAGAAGAAGTGCCAGAATTGAACGATTGTAATTATCTACAACTAGACATAACAACGCCGCGCCGTCGGAAATAATGCGATTAATGAAATTGACGACGAACATTTTCCATAACAAGCCTCGGAAAACAAATAGGATATTGTTATGTTTATATATTTCCAAACCGAAAATGTTTAATATTTAAATAAAACACAGCCGTTGTCTTTGATTGACAAAATAACACTGGACTTTTATTCCTACAATTTCTTCTAAGCAAGCCAAATAAATGCAGCTTGTGAAATCTAGCACAGTCAACCTGGCGCGTGTAGAGTTATGCCTACCATGTTAATAGTTTTGAACAGCACAAAATACATTCATTTAACCTAATTAACATTTTAATGATTTGACAATTTAATGAATTAGCATTTTAATAGCTTAACATATCTTCCCGTCTTACAAAAAATTGGAGAGCGAGACATAATATTTTAATATTACTTTATTTTGTATATATGAGTCCAATATCCGCAAATTCATACTATCCTTCAAGCCAGACAAAACATGTCATGCTTTTGTAGAATTTTATTTTTAAATGGTATGATTAATCCCTTCAGCGTAAAAGTTCAGGGCTCAAAAATTCTAAATATTACTATCCACTGGATGGACGTTGAATATTCTTGATTAACACATTGGGAGTAAAGTAAAATTGGAGACTTGGTTGTATTAACTATGAATTTTCATGTGCCATCGGGACTAACGAGTTTTCGAAATTACTCCACATCTTATACTCACAAACGGAAAACTTTGAATATGGATGGAGATATTGGCGATGGAGCGATTCCATGATGAGATAGAAGTTGGTTAGCCCTTCGATATCTTGCTCAGCTCATTTAAAATGAAAAAAAATTCATCTATATTAGCCATTAGTTAGGGAACTCGAAAGTCCTGGTTTGTGTTAATTTACGATTCATTAACCACTTTGTTCATGGCTTCGACCTTGTCTAGAAAAAGGTTGTGTTGTTTGGTTACATTAGAGTAGGAATTCCCTAAAATCTCTGCATTTGTCTTAATAACGGTTACCTTTTTCTTATAATTAACGCGCGCACAAGGGACTATTTGTTTCCCTTTAAATGTAGAACACACTGCGCGAGCATTTGGAAGATAGGGAGGGGAGAAATAGGAGGTGTCGATTAACATTGGTTTTGAATGTTTGCAGATCAAAATGGTAAGGGAAAATCTCACCGGGTAAACTATTCAAAATTCGTGTTGTTCGGCTAAAAAAAGAATCCCTATATTTCACGGTACGTCCAAAATTGGGCTCAAGGGTGAACTGATGAGCATTTCTTGCGAGACCAGTATTACGGGAGAAACTTTCAAGAGGAGGAATGTTGCTTTTCGAGGTTAATGGACTTAGTTTGACTGTTTTTCAATTCTTGAAGCTTAGCGTAAATCTCCTTGAAATCTTTGTGGTCTGGGGTTTCAAATAAAAGCTTTGCCAATGAACCTCCTACTTTGACAATCCCATGCCTTGGTCTGGGGTTGGTGCACTGTAAAAACATACTGGTTTCCTCAATTTAGTTTTTAATACTAGAAATTCTATGTTCGATTGGACTAGTTCTAGCGTCATAATATTTTTTTTGAAAAAAATTTACTAGCAATTAAGTTTTCCCGAGCTATCTTGTGAGCCTGTTGAAGAAAATTTCGCATATTTATTTTGCACATAGAAATAATTTTCATTGTTGTTCAAGGACTGTGATTCTCTACTTAAGCTATTGGGTACTAATGTCTTGAAACCAAAAAGGTGGAATGAACACAATGATTCCTCACAAACATCGCGGCCCGTACGTGGTTGTCCCATGAAGATGGATTTTAGTCCACAAACTTTCTTAGGTAATCAACTAAGGGTCTGTGCGATCTTTCAAGTGAACCGTTAAGTTGCGAGTGATAAAAAATTGTTTCTACTTTTCTATATGATTATCTGACACTTTTTACATTTCCTTATGTACTTCTATAAATATCCTTGAGCATTTCCTTCTATGTAAAATCTTTCTTTTTGCTTTTTGAAATTTTAATAAATTCCCTGGTGACCTTTCAAAGGTAGATCGTGATAATCTATTAAAATAGTTTTTATTTCATTTCGAACAGAGATTAATTTTGCTTTTGAAGTAATTGTAAAGGGGTTCTTATCCTTATTGCTAAAACCTGCCACCAATGCGTTATTGCTAGCATCGGTCATTAGGACAAAAGGTTTTTTTTTTTTAATCGGGATAGATAGATAGACCGATAGATGTAGGATTGTTGACAAAGACTTTAAATGTTCCAAAGCACTTTAACATGTAACATCCCAATTAAACTTAACGTTTTTTCTTAGTAGGTTGTGTATAGGAGATGCTTTCTCTGAATAATAAGGTATAAATTTACAATAATAATTTGTAAAACCTAAAAATTACTGAACTTGTTTTACGGTTTTAGGAATCGGAAAGTTTTTCACAGAACTAATACGGTCAGGATCAGGTTGAATTCGTTCGACCGTGCATTAATGACCTAAATAAACGATTTACTTTCGCAGTAAACAACACATTTTTTTGGTTGAAGTCTTAAATTATGGAATTGCAAATCATAAACAACTTCCGTTAGTCGTTCATTTAATACTATTCGTACTATTTAATATTGATAACAAATACTATAATATCATCCATATAGACCCAAGATTTAAGATCAGACTTCTCAGTTAAAACAAAATTCATTAGTCTCTGAAAAGTCGCAGGAGCCCCCTTTAACCCAAATGGCATTCGCAGAAAGTAGTAATTTCCACCAGGGGTACTTAACACAGTTTTCTCTCTGTCCTTTTCATTCACCTTTATTTGATGAGATCGGGAATGACCCAACTGCTCCAGAATATATTCTATTCTAGGCAGTGGGAAAGCGTCACCAATGTGACTTTTCTAAGCTTTCGATAGTTAACCATGACCCTCCATCGCTTTTATCCATCAGTTCGCTGTTTTTTCGGGACTAACAAAAGTGGAGAATTCCAAGGACTGTTGCTTTTTTCGATGACCCCTTGTTCCAACATTAGTGACACTTGTTTTTCTATTATGTCTCGGTGTTCATAAAGCAGACGATACTTTTTTTGGTTAATTGGTGGTTGCGATGGTAAGGTCTTAATTCTGTGTTCTTAACTTCTAGTTCACGTCATCTTATCACCGCCAAGGTAGAAAATATCTTCATATTCGTAAAATAAGTCAAAGAGTTGCCCATGTTGACCATATTCATAATTTTGTCCACTCTCTCCATTTTGAGTTTGGGAAAACAATTTCTTTTTCACTTTTAACATATAAAAAATTGCTAAAGTCTTTCAAAAAAAAGTTACTCCTTTCTCAGTAACTTTATTATTGTTTGCATATTTTCATAATTCTTTGATTTCATAGTTTTCCAAAAGTTTACAATCAATGACCCGATTTAGGAGTTCGACTTCGTAATTATTTGTATTTAAAACGCTTAAAACCGCTTTGCCGTTCGTACTGCATACAATACAGTTTCCCAGATAAACGCCTTCATGTAACTCACGAGGCAAACAAGAGGAGGTAATTTAGCTTGTAATATTTTACCTTTATGTGGTTTATCTAATTTCTGTAGCACAGAGACTTCTGAGTATTCCTCAGGAAAAGATAATGTTCCAACTTCTCTAGTAATTTCACTATGATTGGAATTTGTCTCATATAAATTCCCACATTTAAAAGGCACAATATAACTTCCCGCTTCCTATTCCGTACCACACGTACGTTAAACTTTTCGCTTTGCCCTCGATATTACAATGCTGGAATAAAAACTCGTTTCCAAGAATACCGTCCCCTGAAATTTGATGATCATCTTCCACGATAACGATATGAAAACCACATGGAAGTGAATCATCAAGTTGCATCATACCCCTTACTGAACCAATAGAGGAACTGTGGCTACTAATAGTTTTTATATTTATTTTATGTTGAGTTCTTACATAACATTACATTTTAATCTACTCCGTAGATAAATCTACGAGGTAGACACACTCACGAGCACTGGTAACTGAGGCAATCGTCTCGGACAATTACAAGACAACACACAAGACGACATTGATACAGGACAGAAGAGAAGACATAAGGAGAACGGAAGACAGAAAACAAAGAACACATGTCAACAGCACGCAGTTGGTTTTCGGACGGTCCCCCATCTCTCTACTAACCACGGGCAACGATGCTTGATTTCGCTGATCTCACGGGAAGCGATGTGTTGAGTTGTTATTTCTATATTGTGTTTTAAAACAGATTTTTTAAAAGTGAAACCTGACCACGACCACCTGTAGTGACTAAAAGTTTGACATTTTCATCCTTACATATATTTATTGCAAGGTTAACTATAGGTAGAAATGTGATGAACCCTTTGTTTACATGGCCCAGGAGCTCGATGGGATATCGTCTACTGCTCCCTTAGAGTTTCCCAAACGCAAATTGTCCAGCTGTTTGCAAAGTTTGTTGGTTTTCCGTTTCGACCTTATTGTAAACAAAAGTTTACAAAATTCGTTTAGGTTTTCTTGAACAAGACTGGGTTGTATATTCTACTAGAGAAATTGCAATAAGGTGTCGATTTTCTGTTTTGGAAATCTGAGTAACTATGACCATTTTTCGACAGAAAGTACATTTAACGTTTTCTCGTTGATTCGTTTATCGGGGCATTGCACTTATACTTGTGTTTACGTTTTGAGTATTTAAATTTAAATTTCTTGTAAAACTAGGAAAATGTTGGTTACTTTAAAGGTAATGTAATCAGAAAATTTTGGGTGAAGTTCATATAATTTTGGTCAAGATTTGTGAAGGAAGAAAAATCTATGATTCAGGTTTAATATTCCAACCTTGAGCGTGTACAGAGCGATCTCATTCAACGCTTCTGTAATAACACCTATCTCTTAGGATACTGTTTAAGTGCCTTAGATTTACGTCTTCCCATAGCGGATTTTATTCTGTTCAGATAGTTAATAAAAGTTTCACTAGAAAGTTGGTCCATTGGGCGTTGCTCATTGTTGAGCACAGCTTTGTCAGCTGGGTGCGGAACGTTATAACATGTAAAGTTTGGCAATTTATTACCAAGAGTTTGTTCTACAGCGAGGGGAGTTTCAGACACCAAACAAATGTCTATATGCTCTATATCTAAAAAGATGTTTAGTTGTGATACATTTTGTATTGTTCATTTGCATTCCATGTTGTGATTTTAAGTGTTCTGTTCATCATTGTTTTTTTGAAAGCGACTTCTTCGCTTAGCTCTTTTATGTTTAAATCTTCTTTGTCAATCCTCTTAAGTATAAGTTCCAGCATTTCATTTATAGCTGTTTCTTCATTCTTCCGCACATTTTTTTACAATTTGGCAATAGGATTTATTTTCATTACTTTTGCTGAGCGCAATTACTTTTTCCGGTTGATTTTAAGTTTTGTTTTCGACCTTCCTTCCTTCCTTAGGTGGGGCTACAATCCGGGGAAGACCTGAGCCTCAACCAACAAGCTTCTCCAGCCAGCTCGGTCCCTAGCTAGCTGTCTCCAGTTTCGCACGTGGAGTCGGTTGAGGTCCTCTTCCACTTGTGTGCGCCACCTGAGTCTCGGTCTTCCTCTACTGCGCCGTCCCTCTGGGGTGGATTCGAAGATTTTCCGGGCCGAAGCATTGATGTCCATCCGCTTTATATGACCCAGCCATTTGAGACGTTGAATTTTTACTCTCTTGGCTAGATCTGTGTCGCTGTATAGCCGGTAAAGTTCTTCATTGTATATTCTTCTCCACTCTCCGTTTATGCATATGGGACCAAAAATCACCCGGAGAATCTTTCTCTCCAAACAGCCTAAAGTGTCCTCATCCGCTTTTGACAGCGTCCATGCGTCTGCACCATAGAGCAGGACTGGGATGATGAGGATCTTATAAAGGGACAGTTTAGTTGCCCGAGAGAGGGCTTTGCTACTCAATTGCCTGCTAAGCCCGAAGAAGCAGCGATTGGCAAGAGTTATTCTTCGTTTGATTCCAGCGCTGGTGTTGTTGTCTGCGTTTTCGGCCATTGCTTTTTATTTCAACAATTGCTTTTGTGTTTGTTAAGTTTTAAAGCTTCCTCCCAGTATTGTTTTTTTCTTTTTGCGTCTTGGAATTTTTTGGCGACTGGACATCCTCTGTAACTTGCAGGATGATTGCCTTGACGGTTAACACATTTCCTTTTCTGTTCTTTGCCCAAGGGACAGTTTTTAGTTGCATGCTTGCCTTCGCATTGAACACAAGCAAACGTGCGATTGCAGAATTGTTGTGTATACCCAAATTCTTTGACTTTCGCAGTGGTTCAATTTTCACAACTATGTCCATAATTGACTTAATACTTTAATTTTTTTAGGATTTCTTTATTTTTGAAAGGAGCATAAATAAAGGTAGATATCTCTTTTTGTCGTTGATATCCTAATGGAGTCTTTGATTATCTCATTTTTAATAAGATTATTGGTGCCGAGAGTTTGAAAGCCTTTTTGTTTAAGGTCTTCGAAAATTTCTTTGGCAACACATGAAGAGTGAAGACCTTTTGAAACTACTTTATTTTCATACGAGTGCCACTGAATTTTTTTTTTTTTTTTTTTTATAATTAACGCGCGCACAAGGGACTATTTGTTTCCCTTTTAATGTAACACACTGCGCGGGCATTAGGAAGATAGGGAGGGGAGAGATAGGAGGTTTGAATTTGCTTTTGGTTCAATTCTCCAGTGACAGATCTAAGGTCGCCAAACATTGCCAATCCGGAAATCATGATTGGAGATGGTGCAGTTCGCTTAGTGCCTTTAACACAAGACTTTTAAGGTACATCTCCCATTTATTTATTGGATGTTTGCATTGATGTAGCGATGTCTGCTTTTGAAGCTGTCTGCTGGCTTTGTTGAACAGTTTCTCAGCTATCCTCTGCTTTTTGTACAAAGAAGTCAAAAAGATCCTCCAAAAAACGGCCACTGAACACTACAGTTTCACGCCGAAACGGGAAAAAATCCAAACGGTCCTCTTAAAGGGCCTTGACAGCTCCACTGACACGGTGGGGCTTTTAAACGAACTCCGTCGAAATGCAGTGAGAACCACAATATAGGTGAGTGTAAACTCGGACAGGAAAGGGTCGAAGATAAGACCCAAATCAAATGTGTACTTTGCGAGGGTGAGGGGCACCCTACTAGCTATCGGGGCTGTCCTAAGTTCCAGCAGATAAAGCAAACAAAAGCTGGTGGTGGTGGAGAGGCGACTTGTTTTTGCTCCTGCACCGACAGCCGTTGTGCCCCAAATCTCTTACGCCCAAATGGCGGCAGGGAGGGCAACAACAACGGTACAGGCACAACCAAAAGTTGCCAAACAGGCCGATATAATGACTGTGTTGCTGGCCATGCAGGCCCAGTTAACCAGCCTACAAGAACAGCTCGGAAAGCAGGAGGAAAGACTAGACCATGTCTACGCTTTCCTTCCCAGCTTAGGGCAATTTAAATCATAATGGGTGCGCTTTACGAGAACCCCTTTAAAATCCTGGCTGTGAATGTAAATTTACTAATCAGGACCGAACGTAGAGCAAATTTGTTTAAATTGTTGCATGATCACAGTCCAGATGTCTTTTTGGCTAGCGAAACCAAGCTTAACCAGAAACACAAACTGACTCATAATAATTACAATATCGTAAGAAGGGACCGGCCCAACTCCACTCGTGGGGGCGGGGTCGCTATCTTTTTACGAAAAGGTATTGATCATAAGGTCGACACCATATTGAGTATAAAATCGACCTTCTTGCTACAGATAGACCATCGTTCCCAAGGAGCGGTGCTTTTCTAGATCTACTACTGTTAGACTCAAGACTGACAGTAACGGACTCAGTGAACCAACAGACAAGAAACTGTTTACAAACGGTAGAATACGACAGTGACCACTGCGGACTTTCCGCCGTCATACAGCTACCAAATGAGCTGGCCACGTTCTCCAACACCCTGACAAGAGAACTCCTCTCTTACGACATTGTGCCTCCAAACGACAGGAATCTATAGAACGTAGAGATCGATGGATACCTGCTTCAGATGGATGGTCAAAAATGTCAACTCGCTCATTAAACAAAATTATCGATTGTCTATTAACTCGTATTGGGATAACAGAATTCAAGCGACCCGAGTATGTTTCCCGAGATTAATAAAAGCTTCAGGAAAAACAATCAAAACGATCTTGCGTGTCATAAGCTCCAAAGAACGACAGACAACGAAAACATACTTCTAACCGCAGGAGTAGATCTGGGGGACGCCGTCTTGGACGACGACTTCTTTATGATCGAAGATCCATTGGAGAAGGTTGAGACAGTGGGTTCTGCTTTTAAGCAAGTGTATAAGGTGAATGATTCCATTTGCCCGAACCACGACTTGGAGAAAAGAGCTCTGCTGAATCACTTTTACCTTCGAAATAGCATCACGCAATGGCGATCTGAGAATCTTGGTTTTGCCGGATTTAATGAAAACAATCTGGCAAACCCCACAATCGCCGAGCGAAATGGGCCAAGTTCCCTGTTCATTTCGAAGGTCGAACTACAAATGATCTTCGCATCATTGAATAAAAAGAAGTCAGCAGGATTCGATGGTATACTCAATGTTGTACTACGACATCTCCCTGAGGAAGCAATAAACATATACACAACACTGTTCAACAACGCGCTGAATAATGCATATTATCCAGTGAGTTGGAAGACAGCAGTTGTACATCCTCTCCCCAAAAGGGGAAAGGACAATTCCAATCCGGCAAATCTCCGGTCGATAAGTCTTGTTCCGAGAATCAGTAAGGTATTCGAAAAGGTTATCAATAGAGCTCTGTCCAAGTGGGCCGAGGACAAAAATATAATTCCAGACACCCAGTTTGGCTTTAAGGCGGGACATTACACAATTCATGCCGCGTCTAAGTTAGTATCTGCTGTCCAATGGAACAATGCTAAAAATCAATGCACGGGTGCCTGTCTGGTTGATTTGGAGAAGGCTTTTGACACCGTATGGTTAGAAGGTCTGTATCTGAAGCTAACCAGATGGGGCATAAGTAAACCACTGTTATATATGCTTTACGACATGCTTAATGGTAGAAAGTTTGTTGTCAAGGGTGGCAATGTAACATCTACCACAAAGTTTGATATTAAAAACGGTCTGAAACAGGGAGCGGTGAACTCGCCGATTCTCTTTAGTATTTACACCAGCGATCTCATTGGGAGTCTACCTCATGCAATTGCGTATGCCGATGATTTAGTTGCGTACAGAACAGGTCCAAAAGTTGAAGTCATCAGAATTCTCTTGCAACGTGATTTCGATAAAATTCAAAAGTACTGTAATGATTGGAAGCTAAAAATTAACTTTCAGAAATGTGAAACTATCTTGTTTAGAACCCCTTTGTCTGGGGCCTCTAGGGAAATGAGGAAGAACTGGTGCAAGCTAGTGATCGCCGGGCCACATGGACATCCACTGGCGAGTAAAAATGTAGTAAAGTACCTTGGCATCTGGTTGGATCAGTATCTATATTTCAATCGACATATAGAGGCTGCTCTGGCCAGGGCTAGGGGAGCTTTTGCCCTGACAAGACGGTTGTTTTATAGCAGCCGCCTTGACAGCAGGGTGAAAGTGATTTGCTACATGACCCTAATCAGGCCGATGATTGCCTATGGATGCCCTGTGTGGTTCAACAATGCACCATCTCTAATGGAAAAGATTCGGGTGTTCGAGAGACAGTGTCTTCGCACTTGTCTCGGACTTTATAGAACACCAGAGTCGGAGTACAAACACTATTATTCCAACGAGGTTCTATACAACGGGGCCAATACAAACAGGATAGATATTTTTTTAATTAAGCTCATTAGCGGACACATTGCTAATGGACAAATATTCGGGGCTTACTACCCCCAAGATGAATATTTTGAAAGCACACGTTCGAGTGGTTTTATCCCGCCCGAGGCTTTCCTATACCTTGATAGTCGAGGGCTGATTCAGGATAGATCGGCGATTCCGTTGATCTACCACGTCGGCCGCAGAACAGTCGATAGGCGGCTCCTCTACGACCGAGACATAGTCGCTGGGAGCGAAGCAGAGCACCTCCGTTTCAGTAGGGCCGTGCCCGACCGGGATCGGAAGGAAGCCCGTGAACAGGTCCACCAATTCTGGTGGCTCAGTTAAAAATCGATATTTCAGTCGGCAAAAACGAAATATCGCCTATGGCCGACTACATTTATCTATGGTATCTTTAAGTTAGGTAGGGCAGTTGCGGCGGCACCAAAAAACAAATAAAAAATCCAATAAAAAAAATAAAAAATTCAAAAAAGCTTGCTGTGGCTGTTCTAGATTTAAGTATTTTAGGTTTATTTTAAGTTATTTTAAGTTTATTTTTAGTTAGTTTTTAAGTAGTAGATTAAGAAATTGATAAGATACCCAGTTTTTTTTTTCATTTTCTGGGTGAAAAATAAAACCCTTTATATATAAGATAAACTTAAGCAATTTTTAGGCCGAAAGGCAATTAAAATTAAGTTAGAGAATAATTTAGAGCGCCCGCATAGGGCCAGTAAGTTAATTAAGATAATATTTTTAGCTAGTTTTAAGATTTTTGTCTAGGATTTAAGTAGATATAAGTAAAAGTTAAAATAAAAATCAATTAAAAGTAAAAAAAAAAAGTAAAAAAGGGAATGCCTTGAACACAGTTGACTATGTCGACCATATAAAAGCCCTTTATACAAGAACGTGCATATATGGCAGCCGGTTAGATTAGTAAAATAAATTTTCAATCGAAATACTCGAGCGCGAGTTATGGTTTTTTCTGATCACGTTTTTGGTCCAAAATAAAAAACTCAACTTGGGCTTCGATCAAGCAAAAGCTTTACAATTTATTTTTATTTATTTATTTTATTTATTTTTCTTTACTTTAAATATTTCTCTACCATAATCTTCGAAACTTAATTACAAAGATGTAAAACTTAATTTAGGAAGTGGTTTTGGTTAATAATAAATCTAATGTATTTCTCGATATTCTTAAGCATTCTTTTCCATCTAAAATTTTTTTTATGCTTTTGAAGGCATAGGAAATTCCTTTATGACCTTCCGAACGTAAATCGTGATTATCTCTTAAAATAGTTTTAATTTCATTTAAGTCACAGAGTAATGTTGCCTTTGGTATAATTGTAATGGTGTTCTTATTGATACAGTCTGGTTCTTGCGGTTTTTGTTTGGTTTGAACATATGGGTATTTTCCTTTTTCTCTGCCATTGACCGAGAAGCTTAAACGGGTTAAGCGATTGCCTTCAAATTTGCCTTCGTGTGTATATTTTAGCTTTTTTTAGAGGGAAAATTGAAATTTTATTTTAAGGGCTACAAATAACGGTACCTACCAGATAATGGTTACGGAAAAGCTTTTTTTTCTCGAAAACGGCTCTAACGATTTTGATGAAAATTTTTGAGAATTTTTTTGTTGGTACTAGCTATTATTTAATCAGAACCATTTACCGGAAAAGTCTGCTAACGGTACCTTTCATATAACGTTATGTTTAATTTTCAACTTTCTCGGTAACGGCTCAATGGATTTTAATAAAATTGTATGTTCGGGACTTACCGCGTTATAAGAAATATTTTCTTATTTCTTTCTACCCGACGTTTCGAAGCAGTTTCATACTTCGTGGTCACGGGATGAGACTGACTGACCACGAAGTATGAAACTTCTTCGAAACGTCGGGTAGAAAAAAATAAGAAAATATTTCTTATAACGCGGTAAGTTCCGAAAATACAAAACTTTATCTAATATGAATATCGTCCGCGAAAATAAAAACCTAGAATCTCAGAATTGTATCTATTATTATTTCTTTATTTCATCAATTGAGTTACACTACTCTTACAGACTATGACGATTACAATATTTGTATACATTACTCTTCGACAAAATATAAACTTCAAATATTTTTAAAAGGTTGTCTACTATAGTGAAAGTTAAAATCAAAATCAATTAGTATAGTATGTATTTCTTTAACACAACGATATATTGGCTAGTTCAATGCATAATTAGCTCTGTGATAATCTTGATGAAATAACTGGGATGGGAGGACTAATTAAATTGAGCAAAAAAAAAGCAATTAATGCGATAAGATAATATAACTCTTATAAATATAATTGAAGATATCTTACGCTGATTCTCAAGAGTGTGCAAATCAATAGGCTGACATCTTTAATGGTAATGAGGCAAATTATCCATGTTCCAACCAAGTCTGTTTATAAAACTTTGAGTAAATCTCCATTATTACAAAACCTAATATTGAGTTAGCCTTACTAACTATAAAACAAAAATGTTTGTTAAACTTTGCTGGAGTTAAACCTAATTCCAAGATCCTTCTTATCACAAACTTTTTTCAAGAACAATATCATTGATACATTTTGTTGCACGATCTCGAAAGCCGAAAGAGGTCGTCTTATAACAGTTAACAATCAAAGGGATTTTAAATACATGAAAACATTTAAGGATCATTTGCAAACAAAAGACAACAAAAGCGCCAGCCAAGGCACTATCATTCCTTCTTTATAAGGTCATGGAAACGCTTATTAACCATCACTTTATGGAATATGTAGTTTAGCATATTAAGATAAGACAAGAATTTAACAAATCAAGCATTTTTGAATGAAAGGTTAAGTTTTTGTATCACAATAGTCAAATCTGTCAAATGCTTCGCAAAATCCGTGAAGATAACATCTTTCTAATATTATTCAACATAAAGTTGGTAAAAAGGGTTAAATTCGTACAAGTTGACCTATCAGACACATGTCCGTATTGATATGGAGAAATTGTTTCTTTCAGAAGAAAACTCAAACGATCTCAAATAATTTTTCAAACAACTTCGGAGTCACGCAAAATTTACTAGCCGGTCTATAATTCGAAGTTACTTGGTTTGGACCACTTATATAAATTGGAAGAAGTTTTCACAAAGAAATTTGGCGTTATCTAGCAATTTATTAAAAATAAAACACAAACGCCTAGCAAACGAACACGCAAATTTCTTTAAAATAATAGGAGGAACTTCATGAGGACCAGCTGAAATATCTTCACTAAGACCAGCTAAAACAATCTCTGTGTCCTGGAAAGAAATGTTAAAGCTGGTAACATTAAAAAAATTATTTGAAATAACTCTACCTACATTGTTATCAATATTATGGCCTGAACTTAAATCATTCGATTTAAAAAAAATCTGAAAAAACGTTACATATGTCAGATAAGTTTGTATAATGTGAACCCAAATACTCCACGTTTCTTGGAATTTCATTATTATTATTTTTCGACTTAATGAAAGTCCAAAAAAGCTTACTTTTTTGTTTTCACTTTAGACTCGATTAAATAAATGTAATTTTTATAAAAAAAATTATTTAAAACAGTAAAACTTCTTTCCAGAGCAAAATATTTTAACCGCAAACTGATATCAACTTCATATACCCTCAGCAATTTGTAATTTGTATTCCTTTTATTTTTCAAATTAATTAGTCTTATTATACCACCGTGGCCTTGAGTTGTTTTTTATTTAAATTTTTGGAACAAAAATATCCCTTTTAAGATTGCAAAGAAAAGTGTTATAGAACAGAGATAACTCAATATTGTTATTAATTGAAACAGACGGTGACGATATACGGCTACGATAAATAAATTATTGAGATATATTGAATATCTCTGCATTAATATGATTTGCAGTAAGCCAAGTTTCAGTAAGAGCTATGGCATTATATTTTTTCGTAGAAGATTTAAATAATATTTTTTATTACAGTTTACAGTTGTTATGATTTTTATTAAACCCAACTTCAAACTAATTTAATCTAGTAAAAAATCTTAAAAACCAGTTAAATCTATGAACTTAATTAACTTACTGGCCCCATGCAGGAGCTTAATTTTATAACTATACTATATCTTAATTTGAATTGAAAAAATAACTTAAGTTTATATTAAAATTAACGTTACTTTAAGTTTTGCCCAGAAGAAAATTGAAACTGGGTATCTTATCGAAATTTTCTTAACCTATTGTTGACGACATCAACAAAAGAATAATGTAAATACACAACTTATTACTAGGTCATAAGAAATGTTGACGACATCAACAAAAGAACAATGTAAATACACAACTTATTAGTAGGTCATGAGGAAATAAATAAATTCAGCAAGCAATGCAATTACTGTCAATTAATTTTTTGGCATTAATTTAATAAAGCAAATATGCAAGATAGACAAAATGAGCTTGAACTGTATTGCTGCAATTTAATTTATTTATGCTAGAAACTTTTTGTATAAATACCATACATTAAACAATAAAATTATTATTACTGTCAAAATAATCGAACCAAGCCAATTCTTTATTCTTGATGTGAGTCTGCATCAAGCGATTAACAGTTCAGTAATATTCACCACAAAAAAATCATTAAGGAATTAACATGGTCCTTCTGAGCCTTTTAAGGACGACAGAAGAATTTTATGTATACAGTCCACTTAAATAATAATAAAAGAAGAGAACGATTCTTTTTTCATCATCGCAAACTTTAACGAGTTAGCAGTGAAGCAGTCCAAAATCGCCGAAGACATACAAAAACTTTGGGTGAACTTCAAGAAAGATGGAGAGTCTCGATACTCATTAGAGTATTTCACAAAGAGGCTTGATGTCTTGGAACAACATTGGATAGAGTAATAGAATTACTTACAAAGCAATTTCAAAATCCTGCGGTCTTAGTCAACAACTATATACAAAAATTGCTCACCTTGAAATCTGTTCGAAATGAAAATGCATTCGACTTAAAAAACATAATGGATTCGTCAAGAGAAATCTTATAAGGGATCAAAAATTTAGTGGTTAACGTAAGCTCCTGGGATCCTATCATAATTCAGTTACTGTGCCCGAAACTGGATCCTGAGTCAAGAAGGCTTTACCAACAGTCCAGAGGAACATCTACGGAAATTCCCATGCTTTGTGATTTGTTTGACTTCATTGAGGAAAGATTTCGAGGCCTAGAAAGAAGTCGTGAGGGAAATCGTGATCATCAGCATCGACACTCAAGATATTCTACCACAAAAAATCATTTGACCACCCTAACGAAACCAAAATGTGTTGTTTGCAGCGAAGCTCATCAACTGTATAACTGCAACAAGTTTTTAAGTATGAAGACTCATAATCGATTAAAAGTGGTGCAAGCATCAAAACTGTGTTTCAACTGCATAGGGGATGGACACAGAACAAGGGAATGTACAGTGAAGAGAGGTTGCAAAATATGTACGCGACAACATAATACTCTACTTCATATCTCCCAAAGTAACAATGTTGCAGATCCAACAATGGATGTAACATCAACTAAAATTGCTACTACCTGTCATAACAATAGGATGGTACTCTTAGCAACAGCTATGGTAAAATTATACGTTGGAGGAAAAAGTACAACCACACGCGCACTGATTGATCAAGGTTCGCAATCCTGTTTAATTACAGAAAAATTAGCTTTCCAATTAAAAATCCCACTAATCAAATATGAGTCAAGAATTAAGGGTATTAACGGGCATGCAACAGAAATTATTGCATCATGAAGCTTCAAGATAAAATCAATTCACAATGAAAAAATGTGTCTTGAAGTTGAAGCTCTCGTTATGCCAAACATTACGTCGAAGTTACCAGCACTTTTTCTGAAATATCATTTTGCTCCGACTTACATTTTGTTTGAGATGCTATTACTTTTATCGTTCTGGCGTTAACGGTTAAGTGTTGTAGCTTGGTTTGTTGTTTGGTGAATTTCTTTGTTAAACTTTTTGTTTGGTTTTCTTTGTGTCAATTCTATTGTTTCAGTTTCTGTCATTGAAAAAATTTGGGTTTTTATCCTGGGGTTTTCAAAGAATTCCCAAATAAAAATGATTCCCTAAAAGCTGTGTTTTATTTATTTATTTTTACACCTTCTTTCTTTTCTTTGTATTCATTTTTGCATTATTAGAATTTCGGATTTTTTATTCTAATTATTAATAAATTACTCCACAAAAAAATTCCTGGCACCCATTATTATCTGCACTTTACTGTGCAACAACAATATATGTATGGTTTTCTTTTGATTCGATAAATGAATAGAGTTTATCAAAAGAAATCCTAAATTCTTCCACTGAACCCATTCCTGCTAAGCAGCTATTTAAATCAAGCTGTTGTTGAACTTTTTTTAATTCTCTCTTATCAGTTGTCAAGTCCGTTGGTCATGTCATATTTCCCTTCGAACGAGTACATCAAAATCGATTCGCTAATATATAATTAATTTACTTTATAATAAAATCATTAATACAAAGTTTAGCTAATTAGTTTTTTTTGAATTGGTTGTAATTTATGTTGTTTTAAATACATACATATTCTTAATATCCAGTGATTTGTTTTTTTTTCTTTCTAGCTTGTCAATCAATTGTGTGTTGAAGTGCTGATTTTTCTTTTTTGACGTAATAACGTCTTATAAATTGATGACAGGCCACAGGTACGAAATAACACGACTCATGCTGATAAGATTCATGCAGATAAGACTCATGATAAGACTGTGGTTCACCAAAATCGATCGCAAGCGCCAGGCGAACATGAAAAAGAACAGGCGCAAATTCCCAAAATATTTCCACTCAACTTGGAAAAAGAATAAGAAAAGAAAAAGAAATACAAAATAGGCGGAGTTTTGCTAAAGTAGAAAGTTGCTGTATTGGGATGTATGTGTGTGGATTTAACGAGAGGGTTTGTGGGTCATTTTTTCAACCAAAATCGATCGCAAACTTATACTAAGCACCAGGCGAACATGAAAAAGAACAGTCGCGAATTCCCAAAATAATTCCACTCAAATTCAAAAGAATAAGAAGAGAAAAAGAAATACCAAATAGGAGGGGTTTTGTTATTCTTGAATGAGATGACAGTTTAAGCTTGTAGTTGTAGGCATCATCAAAAGAAAGTGGAAGATATCTCTCTTTATAATATTCTCTATGCTTTTGACGCATCTATCTTTATTCACTCCATTGACCGATGCGTCCAAGTACAAGAAAGACAGCGGCAGCACCAGCATGCAACCTTCACGTCAATCTGCTTTTAAACCTTGGGTTTTTTAAATACATGGTGAGAAACGTATGTGGTGGCGGGGGTACAAAAAATCGTTAGTTTATCACATATTCTCCTTTGTGCTATCCTGATTTTGTGTCAATCTGTTTATTATCTATTCGTCATTTGTAGGTTGTGGTGGGCTGTTTGTTCTGAATTTAAAGGTTGTTGTTGTTGGATGCTCCGAAATAAAGGAGAAATCATTATATATAAACTTCTAGAAGTCTACCTATACACAAAAATACAATGGGAGAAAAACAAAACGTCAACTTTTTGGGAAATCGCAGCATCAGATGTATTGTGAGCTGGATCTCAAACGTATTCAATAAGTACAAGAAGAGAAAAAAAAATATAAAATGTGCTGGGTTTTGTTAAGGTAGAAAGTAGATGTACATAGATATTGGAGTGTGTGTCTGTGGATTTAACGAGGGGTTTTATGGGTGTGAGTTAAGGGGCTGTATGTTGGTGTTGCTGCATTAATGTTTCCTTATGGCCTTAAAACCTAAGATTATCGTCCGTTAATCGACTTTACAGACAACCAACTCTTTTTTGGAAAAATCGGCGAAGTGGTGGAGACAGGAGTGTTACATACTGCAGGTGTCTGAGGAAGACGAAAAACGTATCGATTCGATACATTAACATAGAAATTAAATCGCAAGTATTTGTTTTTGTTTGTGTTGTTTTGTTTGACATAGGTACTACATATTGTATAATTTTTTTTATATTCTTTTTAATAATTTGTTTACTTTGATTTTAGCTTTGATATTACTTACTTTTTTGGCTTCATATTTTGCGCTTAATTTTTTCATATACCATTTATTCCCCCGGCATTTTGTTTAATTTTTTGTTTTTACTTTTGAGAAAATACGGGTGCTGTTAAATCAAAAATTGAAGAAATTAGGGGCTTTCTGGAAATTCCACTCAAAAAATTCACAATCCTCGGAATGCATACAAATCATGATCATAATAGAATGGCGTATGGGTACGTTAGCTAGGGCTCCACGTGAAGCGGAAGATGAGTTTCGATCATCATCGACACCCATTTACTCTAGGGCTTCGTTAGGACCACGTTTAGAAACTATTGCTGCATCAGTTCATCGTGGCAATAGTCCTATAGCAGAAGAGGTAGGCTAGATAGAGTCTAAGCAAACCCAGATCAATTGGTGGTCCAACAATGTTGGCCTGAACGGATAGAAAAGTGGGGTATAAAACTTACTGCTGATTCGAAGGGGGCTCAATAAATTTGTTTTTAAAGCCGGCGGAGGAACTTCGACTGGCTAACGAAGTTCCAGAAACCTGCCTTTTTAGATCTGCTTTGGAGCTATTATCTGCTAGGGTGCTCATGTAATTTGGGACAGTTAGGGATGATATTCTTAATTGGCAGGAACTCGGGAAGGAACTCAAGTCAAAGTTCCTACCTGTGAACTACGATTATTTTTTGTTAGAGATCAATTGTCATTCGCAGGGAAAGAAGGAAACATTCGGAGCTTACTTAGCTACGATGATGACATTGTTCCGAAGATTGTCAGAACCTTTGCCAAAGGGGAGGATGTTTTCGATTTTGAGGAACAATGTTGACCCCTTCTTTCAGGTTCAAATTGCGAGAGCTAAACCAAAGACGGTGAAGGAACTCGCTGTTAGGTATGGAGTTAGATTACTTGAGAGTGAACGTGCACACTTTCACTCCTCCTAGTAGGGATCGCAATTTATTGGAACCCGAATGTGGTAACGATGTACTCGGTCCATCGGGATAAAATCTTGTAGCGGTTGTCGAATTGGCTCCAGCAAATCTATTCCGGCAGCCAGTTGGTTGCTACAACTGTTAAGAGGAAGGACATTTTGCCCATACTTGTTCCCTTACAAAACGTTGTGTTGGTTGTGGTGCGTACGGGATAAATCTGACTTAAATGAAAGTGAGAACAAAAACTTAGAATTAATTTAAGATCAGCTTTTTTAATCAATGACCGAAGGTTTAGGTGCGCCAACATAGTTGAGCACAAAATTAGGACGTCCGCAGAACTGATTAAGTACTGATACTATCCATTCTCACCTGCGATTCACAAACACATCAATCAGGTATTCCAAGAGATGTTAGAAGCTGGAGTGATCGAAAAGTCTAAAAGTCCTTGGGTATCTCCGATTCTTCTTGGTAAGAAAAAGGACGGTAGTTTTCGGTTCTGCGTTAACTAGAGAAAACTTAATGAAGTTATTGATAGGGATGCTTATCGACTTTACTCTATTTTGTTAATTTTGGACAAACTTCAAAACGCGAAGTTTTTGTCTTCTCTTGACATTGAATCTGCATACTGGCTGATAACGATGGAGGAAGAATTGCGCAAGTACGCAGGCTTTACCGTGCCTGGAAGGGGACTCTTCCATTTTTTGAGAATGCCTTTCGGCTAACACAACTCCTTGGAAACTTGGCAAAAGTTCTTTGACGATGTTCTGGGCCTTGATCTGGAACCATTTGTCTTTATGTACTTGGGTGATATTATCATCGTCCCCGAAAGTTTTGTAAAACAATTGCAGGCCTTCTTTGAAATTTCTTGGTAACGTAGTAGATTGGAATGGACTTCTCGTCGACACTGAAAAGTGGAAAGCATGTTGAAGATTCTTTCACCGAACAATGTCAAGGAAATTAGGAGTTTTGAAGGGACTATTCTGTGGTACCCAAGACTCGTACCAAATTTTGTCATTTAAGTTAGGCCTGTTACCGATCTCTTAAGAAAACGTGAACAATTTTAGTGATATATTAAAATGTCCGATTTTTTCTTTGCCGTTTGTTCTTCAGACGGACGCATCGGATTATGGTATTGGCGCCGTACTTTTGCTGCAGTGTGGAGATGGAGAAAAGGCGGTTTGCATTATTAGTTGGTCATTGAATTAGAATAAATTGAACTACTCTACAAACCGAAAAAGATCGAAGGAATTCGATTTAATGTCATGACTGATCATCACTTTTTGGTATGGTTTAGAAACCTTAAGGATCCGCAGTGTAGAAAAGCTCGTTGGGCCATTCGGCTTCAACAATTCGATTTCAAAATTATCCACAGAAAGGGCAAAAAACATGTCGTTCCTGATAAGTTATCGCGAAGAGTTGCAGGCCCACAGAGTCAGTTACTGTCAGTCTTGAGCCTAATAGTAGTAGATCAAAAACAGCACACCCATCCAACTGAAAATATGGCATCAACTTGGATTTTGCATTTGATTTCCCCAATCTTCATATTTGGCAATTCAATTCCCAAGAATAATTAAATAATTTTCATCCGAATGCAGACTAAGGCACTCGAAAAGTTTTTTCGAGCTCTGCTACAAAATTTGCAGGTTGAGGTGCTGCTGCTGCATACACTGCAATCAAATATATTCGCTTCACATTTTGGAGACGAATGCATATAATGCAAACTTCTAGCAATTCATATCTTTGCAAGCACACATTTAAGTTGAGTCTTATATTTTACACTTTCTAAGGCGAGTTTGCACTTACCTAAATCTGATTTTCGCTGCATGAGATTGCTTACCTCAGTTCGCCGCGGCATGCCAGAATCTTTGGCGTTGAATGCATTAGAGCATGTCTCCGCGTCTCTTGAATTTGTCCCAAGTGACAACCTGGAAGTCTAGGATGGTAATTTTCCTTAGACTATCCAGTTTGCTAGTGGGCCACGAAAACTTTTATTCGAACTTAAAAAGGAAATTTTCATCAAAAACAAAATGCTGAAAGTGGAAATACGTGGTCAAACATTAACCATGGGAGGAAAGTCATTTTATTACGACCGAAATAATAATTTGATATGCGCCGACGTAAACAACACATGTGGAATAACATTACTCAACCAAATAATCGCTAACAGCTTGCAGGGGCTCGTTCAGAAAACTAATCATAATCATAACAAATTCAAAGATTATGACCTAAAAATAATACCAGCTATAAAAATACACAACAGAGAAAGAGCCAGCTCAGCCAGGGCTGAGACTACTAAATGAAACCAGTGTGAACGACAAAAATGGCGAATTTACTTTTGGGGCGGTCAAGGCTCATCTGTAATAGACTACAGCTTTATCTCAGGAGAATGGAATAAATATTTTTTTTTTTTCTACGGCGAAATATGAAAAAATCTTAATAGACACCAAAGGCCTTTACCTATTGTTGTGTGAGATTCTTACTCACTAAAAAAACAACTTAATTTGTTTATTCGACTACAACTAAATTGCCTTATCAAGTAGTTTAATCTTCATTTTCATTAATCACGTTTGGCAGCTCTCCATCGAGGGGACCTACAATACCGCATAATCACACGGTTTTGTCTTGCTACGCTAGGTCGAACGGTCTCGTTCTCCGAAGTCGGCGTACAAGATTTGTCCCTTCAAAGGCCCTCTGTATGTTTATATTACAGTGGCCTTGTAAACGTGTTTTAAACTTGGTGTCAGCTTTTTTAATTTCGTCGTTGACAGTTTCCATACACAGGTCTCTGAGTAAATCGCTGTTTCGTATGTACCATGGAGCACCATGGTCGTTGACAGTTTCCATACACAGGTCTCTGAGTAAATCGCTGTTTCGTATGTACCATGGAGCACCAACAATTGCTCTGGGGACTTTATTTTGAAATGTTTGCAGTGTTTGTATATGTCTTGGTTTGGCATAACCCCAAAGTTGTATTCCGTAAGTCCACACAGGTTTTAGCACTTGATTGTAGATAAGCAGTTTGTTATAATTACTTAGATTGGAATATTTTCCAATTAGCCAGTTTAGTTCTCGTAACTTAATATCGAGCTCGTCTCTTTTCTTTTTAACGTACGTCTTCCATTTAAGCTTAGCATCAAGAGTCATGCCTAGATACTTTGCTTCGTTAGCAAAGATGGGTAGATTGTTAATATTCTTGTAAGTAAAAATTTGGACTCGTTTAGAACAATGAGTTTGTTATTTTGTCAAGAGTTTTCTGTAGCTTTTCGTTTGATTTTTCAATTGAGCTGGATGATGTAAATGTGGCCGTATCATCATCAAATGTTGCTATCGTGACGTCTTCTTCTTGAGGTATATCTCGAGTATAAAGAACGAATAACACCAGGCCAAGAACGCTTCCTTGTGGAACACCAGCATTTATTTCTTTAAATCCTGAATATTCAGTGCCTTGTTTCACTCGGAAAAGTCTATTTTTTTAGATAGGATTCAAGAATATAATACATTTGTTTCTGAAAAACCTGTCTTAATATAAATCTTAAGCCGTCATGCCAGACCTTATCGAAAGTTTGGGAAACATCAAGAAACGCGCTTGAACATATCTTTTTCCCTTCTAGCGATTTTTCCAATTTCATTTGTTATTCTGCATAGTTGATCATTTGTTGAGTGGTTATTTCTTATACCGAATTGGTGTTCGGGAATAAGCCGTTTTTCTTCTACAATTGGAAGTAGGTGCTTAAGTAATAATTTCTCGAATAACTTAGAAATTATTGGTAATAACGATATTGGTCTGTAAGACTTCTTTTCATTAAGAGTTCTGTCTGGTTTTGGGACCGTAATAACTTCGGCCACTTTCCATTGCCGAATTGGGGTTATATTTCATTATGAAAAAAGCCACTTATATCAAAGAATGAAATAAGACCCCAGAAAAATATTATGTCGAATACAAAAATTGCCAATAAAAGCCACTTAGGCCAGTATAGGCACAAACAACAAATTTAAAGATATGTCCCACTTTGACAACTTTGTGCAACGCTTCTTTTTGATTAAAAGAACTTTTGCATAAACCCAATCTTTCACTCCAAATCCTATAGTGAGCCCAAGCATGGGGGTTGCCGGTCTACCATATCTATCTCATACTGATTGGGAGATAAAATCTCAACAAATGCCTAGGCAAAACCAGTTAAGCCTAAGTGTGTTAAGTTTTTTTATTTATTTTTATTTTTTCAAAAAAATTGGGATCTTCTTTCATTTCGTTTTTGGGGTCTTTTTTTTATTTTTGGGGCATAATTTCATAAAGAAAAATGGGGTTTTATTTCATTATGAAAAAGTACCCCATTTGTGGGGCCTTATTTCATATTTGTTTTTGAGGCCGTTTTATCTGGGGCCTTATTTCGCGCCGCCATCGGGAGCTTTTTTGTTTTTTTTTTGCTTTCTTATAGCGTCTTAAAGTTCTGAAAATGTGACATCTCGAATTCGCAAGTTTTCAGAGGTTCAAAGAGTATGACCGGGTTAATTCAACAACTCCTCAGCGTCAAAAGATTTGAAAGTTTCCTCGAGGTGATCGGCAAACAGATCTGCCTTTTTTATCTGTTTTAGCCCAATCTCCATGGTTTTTTTCGAATTGGTGCTGATTGTAATTTGGGTTTTTAACACCTTTAAAAGCCTTTCACAGAGAGTAATTCGTACTTTTTTCTGTGGAAAGACCTTCGAGATAAATAGAAATCTCACGGTGTTTTGAATCTCTAACTGCATTTTTCAGTTTAATGGAAAGGTGATTCAAAATAGTTTTGTGTTGAGGAGCGCGGGATTGCTGCCATTTCTTACTTGCTTTTCTTTTTTTGAGTATAAGTTCTTTTATTTCAATTAAAACATTTTGCTCATTCGGAATTGAATTTCTGCTATTTTGCGGAGTGATTTTCCAGGCAGCATCTTGGACGATTTTAACAACTCTGTCAACTTCATCTTCCAACTCAAACGGAGTTTGCAATGATACTTCAAGTGTAATAGCCTCTTCGCAATCTGCACGATCCCAATTCTTTCTGTTATAAGGCAAAAATGACGCACTTTCCTTCATTATTAAGCTTCCGCTTACTGTCAACATGACTGGTGAGTGATCAGTAGGATGATCATAGCTATCCTCGATCTTGGTATAGTTTTTATTTAAACCCATAAAAAAGTCAAGTAGATCTTGAGTTTTGGCTACGTCCGTAGGCCAGTAAGTTGGTTTTCCGGTTGATAAAAAGTCAGCACTAGTTTCCATGCAAGCTTTAAAAATTTGTCTACCTCTGCTTAATACGCATCTTGATCCCCAAAACGTATGTTTTGAATTAAAGTCACCGCCTGTAATAAACTTAGAATCGAGGGCTTCAAAAAGATTTATGAAATCTGTTTTCTCTATCTTGCACCTATGAGATCAATATATTGATGCAATGCTATATGTCGAACGTCTGTATTTTATATTCACTGCACATGCTTGCAATTGCTCAAGTTCGATTGTTGACTTTAAGGAATGGTCAATGTTTTTTCTTATAAATAGAGAAGATCCACCTCTTGCTCTTTCAGATGGGTGATACGCATGATAGGCAGAATATCCTTTCATATTGATTACGGTTTCCTTTTTCAAGTGTGTTTCAGAAATCAGGTATATGTCCATGTTTTCGTTTGACTAATGTATTTCTAATTCGTCCATTTAAGAAAATAGGCTGTTGGCATTCCACGTAAAAATTTTAAACAACTGGTCCATTTTCGTAACTAATTACGTATTGTTTGAGCTCTAGCATGTTTGAGCATGCTCAATTTTTCAAATATTATTTTATTAGCAGACCCGGCCACGCGTTGCTGTAGCTCATTAAATTTGCAATAAAACAATATTGAGTTCATTAATCGAGATAAAAAAACAATCCTATGCCTCAAGTTGGACCAAATTACACACAGAATAGTAAATTTCATGAAAATCCGTTCAATAGTTTTACAGTCTATTGGCTACGAACATCGTGACATGAAATTTTTATATATAAGATACCGGGCGTTGCTCGGGTTTAAAATACGTTTTCTGGATCTCAACAACGGCGCTATTAATTGCTACTACCAGGCTACCAGCTAGCCATGTTAATACACACAAAGAATTTTTTAAAGATCGGTCAAGTCATTTTAATTCAATATTGTTGATAAATACGAATTGTTAAGGTTCATGGAATACCTCGTTTTCCAATATCTCCTGGCCAGGTCAAGCTATCGGGTAAAAATGTTGCTAAAGGTTTTTTTTATTTTTATTTGAATGAAAAAAGGTGTCCCCAACGCCACCTAGGGGTAATGGTCTTAGTTACTTCTTACAACCTCAGCTATATGCCTGTGAAAGTCCCATCAAAATCTATGTTAAAATAAGAATTTTCGAAAAAAAATTACCTCAGCGCCACCTGGTGGATAATTAAAATGGTCTTAGCTACTCCATAAAACACCAGCAATATACGTGTGAGAGTCTCGTCAAAATTGGCGCAGGCGTTCTCGAGAACATCTTCTTTTTATCAATAAACAATTTTTGTTTTCTTGAAAATTTATAATGAAATAAATTAATCTTTGAAATACACTTCAATGGAAACGAAAATCAGGCTGTAAAATTGGATAAAAAAAACTTCGACTTCCACAGGATGGATTTTAATTTTTTTTTTCTAAACCATTTACAAATGGTACCCTTTCATTTAAAAAAAATATAGAAATCCACCCAGCCGGACGCTAGAGGTCACACTCATAATTGAAACATATGTATGTATAGAGATTGCGCAGTAAAGCTGTGTTTTGGCTAGAAAAGCGATTATTATAAAAATTTAAGCATAAACAAAATTTTTTTTGCTACATAAATAAATAAACATATAGCGAGAACTTGCTTTTCTCTACCGCATGTTTTTACTCTTCGACAACATTGGGCATGTATAGGTGAGCGCAAACGAAAAGATTCGACGAACAGGTTAAGAGGCTGGGTGTCCCAAACCATCGATCTCAAACTTCATGTAAATGTGCTTGCATGTATTGGTGTGAAAGAAATATAAAGGGCCCAACGCATAGAACCCGTTGCATCCGTTACGTCGATGGATTTAATTGACAGCTCGATAAAATAAACACGTTCTTATGAGAACCGACCCATACATGACGGACTCGATGGATGCGGTTTAAAAAGAAAAAAATGAGAATACGGGAGGACAAACGAATATTCCATTTGGCCACCTTGTAGCAGTTTTTTGAATCGATATATCTATATGTGCGTGATTATGAATATTGTTATCGTAAAAATGCAAAAAATACAATTTTTCAAAACTTTAATCAAAAGGAACTATAAATGAAATAACTATTTGTTTGCTATAATTTGATAAAAAAATATATATAAACATATATTAACATATTAACGTTTGGTTTAAGGCTTTGTGTTCGACCTCATTCTTTCCGCTTGTCTTATTAACATCTGGCTTTTGTTTTTTACCTTGATTCGGTCTTACATTCTTTTTGTGTATCACGCCTTTTTTTGACTTCTTTTGCAACTTCACAACCGCGATAATAATTTGCCGGAACGATGATTCCAATGTACGAGTTTGTACATACATGCATGCATACATACATATATACACATAATAAAATAAAACGAAATTATAAAATCTTATAAAGAATACGAGGAAATACATCCATTCGTGAAATCAAAATATTGCGAGCAGGTGGAAAATACAGTATACGGGATACGAAGTAAGCTCGTAACAAAAGTTAACGAACTTGATGAGGAGAAGAAACTAGCTGCAGGCCAGGAACAGCATAAAAAAGATAACAACATGCAAAATGCGGAACAAAAAAGAAGAATCAAACGCCAAGAAGCACAGAAGCAAGTGTTCTTTCGTTCGTTGGAAAGAATGGAGCAGGGTGGAGATGTCTCTAAAGCTTATTACACCCAAAAGATGTCGGTAATAAGCAACCTATGGGCCATTATATCAAAAACGCATAACGACATTATAGAAAACACAGATGATGACGAATGTTATGCTGAGCTAATAAGTGACCACGAAGAAGTTGAACAAATTTACGAAAACGTAATGGTCACTCTGCAGGAAAAAAATAGACAAGCTAACAAAAGAAGTAAAAAGTGAACCAACTACCATGTCCGTAACGCAAAACGAAATGAAGCTGCCGACCATCAAGCTACCAACTTTTGGAGGAGATTATAAGCAATGGAAATCGTTTATTGATCTTTTCAAACAGACAATAAACAAAAACGAAAACCTCAGTAATGCACAAAAACTGCATTACCTAAAAACGAAACTAACGGGGAAGCAGCAAAAATGATTCAACATCTTCAAATCATTGACAGCAACTATAATACGGCTCTGGACATGCTGATCAATAGGTATGAGAACACAAGACTCTTAGTAAATGCACAAATACAGGCGTTACTTAATCAACGCGATTGTCAAATTGAATCAGCAGAACACCTGAGACGACTTCATGATAACACAACAGAATGCGTTAATGCATTAAAAGTCTTATCAATTGAAACGAATAGCTGGGATCCAATGGTGGTCTACATAGTTTCTCAAAAATTGGATAACGAGACCAGAAAAGCATACGAGCAATCATTAAGTAATCCGAAAGATCTACAGTCTGACTTTCTGAAGTTTTTGGAAAACAAATTTCACGCTAAGGAGCAAAAGCAAAATTATTCCACTCACAAATTTCAAAATAGAGAAATCAAAAGACCAAAGAGAGCATTCCATGCAACTGTCACTCCATATTGCAGGATTTGCCGGGGACTACAAGGGCTACATGTTTGCAACAAATTCATTAGTAAGCCTGTGACTCCGCGACAAAACGTTATTCGAAGAGAGAAATTATACAGAAATTGTTTCAGGGGTGACCACGATACGTCAACGTGTACATCCTTCAAGACGTGCCAAATCTGTTATCAACATCATCATACACTTCTTCACTCTTTGGAAGTAGGGAGACAAGTAGGAAATATGCAATCAAACTTTGCAGACACTGTTGAAAACACGGTTTTGTTAGCAATAGCCCTCATAAAAACGAAACTGGGAAAGTGGAGATTGCTATTTGAGGGCTTTAATTGATCAAGGCTCACAGTCTTCTTTCATCACGGAAGATGCAGTACAACGCCTGCGACTTCCAAAGAAAAGAACGTTTGCTTCGGTAACAGGTTTGGATAAACAAATGCTGGAACTGCTACAAGTAAAGTGGAGTTGCAAATAAGACCCATATATCCATCCACATTTCAAACATGGGCAACGTTCTTTGTACTTCCGAAACTAACAAAAGTACAACCAGGCAAGTCATTTGTTGGGAATAGGTGGGACTATATTGAACACCTCTCTTTAGCCGACCCATCATTTAACAAAACAGCAGCAATAGACGTTTTAATTGGAGCAGATATCTTTCAAAATATAATTATTGATGGAGTAATTAAAGATGAACCTGGAACCCCGATTGCTCAGAACACGAAAATTGGTTGGATGCTATCTGGCAGTATTAACCCTCAAAATAGTAACGAAATGTCAACAGTTTGTCACATAACAAACATTGAACTAAATGATCAACTTCAATTGTTTTGGGAAACCGAAGAACTACAAGAAGAAACAAATCTAACCAACGAAGAAATTAGATGTGAAATTCAATAAAACGCATAAGAGGAAAGAATCTGGAAGATATATTGTTCGACTTCCATTTAATGATACTAAAGAGGTCCTTGGCGAATCAAAAGATAGAGCTTACGCAAGGTTTCTTCAAACGGAAAAGAAGCTGGTAAAAAACAAACAACTGCACGAAGATTATAACGCTTTCTTACGAGAATATATTGAACTTCGTCACATGGAACTAGTAAACTTCTCCACAAAACCAAATAACGAAATTTACTACCTTTCACATCAAGCAGTCCTTAGACCAGAAAGCTCAAGGACAAAAGTAAGAGTTGTCTTTGACGCATCTGCCAAAACAAGCTCCGGAATAAGCCTAAACGACAAAATGCTTACCGGTCCAGTAATACAGCAGGATTTGTTCAGAATTATAACAAGGTGGAGAAAACACAAATACGTATTCTGAGCAGACATTGAAAAAATGTACAGGCAGATACTTGTCGCTAAAGAAGGCCAAGAATACCAACGAATTATCTGTAGAGAACAGCCTACAGAGAAAATTAAAGAATACAGACTAAAAACCGTTACGTATGGCACATCATCAGATCCATTTTTGGCTACAAGAATTCTTCATTAATTTGCTCTGGATGAAGAACAGAATTTCAAACTGGCATCAAAAATAACACGTGAAGACTCTTATATGGACGACTAACTTTCTGTTGAAGATACGATAAAAGCTGCAGTAGAAGACCAACAACAGCTAACAAATCTTTTGGGACTTGGAGGATTTAGACTTCGTAAATTGTCATCAAATTCACAATCAATAATGCAGAATATACCCCCGAAGACCAATCAATACATATGATCCCGTTAAAACCTTGGGAATATACTGGCGACCTGAATGTGATACATTCGAATTTAAGATAAATATACAATCTACAAGCGTAAAATTAACAAAAAGAATTATCGTGTCTGAGATGGCATGGTTGTTTGATCTGTTAGGATGGTTTACTCCCATTATAATAAAAGTAAAGTTCGTACAACAGGAACTTTAGAGAACAGAAAAATCTTGGGATGAAATACTACCAGTAGAAATAATAATAAACTGGCAAGAATTTAAAAGCGAGCTGCATTACATAGAACAAATTAAAATACCACGGTGGAATCAGCATCAATCAAAACACAGCGTTGAACTTCATAGGTACTGTGATGCATCGGAACGGTCATTTACAGTAGTCATTTATACGAGGATCACGAAAGAAAATGGCGAGATGTCTATAAACTTGTTATGTGCAAAATCAAAAGTTGCACCAGTTAAAAAAGTGTCGATACCGAGGCTAGAATTATGTGGACCGCTGTTACTTACGAAACTGCTAAAAAAGACGATTACAGCGCTTGAAATAAATGATTTGGAGATACACGCGTGGACAGACTCAAAGATTACTCTAGCTTGGTTAAATGGCAATCCAAGTAAATGGAAAAATTACGTCGCTAATAGAGTGGAAAACATAATAAAAATAGTCGATTCAACTAAATGGCATCACGTTAAAGGAAGCGAGAACCCAGCCGATTGTGCTTCGAGAGGAATAAATCCATCACAACTTAAAGAACATCTTCTTTCGTGGAACGGTCCTGATTGGCTATCTCAAGCAGAAATAACCCATGATGACAACATACATAGCACAGAACTCGAAGTAAAAAAGGTCAACATATGCACAATGATGTTAGTACAAGCACGAAGCCAAGATGTAATAGGTCAATAAAAAAACACGATACAGCTCTCTCATACGTCTTACTAGAGTTCTAGTATATTGCAAACGATATCTTTATAAATTACGACCCAAAACAAAACAAGCAATCAGGATCCTTATCGAGCAATGAAGTATGGAGTGCAACAAAACTTCTAATCAAAAATGCCCAGCAAACGATTTTTGGACCTGAACTAAGAGACCATAACGCTGGAAGAAATGTGGATAAGAAAAGCAAATTACGAAGCCTCACTCCCTTTATCGATGAAGAAGGAATTATTCGTGTTACTGGAAAGCTGATAAAATCCGAGCATCCCATGATAATTCCACACAACAGTGCACTTACTATGCTACTTATTGATGATGCCCATAAATCAACTTTCAACACTCCTATCTACCATAGCAGTACTGGATTATCAAAGGACTCAGTGCAATTAAACAAAGGCTTCACGGATGCAGATAAAAGCAAACAATTGATGGGAAATCTGCCTCAGCCTAGAGTAAAAAGAAGCAGACCTTTCCTAAACACGGGTGTCGACTATGCTGGACCAATAGACGTCAGGATGTCAAAGGGAGGAGGCAATAAATCTTACAAAGGATACATCGCCATATTCATATGCCTAGCAACAAAAGCTATACCTATCGAAGTTGTGAGCGATCTCACTGCACACTCATTTATTGCAGCATATAAAAGGTTGAGTGGACATAGAGGTCATGTTGCGCATCTCTATAGTGATAATTGTACAAACCTTGTATCTGCAAACAAAATTCTTCAACAAAACGTTAAGGACCAAGAGAAGTACAATCAAGACGTATGCAATATGTTGTCCTCATGTCCACTAATATCCACTTTGAGCTTTCACTTACTAAATTATTAAGATATCATTTTATTGTTAAGTCAGTCTTAAGATCAGAGTCGACCAATAAACACCTATATAAAACTACCACACGTGAGTTCTTAACAAAACAATAGCCATACGGAATGGCATTTTCTACCCCCTGGAGCCCCACACTTTGGTGGACTTTGGGAGGCTGGTGTGTAATCTATAAAGCACCACTTGAAAAGAACGATCGGGGAACAAAAATTAACATACAAGGAACTGTCAACTTTTTTAACTCAAATTGAGGCATACCTTAATATGAGGCCACTTTATCCACTCTCTTCGCGAAGAAGTTCAACGTCTTTTTTCAACTCTTTGTAGAGTTGCATCATTTCGTCATGTCTTGTTCGGAGTACTTTATTGTCATCCTCGAGACATTTTGTTTTCGCTGAGTGCTGTTTTGCACCTGGTAGCGGCTCCGGAGGACTCTTCTTCCCGGAATTATTCGATCTGGATGGTGGTGATCTTTGCCTCCTTGAGCTTTTTGTAAAGGGGTTTATTAAATGCAATAAATGGCTCTCCCCAGAATCCATAGAGGTTGCACAAAAGACCCGGCAAACTATAGCGGGATATCTTTTTTGAACTCTTCGTACAAAATCCTTACATCGGTAATGCAAAAGCGTTTAAGAGAATGGATCGAGGACAACAATCTCTGGAGGAATACCAAGCTGGATTAAGAACAGGATATTCTATAACGAATCATATTTTCGTTCTTAGAAGCATAGTGAATTCCTTTCTTTCTCGATCTAAAAGCAGCATTTTTATTCTTATAAGCATAGCGAATTCTTTTCTTTCTCAAAACAAGAAACCTTACGCCTCTTTTATCGATCTGAAAGCAGCATTTGACACAGTAGACCAAGAAACTGGACTATAACCGCTTATTATCAAAACGATGAAGCTTCAAGTGGACTATATGCCAAACCATAGATTGCCTAAAATAGTGGCACTTCAAGCAATCCTAAAGAAAAGTACCTGGTTTAGGGATTGGATGGACTTAGCGCAACAAACAGATTTTGAGTTAAATCTTGATGTGAGAGCAACAGGTAGCCGGAAAAATACGCTGTATCAACTCAACAATTGTAATGGCACTGTCACTGCATCCTTAACTTTCGAGTTACCATATAATTTCCTCGTTAGTAACCAAAATTAAGCTGTGTCTTTACTTTGACACATGGAACCTGCCAAGTTTTCTTCATACTTCTTGTTTTTTTCTTTGCATTTTTTCTTGTACAGTTTTTTGATTTCCAAATACTCTGACTTAATGCTTGGTATTTCAAATTTTCGAAGGAGATTTAGAAGGGCCAGTGATCTTTTTCTTAACTGTTCACATGAAAAATTATACCAATCATTTTAATTTTTAGGTTGGTTCGTATTTCACATATGATCCCGTTAAAACCTTGGGAATATACTGGCGTCCTGAATGTGATACATTCGAATTTAAGATAAATATACAATCTACAAGCGTAAAATTAACAAAAAGAAATATCGTGTCTGAGACGGCAAGGTTGTTTGATCTGTTAGGATGATTTACTCCCATTATAATAAAAGTAAATTTCGTACAACAGGAACTTTAGAGAACAGAAAAATCTTGGGATAAAATACTACCAGTAGAAATAATAATAAACTGGCAAGAATTTAAAAGCGAGCTGCATTACATAGAACAAATTAAAATACCACGGTGGAATCAGCATCAATCAAAACACAGCGTTGAACTTCATAGGTACTGTGATGCATCGGAACGGTCATTTACAGCAGTTATTTATACGGGGATCACGACAGAAAATGGCGAGATGTCTATAAACTTGTTATATGCAAAATCAAAAGTTGCACCAGTTAAAAAAGTGTCGATACCGAGGCTAGAATTATGTGGAGCGGTATTACTGACGAAACTGCTAAAAAAGACGATTACAGCGCTTGAAATAAATGATTTGGAGATACACGCGTGGACAGACTCAAAGATTACTCTAGCTTGGTTAAATGGCAATCCAAGTAAATGGAAAAATTACGTCGCTAATAGAGTGGAAAACATAATAAAAATAGTCGATTCAACTAAATGGCATCACGTTAAAGGAAGTGAGAACCCAGCCGATTGTGCTTCGAGAGGAATAAATCCATCACAACTTAAAGAACATCTTCTTTCGTGGAACGGTCCTGATTGGCTATCTCAAGCAGAAATAACCCATGATGACAACATACATAGCACAGAACTCGAAGTAAAAAAGGTCAACATATGCACAATGATGTTAGTACACGCACGAAGCCAAGATGTAATAGGTCAATAAAAAAACACGATACAGCTCTCTCATACGTCTTACTAGAGTTCTAGTATATTGCAAACGATATCTTTATAATTTACGACCCAAAACAAAACAAGCAATCAGGATCATTATCGAGCAATGAAGTATGGAGTGCAACAAAACTTCTAATCAAAAATGCCCAGCAAACGATTTTTGGACCTGAACTAAGAGACCATAACGCTGGAAGAAATGTGGATAAGAAAAGCAAATTACGAAGCCTCACTCCCTTTATCGATGAAGAAGGAATTATTCGTGTTACTGGAAAGCTGATAAAATCCGAGCTTTCCGACATACAAGAGCATCCCATGATAATTCCACACAACAGTGCACTTACTATGCTACTTATTGATGATGCCCATAAATCAACTTTCAACACTCCTATCTACCATAGCAGTACTGGATTATCAAAGGACTCAGTGCAATTAAACAAAGGCTTCACGGATGCACTGTGTGTTTTAGATATAAAGCAGATAAAAGCAAACTATTGATGGGAAATCTGCCTCAGCCTAGAGTAAAAAGAAGCAGACCTTTCCTAAACACGGGTGTCGACTATGCTGGACCAATAGACGTCAGGATGTCAAAGGGAGGAGGCAATAAATCTTACAAAGGATACATCGCCATATTCATATGCCTAGCAACAAAAGCTATACCTATCGAAGTTGTGAGCGATCTCACTGCACACTCATTTATTGCAGCATATAAAAGGTTGAGTGGACATAGAGGTCATGTTGCGCATCTCTATAGTGATAATTGTACAAACCTTGTATCTGCAAACAAAATTCTTCAACAAAACGTTAAGGACCAAGAGAAGTACAATCAAGACGTATGCAATATGTTGTCCTCATGTCCACTAATATCCACTTTGAGCTTTCACTTACTAAATTATTAAGATATCATTTTATTGTTAAGTCAGTCTTAAGATCAGAGTCGACCAATAAACACCTATATAAAACTACCACACGTGAGTTCTTAACAAAACAATAGCCATACGGAATGGCATTTTCTACCCCCTGGAGCCCCACACTTTGGTGGACTTTGGGAGGCTGGTGTGTAATCTATAAAGCACCACTTGAAAAGAACGATCGGGGAACAAAAATTAACATACAAGGAACTGTCAACTTTTTTAACTCAAATTGAGGCATACCTTAATATGAGGCCACTTTATCCACTCTCGAACAACCCGGATGATCCAGACGTATTGACTGCGGGGCACTTTATAATTGGAACGGCTTTTGTTGGCGCCCCCGGAAAAACACAGACTAAACGAAAAGGAAGCATTGCTTACACGATGGCAGCTAGTGGAGCGTATGCAACAACAATTTTGGAAAAAGTGGAGCGAATGTTACTTGACAACTCTTCAACAACGACAGAAGTGGACGCAGCCGGTTAAAAATCTTAGAACCGGTAACATTGTTCTATTAAGAGATGAAAATCTTCCACCAACATGATGGTCTTTATAAAGAATGATGGCATACTATTTTAAACGTCAATACTAAAGGTTGCTTAATTTAGTGTTTATTATTGAGTAGTTTGCTATTATTATCCCCCAACCAGTGGTAAGGTTTTAATAGTTTAGAATTCAATTTAATTACCTTTACAATTCGCGCATATTAACTGGAGACTGCTTGTCAAGATGGCATTCTTCCGAGGGGTGATTACTTGCGCATTTGACGCAACGTGGATCCTTCGGACAGTACGTTTGCGTGTGATTATAACCCTGACAGCGTTTGCACTGTAGAATCAGTCATGAGTTTCTCCTCAACGGTTAAATTTTAATGAAAATGTTCATGATTGTCCTTATTTTGTAAGTATCTTTTATGTTTTCGTTTTTGTCAAAGCTAAGCATGAATAGCGGAAGTGCATGCTTATTATTGATATTTCTATTTTCTTCCAATGTTTGCTTTTATTTTATTATAATATTCATAGCATCATTGATCTTAAAGCCTTTTGATTTTAAGTCCTTCACAATATCTTATTTTGTACACGAAGGATGAAGACCCCTTACTACGACACGTAGGGGTCTATATAGCCTACTTGAATATTTGAACCATTCAATATTTGTATCATTAAGTTTTTTAGAAAACAATCGATAGCTGTCGGGATCGCTTACATTAACTTTCCACGTTTTATTATATAAAGAAGTAACTTTGAAGTTTGATTGTACCGTTTCTTTAATAATAGGTAACAACTTGTTATAGTCCGTTTGCCCGACGATGTTGATCGGGGGTGGAAGACTTGCCTTTGCTGTTAGTTTTGCTGCTTGTGGTTGGTAAGATTCTATTATAGGCTGAATAGACTCTGGTGATGAACCCGCCTTGCGTTTTTTATTTGGCCTTTTTTTCTTCTTCATCCGTCTTGTATTCGCATTGTTTTACACTCGATGAACTAGACTGATGTTCTATTTGAAGAGATGTGCTGTTAAACATTTTATTTTCTTCGCGAAGAAGTTCAACGTCTTTTTTCAACTCTTTGTAGAGTTGCATCATTTCGTCATGTCTTGTTCGGAGTACTTTATTGTCATCCTCGAGACATTTTGTTTTCGCTGAGTGCTGTTTTGCACCTGGTAGCGGCTCCGGAGGACTCTTCTTCCCGGAATTATTCGATCTGGATGGTGGTGATCTTTGCCTCCTTGAGCTTTTTGTAAAGGGGTTTATTAAATGCAATAAATGGCTCTCCCCAGAATCCATAGAGGTTGCACAAAAGACCCGGCAAACTATAGCGGGATATCTTTTTTGAACTCTTCGTACAAAATCCTTACATCGGTAATGCAAAAGCGTTTAAGAGAATGGATCGAGGACAACAATCTCTGGAGGAATACCAAGCTGGATTAAGAACAGGATATTCTATAACGAATCATATTTTCGTTCTTAGAAGCATAGTGAATTCCTTTCTTTCTCGATCTAAAAGCAGCATTTTTATTCTTATAAGCATAGCGAATTCTTTTCTTTCTCAAAACAAGAAACCTTACGCCTCTTTTATCGATCTGAAAGCAGCATTTGACACAGTAGACCAAGAAACTGGACTATAACCGCTTATTATCAAAACGATGAAGCTTCAAGTGGACTATATGCCAAACCATAGATTGCCTAAAATAGTGGCACTTCAAGCAATCCTAAAGAAAAGTACCTGGTTTAGGGATTGGATGGACTTAGCGCAACAAACAGATTTTGAGTTAAATCTTGATGTGAGAGCAACAGGTAGCCGGAAAAATACGCTGTATCAACTCAACAATTGTAATGGCACTGTCACTGCATCCTTAACTTTCGAGTTACCATATAATTTCCTCGTTAGTAACCAAAATTAAGCTGTGTCTTTACTTTGACACATGGAACCTGCCAAGTTTTCTTCATACTTCTTGTTTTTTTCTTTGCATTTTTTCTTGTACAGTTTTTTGATTTCCAAATACTCTGACTTCATGCTTGGTATTTCAAATTTTCGAAGGAGATTTAGAAGGGCCAGTGATCTTTGTCTTAACTGTTCACATGAAAAATTATACCAATCATTTTAATTTTTAGGTTGGTTCGTATTTCACATATGATCCCGTTAAAACCTTGGGAATATACTGGCGTCCTGAATGTGATACATTCGAATTTAAGATAAATATACAATCTACAAGCGTAAAATTAACAAAAAGAAATATCGTGTCTGAGACGGCAAGGTTGTTTGATCTGTTAGGATGATTTACTCCCATTATAATAAAAGTAAATTTCGTACAACAGGAACTTTAGAGAACAGAAAAATCTTGGGATAAAATACTACCAGTAGAAATAATAATAAACTGGCAAGAATTTAAAAGCGAGCTGCATTACATAGAACAAATTAAAATACCACGGTGGAATCAGCATCAATCAAAACACAGCGTTGAACTTCATAGGTACTGTGATGCATCGGAACGGTCATTTACAGCAGTTATTTATACGGGGATCACGACAGAAAATGGCGAGATGTCTATAAACTTGTTATATGCAAAATCAAAAGTTGCACCAGTTAAAAAAGTGTCGATACCGAGGCTAGAATTATGTGGAGCGGTATTACTGACGAAACTGCTAAAAAAGACGATTACAGCGCTTGAAATAAATGATTTGGAGATACACGCGTGGACAGACTCAAAGATTACTCTAGCTTGGTTAAATGGCAATCCAAGTAAATGGAAAAATTACGTCGCTAATAGAGTGGAAAACATAATAAAAATAGTCGATTCAACTAAATGGCATCACGTTAAAGGAAGTGAGAACCCAGCCGATTGTGCTTCGAGAGGAATAAATCCATCACAACTTAAAGAACATCTTCTTTCGTGGAACGGTCCTGATTGGCTATCTCAAGCAGAAATAACCCATGATGACAACATACATAGCACAGAACTCGAAGTAAAAAAGGTCAACATATGCACAATGATGTTAGTACACGCACGAAGCCAAGATGTAATAGGTCAATAAAAAAACACGATACAGCTCTCTCATACGTCTTACTAGAGTTCTAGTATATTGCAAACGATATCTTTATAATTTACGACCCAAAACAAAACAAGCAATCAGGATCATTATCGAGCAATGAAGTATGGAGTGCAACAAAACTTCTAATCAAAAATGCCCAGCAAACGATTTTTGGACCTGAACTAAGAGACCATAACGCTGGAAGAAATGTGGATAAGAAAAGCAAATTACGAAGCCTCACTCCCTTTATCGATGAAGAAGGAATTATTCGTGTTACTGGAAAGCTGATAAAATCCGAGCTTTCCGACATACAAGAGCATCCCATGATAATTCCACACAACAGTGCACTTACTATGCTACTTATTGATGATGCCCATAAATCAACTTTCAACACTCCTATCTACCATAGCAGTACTGGATTATCAAAGGACTCAGTGCAATTAAACAAAGGCTTCACGGATGCACTGTGTGTTTTAGATATAAAGCAGATAAAAGCAAACTATTGATGGGAAATCTGCCTCAGCCTAGAGTAAAAAGAAGCAGACCTTTCCTAAACACGGGTGTCGACTATGCTGGACCAATAGACGTCAGGATGTCAAAGGGAGGAGGCAATAAATCTTACAAAGGATACATCGCCATATTCATATGCCTAGCAACAAAAGCTATACCTATCGAAGTTGTGAGCGATCTCACTGCACACTCATTTATTGCAGCATATAAAAGGTTGAGTGGACATAGAGGTCATGTTGCGCATCTCTATAGTGATAATTGTACAAACCTTGTATCTGCAAACAAAATTCTTCAACAAAACGTTAAGGACCAAGAGAAGTACAATCAAGACGTATGCAATATGTTGTCCTCATGTCCACTAATATCCACTTTGAGCTTTCACTTACTAAATTATTAAGATATCATTTTATTGTTAAGTCAGTCTTAAGATCAGAGTCGACCAATAAACACCAATATAAAACTACCACACGTGAGTTCTTAACAAAACAATAGCCATACGGAATGGCATTTTCTACCCCCTGGAGCCCCACACTTTGGTGGACTTTGGGAGGCTGGTGTGTAATCTATAAAGCACCACTTGAAAAGAACGATCGGGGAACAAAAATTAACATACAAGGAACTGTCAACTTTTTTAACTCAAATTGAGGCATACCTTAATATGAGGCCACTTTATCCACTCTCGAACAACCCGGATGATCCAGACGTATTGACTGCGGGGCACTTTATAATTAGAACGGCTTTTGTTGGCGCCCCCGGAAAAACACAGACTAAACGAAAAGGAAGCATTGCTTACACGATGGCAGCTAGTGGAGCGTATGCAACAACAATTTTGGAAAAAGTGGAGCGAATGTTACTTGACAACTCTTCAACAACGACAGAAGTGGACGCAGCCGGTTAAAAATCTTAGAACCGGTAACATTGTTCTATTAAGAGATGAAAATCTTCCACCAACATGATGGTCTTTATAAAGAATGATGGCATACTATTTTAAACGTCAATACTAAAGGTTGCTTAATTTAGTGTTTATTATTGAGTAGTTTGCTATTATTATCCCCCAACCAGTGGTAAGGTTTTAATAGTTTAGAATTCAATTTAATTACCTTTACAATTCGCGCATATTAATTGGAGACTGCTTGTCAAGATGGCATTCTTCCGAGGGGTGATTACTTGCGCATTTGACGCAACGTGGATCCTTCGGACAGTACGTTTGCGTGTGATTATAACCCTGACAGCGTTTGCACTGTAGAATCAGTCATGAGTTTCTCCTCAACGGTTAAATTTTAATGAAAATGTTCATGATTGTCCTTATTTTGTAAGTATCTTTTATGTTTTCGTTTTTGTCAAAGCTAAGCATGAATAGCGGAAGTGCATGCTTATTATTGATATTTCTATTTTCTTCCAATGTTTGCTTTTATTTTATTATAATATTCATAGCATCATTGATCTTAAAGCCTTTTGATTTTAAGTCCTTCACAATATCTTATTTTGTACACGAAGGATGAAGACCCCTTACTACGACACGTAGGGGTCTATATAGCCTACTTGAATATTTGAACCATTCAATATTTGTATCATTAAGTTTTTTAGAAAACAATCGATAGCTGTCGGGATCGCTTACATTAACTTTCCACGTTTTATTATATATGATTGTACCGTTTCTTTAATAATAGGTAACAACTTGTTATAGTCCGTTTGCCCGACGATGTTGATCGGGGGTGGAAGACTTGCCTTTGCTGTTAGTTTTGCTGCTTGTGGTTGGTAAGATTCTATTATAGGCTGAATAGACTCTGGTGATGAACCCGCCTTGCGTTTTTTATTTGGCCTTTTTTTCTTCTTCATCCGTCTTGTATTCGCATTGTTTTACACTCGATGAACTAGCCTGATGTTCTATTTGAAGAGATGTGCTGTTAAACATTTTATTTTCTTCGCGAAGAAGTTCAACGTCTTTTTTCAACTCTTTGTAGAGTTGCATCATTTCGTCATGTCTTGTTCGGAGTACTTTATTGTCATCCTCGAGACATTTTGTTTTCGCTGAGTGCTGTTTTGCACCTGGTAGCGGCTCCGGAGGACTCTTCTTCCCGGAATTATTCGATCTGGATGGTGGTGATCTTTGCCTCCTTGAGCTTTTTGTAAAGGGGTTTATTAAATGCAATAAATGGCTCTCCCCAGAATCCATAGAGGTTGCACAAAAGACCCGGCAAACTATAGCGGGATATCTTTTTTGAACTCTTCGTACAAAATCCTTACATCAGTAATGCAAAAGCGTTTAAGAGAATGGATCGAGGACAACAATCTCTGAAGGAATACCAAGCTGAATTAAGAACAGGATATTCTATAACGAATCATATTTTCGTTCTTAGAAGCATAGTGAATTCCTTTCTTTCTCGATCTAAAAGCAGCATTTTTATTCTTATAAGCATAGCGAATTCTTTTCTTTCTCAAAACAAGAAACCTTACGCCTCTTTTATCGATCTGAAAGCAGCATTTGACACAGTAGACCAAGAAACTGGACTATAACCGCTTATTATCAAAACGATGAAGCTTCAAGTGGACTATATGCCAAACCATAGATTGCCTAAAATAGTGACACTTCAAGCAATCCTAAAGAAAAGTACCTGGTTTAGGTATGTGATGGACTTAGCGCAACAAACAGATTTTGAGTTAAATCTTGATGTGAGAGCAACAGGTAGCTGGAAAAATACGCTGTATCAACTCATCCCATGAAATGTTCACTCAACAATTGTAATGGCACTGTCACTGCATCCTTAACTTTCGAGTTACCATACAATTTCCTCGTTAGCAACCAAAATTAAGCTGTGTCTTTACTTTGACCCATGGAGACTGCCAAGTTTTCTTCATACTTCTTGTTTTTTTCTTTGCATTTTTTCTTGTACAGTTTTTTGATTTCCAAATAGTCTGACTTAATGCTTGGTATTTCAAATTTTCGAAGGAGATTTAGAAGCGCCAGTGATCTTTTTCTTAACTGTTCTCATGAAAAATTATACCAATCATTTTATTTTTTAGGTTTTTCGTATTTTTCATTAACCTCGCTGCTTCCCATATAATTCTTTCTAGCTCACAGATTGGAACAAACTTAAAAGTAGACCTATTTTTCGAGTGACTTAGCATGTTATCCATCGTAATTTGATAATTTTTTGTTGCCGATGCTTTCCATCTAAGCATGCTATTATTCGCAGAAATGTGTTTACTTGATTCAATCTGGAATATATTATTTTCGATTTTCAGGCATATTGGAAAGTAATCCGAATATGGAATATCTCCTACTGCAAAGTCTTTCAACAAAGAGCACCACTCTCCTCCAACCATGCCATAATCAATAACAGAGCTTCCCTGCTTTCCAACAAAGGCAAATTCACGGTTTTTATCGCTTTTTGAGCTAGCGTTTAATATACACAGACCAAACTTGTTACAGATATCAAGTACTAGTTTTCCTTCGTTATTCGTTTTAACATCCTTGCTTTTTGGTCTTTGACATTCAAACGTGTTTTCTGCTTCTAGGTCTCCGATTCTCGCATTTAAGTCACCAACTTTTATTATATTCTGAGATTTAAGCGAACATAAAAAATCGTAAAAAGTTTCATATTCTTGCTGCCAATTATTGCAATTTATGTAAATTGATATTAAATATAGTGTTTTGTTAAAATTATTCATTACTATGCAACCAATCCTTTCTTCAATTTTCACTTCGCATTTTGACAGGATGTTATTTTTTATTGCCATTAATGTACCACCACTTGCTTGTCCTCTAATTGCTGTTTTCTTGGCTGGTATCCAAAAAACAGGTAAATGATGGAAAATATTTTTCACAGTTTTTTTCTCTACCTTCTAATAAATGCGGTTCGAAGAAACAAACTAAATCATATTCAAATAAATATTTAAAAAACCCTGGGTAAAATATTTTGTTATTAATTCCGCCAACATTGTATGCTAAAATTCGTAAGTATTCTATATTAGTATCTCGGTCCTCCATATCATCCCTGCGTTATTGGTCAGAACCCCTTGGCAGCCCAGCAATATTTTTTACATTTGTTCTGAACCTCGCATCTGTAATCGATCTGTCATCATTCGATTCCTTGCATTTTGGTAAACACGCTCGGAAATAGTCGTAAGGAAGCTGCAAAGATTTACATAAAATCGAAAATCTACAATTTTGTCCACTTTTAAGTCCGTCTGACTCGTGCCAAGTGTATGAATTTCCATCCCCATACAGTGTATCTTCTTTTACGGCAACTTTAGCACTATTTCTCTTGCGTTTTATCATTTTTCGTACGTGCAATAGATGACTTCTTCGTGCTCTGGTGTTTCGCCGATAATCATTTTGAACCGAGATTTTTGTATTTTTGAGTTTTGCAGTGTTTTTTAAAATAGTGTACAATGTTTCTTTTGTTCTAAGTTTAACAATAAAGTTTTTATATTTTGTGTTCCAAGACATAACTTCTTTTATTTCATTAATGAAATTTGCCTGATCATTTGACAGTTGAGAACAAACTTCCTTCACTTCGGCTTTTTGATCAACCTGTTCTTTGGCTTCAACACCGAAGATCAATTTTTTTCCGTAGATTGCATTTGCATTCATTCGATTTCTTTTTCCAAGACACCCAACTTCGCCGGTAGAGAATGCACCACACCTCTTAGTACATCATTTTCACATTTAAATGCATGTATATCAACACGCACTTCTTCTATATCTGACTTTGTAGCAAGATGTTGTTTCTTAAAGTCAAAGAAATCTTCAAGATCTTACCGGGTAATGTCCATCAAGAGTCCCGGTTCCCTTTTTCCGTCGTTCGTTCCCATTTTTTCCGGTGAAGTAGCAGAAATTGGGCGTTTGTTATTGTTCATGAATTCTTCGTAATAAACCTTATAATATATCTATAAATAAGTTGAGAAGTGTTGTTCGTTGTCCGTAATCCTTTTTTTATTTCTTTTTACATGATTTTCTCGACGAAAATAAAATAGCAAGAAAATTTGAATAGTCGAATAATGCTCACCGCTTATTATTTTAATATCGTGATTACTTTTGGTTTTTTATGTTTAAATTTTAACTTGAAAAATTATGTATTTTATAGAGACCGAGAATTTCAATCACTCTTATTTAGCACCAGTGTTGCCACTCCACGCCCCAAAAAAACCCGATCAAAAAAACTTTTACATAGGGCTGTTAGGCGTGCTTAATAGCTATCAAATCGGTTATTCGTTTTAAACAAAATAATGACCATAACTGTCACGACGTTAACGAATCGCAACATTGTAACCATCATAGAGCTTACTTTGGTCAAAAAGAGAACGGTGGTCTAAGATAGAGAGAGACGGATGTTTGCATGTGCGTAACAAATTCAACTACATATGTGCGAATGACTTGGTTCAAGGAATAGGTACGCTGTACACACGTAGTCCGGCTAACTTTTATTACAGTGATACATTAGTTCAACTTTTTGCGATTGACCTTAGTTTTTTTATGGTGCATACATAATGAGTGATAACCATTGTTTTAATTGTGACCGTTCACTAGCCCCAAGATAATAACACATAATGCCTGCAGACTTTTTATAGACTCGTCCTCGGTTTGTCGAGTACCATAATAAGAACATGGAACAATAAAAAGAGGTATGTGTTTTCCTTTCTAACTGCCATCATATAATATATAATATATATAGTCTTAGTGATAACTTTGAAGGAAAGTTATTATATATTCGTTATATACAACGTATGCCCTTTTAAGCAATATATGTTTAATTGCTATCGACTCTGGGTTTTGGCCCATACATATACATTTATGGGCATTCTCCTTTACGATAGTAATTTGCAAAACCCAAAAATTACGGAACTTTTTTGCCTGTTTTAGGAACAGAAAAGTTGTTCACAGAGCTAACACGGTTAGGATCAGGTTCAAATATCTTATATTTATATTTACTTGGCCTTATAAAATGTCGGCCGTATAGATGACGGGTAAAATTGTTCACAGCCAAAATAATAGATGAGATCTCTTACTCTATCTAGGAATACACTTTTCTGTTTTATTCAGTGATCGACTTACCATCAGGATTAATTGCAAGATGTGGGGTGGTGATACTTTAAATGATGTAGCATCTTTGTTAAATTTTACGTTTTTTCTCATTAGTTTGTTGATAGGAGCTGCTATCTCCAAAAAAAAGGCTATAAATTTACGATAGTAATTTGAAAAACCTAAAAATTACTTAACTTGTTTAACTATTTAGGAATAGGAATTTTGTTCACAGAGATAACACGGTTAGGGTCAGGTTGAACTCCTTCGACAATGCATTTATCATCTTCATAAACTGATTGGTTTTTGGTCTCCAAGTAGTGTTAAAGCAGAGATATATAAATAAATTAAATTTTTGTATTTAATTTCAAATTTATTCTTAACTTATATTTTATTTTAAATTGATTTGCAATGCGTTTCTAAAACTAAGTTTTCATCATCATAAATAAAATTTAAGTTGTGAAGAAATTTGAAATTAAATATAAAAAGTTGGTGGTTGGTTGTTGTTGTTGGTTGAAGTTTTTAATTATGAAATCGCAAATCATCAAAACATCAGTTAATCTTTCAGTGTACGATTTAAGCTAACTCGCAAATCTTAAGACAAACTTAAGATAATCGAATCCAAATAGACTCAGGATTAAAGACCGGACTTCTCAGTTAGAACAAAACTCATTAATCTCTGGAAAGTCAGAGAAGCCCCATTTAACCCAAATGGTATTCACAGAAAAGGGTAATGGCCACCATGGATACTAAAAGCAGTTGTCTCTCTTTACTTTCTTATGTGGTAAAATATCGAGCATAACCCAACTGGTCCAGAATATCTTCTATTCTTGGCAGTGGGAAAGCGTCACCTATTGTGACTTCATTCAGCTTTCGATTGTCAACCACGACCAACATTTTCAGTTTTTTTCCAATCTAACCATTTGGCGTTTGTGAACAAAATTGCTTCAAAAAAAAAATTGCTAATGTCTTCCCCAGTAAATTTGTTTTTGCATATTTTTTAATTCTTTAATTTCATAATTTTTCAGAAGTTAGCCAATAATGACCTGATTTTGAAGTTCAACTTCTTAGATATTCGTATTTAAAACACTTACATCCACTTTGCCATTCGTACTGCTTTTAGTCAAAGAAATGGCCGTAGAAACACCTACCTCATCGAGTCAATGGTTAATTTATAAAATGGCAAATTACATAAAATGTACAAAACCACTGGTCGGACAGACTTTTCTTGTCCCTTTAGCGGTAAAATGGGCACTTCAGGTTTGGAGTTGACTAACCTCATCGGGTCAACGAACAAATGGGGTATCAAATAAAAGCTTAGACCATCTATATTAAGAATCTTTTTTTTTATAATTAACGCGAATTAAAACATTTGTTTTGTACTTTTAAAATCAAAAGAATATTTTTGAAACTATGACCTTTATTTTCTAATATTTTACATTAATCTTAAAAGGAGCTTAAGGCTACTATATAGATACTATAACACTGCCGATCCACTCATCATACAGTCGTATTTATATCCTTCCTTATCTTTCTACAAGGATACCAAATCATACAATAATCTTGCTTGATAATGAAGAAGAGATAATATTATCTATGCAACATTGTATAAAAACAATATTATCTCTGTTACATAAATGGTGTAGCAATGTGTACACGACTGTACTAGAGACTAAAGATATCATTGAAAACAAATAATGTTATCTCTTTTCTCAATATATAATACTACGGATGCTTAACTCCCCACTTGTTAAACGAAATCGTCACGATTTTTCGAGGCTATTTTTAACATTTCTTTTTCATAAGTTTTGTTATATGCGTCAATCTTTTTTTGTTTTTGACAAGCTGTGTATATATACATTTGTATAATTTTTATCGTTACATACATAAATGCTAGAATAACAATCAGTGTTACAATTGTGTATATAGTTGACAATATCGGTTTTTCCGCAAAAGGAATAATTAGTTTTTTTTAAAGTATCTATGTCATCGAATTTGTAAATTGTATCTTCTTTAATTATTTGATCGATGTAAAACTCTGAATTATGTTTTCTTAATATAACTTCTTTAATTTGCCTATGCATGTTTTTGTATATTTTATCGTCTAGATTTATAGTATTTTCATAAGTAACTAAGTTTACACAATTAATTGTTTGATTATTTAACTTATGCTTACCCTTTAATAACATAACACCGGCTTCAATTTCTAAGTCGTAATCGTATTCTTGTTTAATGTTACATTTTGGAGTTATATTCTTTAAAAGTGGAATAAGAAAATTTTCTTCTTCAAAGTTAATTTCATAAATGTTTTTACTTAGATGATTTTGACAATTTTTTGTTGTTTTATAAGTTTGGTTACTAAGGCAATTGTTTTATCTGTAATGATTTTTCCGTGTTTTGAACTTAAAGGTGTTACTTTATATAATTTACATGATTTAATTAGAATTGGATATTTATATATTGTGATGAAGAATTCATCTGTTCTAGCTAATAATATCTTAGAGTACTCAAGTATATTTATTATGGGTACTTGATTTTTTTCAGGTTGAATAATATTTTTAATGTCTTCTAAGTCTAGGCTTTCTGATAAATATTCATTATTTCTTGCTGCATTAGTAGTTCTGGTCAATAATAATAATTGTTCGTACAATTGTTCTTTTATTTAATGTTCTCTAAGGCTCTGACCTTGAAATTGTTGCAAAATTGGCTCAAATCTGGAATTTATAGTTTTTTGTTTATTATTGTTTTCTACGAGATTATTTATACTCGTTTCTATGTTAACTAAGTCATCATGGTCTGGATTACCAAACACATATTTGAAAGCTGTTCCTAAAAAAGTTAATAGATCTAGTTTGCCTAGTATGTTCTTGTAATTGGTCTGCTAGATTCTTGATTTTACTTAACCAAATTTTTTCTTCTTGTGTAGGTTGATATTTACGTAAAGTTGAAATATTGAAGTCAGGTTGCTTTCATGTAACAAATAAGTTTGTTCTTTAAATAGATACACGTCATCTGTTTGTGTAAGTATAAACTTTTTGTTGATTAACTCAGTTATATGAGTGTTTCCTTGCCCTTCTTGATTCTGTACAATTCCTAGTAATGTTAGGAATATTAATATTCTTGTCGTCTGAAAAGTGATAATTTTGTATGTTATCCTTGTGAATTTTAATTCTTTCTTTAGAGATTATACTGTCTCCTTTATCTTCTTCTACTATTCTTGTTATGTATCTGGCGTTAGATTTCTTTCTAAGACGTGTGATTCTAACCATTATCTTGTCTCATTTTTTATACTCTCTGTGTCAAGTTCTTTTATTTAAACGTTCGATCACTTTTTTGGAAGCTGAGTTTAGTTCATTTATTATAATTTCACTATTGCTATATATATTTTGGTTAAAGAAAATATCTCTAGGTTTCAAACCTGTAACTGAGTGTATAGAATTATTTAACTCACGCACTGTTCTAAATATTTCCTTGATGAGTCTTGTTTTATTCTGGATTGTGAATATTCTAGACAGTTCAGTTATTGTACCGTTTACACGTTCGTCTTGACCGCTCGCTGTCGATCTGTATACTGGAAACTGGAGTTTCTACTTTAGTTATGTTTTATTTCAAACACATCTGGTTTCTGTTATTGAAGCCCTCCACTTTATCTGTTATGAGTCGTTCACATTTTGGGAAATAATAAGATAAGACCTCTTCCATAACATCGTACAGTCTGTTTCGAGTTTCGATTACCCGAAGGATTATATATTTAGAATACTTATCTATATTTACAAGGAAAGTATACTTGTCGTTGAAGTATATGTCCATATGAATGTGTGTTCCCACATGTGTTGGTATTTCTGAATTATTCAGAGGTTCTCTGATGGGATTTCTTTCATATTTTCCAAATAGACATGCTATGCATTTTTTGTTAAAACTCTTTGTTTCTTTATTTCTCCGAGATTTCTTGTATATTGTTACGTAATCTTCGATGTGCTCTTTCGTGAGTGTTCTTTACAGGCTGACTCCACACGATATAATTTCTCTCAGGATCTTCAACATGAGATGAAATATCCAATGGAGTCGCGTTGTTTCGGAGTCTGTTGAGATGTTAGACATCTCTCTCCGCGGTTCTATCTTGACATCGATGTCTTGATAACAATTTGACGTTTGTGTTTTTTCTTTCTTATTTTAGGGTTCATCTCATTATTTTTTGTCTCTCATGCGGGTAGTTGCTCTTTTTGTGCGCTTTAAAAATTTAGTTTGCAGTGAAAAAGCCTGAATACAGTATTTTTATTAGTTTATGTGTATTAACAACAGTAAATGAGACAACATCTATATTTTTTCAATGGAATAAATGTTTTAAAATGATAAAATTAACAAATATAAGAAGAAGAATTTCTATCTATTGACTTTTGTCAGAGATACAAACACATTAGCCTCTCTTGCTTTAATGAAATATCAAGACATGAACTGCCCAGCGAAGAAAAAGAAAATGGTCTGATATTTATGTCAGAGATCTGGTTAGCAATACAGATATCAAGTGGAGTCGGCCTGTTACAAGTTTAAATTGTTCTTCCAAATTTGTCACGTATTTTTTTTCCACAGCGCTATTTTTATAGCTATTTAGCAATCGTCGTCCCGTTTGTGTTCTTTATGTTGTGTCTTATATTTTCTAAAGATACCTAAATAATATAAGAAATGTTTCGCTGTAATGCATTATTCATGCCGAATGAGGTGAAATTCGAATAGGATCTACAAATAAGAAGAGCACTAATAGATACATCTGATCTGTTATCCCTTCCAACAAAAATCTAAGTCAATATAAAAACCTATTTTTTCTTCTTGTATTACAAATATATTTGAATAATTAATTTTATCGCTTCCGTCTTTCTAAGGAAACTGATTTGTTTTTTTAAGTTTCAAGAAAATTGTACTTAGATTTTGAAAAACAAAAGTGTATAAGTGTAAGAATTACATTTTTAGCAACATTTTCACATTCTTCGATGAATGCAGTATAAAAGAGAGGGTTGATTTTTATAGATGAATATATTAAATGGGAGAGAGCGAGATAGTATTTAAATGTTGATACCAACAAGGAAAAAAAATACATTTCTCTGCGAGAAGGTATGAATTAAGTTTTTTTCTTCTCAATTTATTCACAGAAACTGATAACGACACATAGCTTAAAATAATAATTTAAATACCCAGAAACTATTTTATATGTGACAATTATAAGAAGAAAAATTGTGTGAAAATGAATTTCAACCCTCAAATTTTCGTCAATCCAAATCATAACGCAGAAATCCTTCGCAACATTTAAAAATGTTCTTATTATGAGTAGGAAAGAGAGAGATATTTTTAGTACTTTCTTAAGTGCGAAGGACCGAGATATAGGTTGAATACATAGAGTAGATATATTATATAGTGGAAAATCTTTCGTACGTTCCACGCCTCAAAACCCCTTAATTTTCGTTGTTGCTTTGGTATATCATTCATTGTGTTTCGTGTTCTCTTTTGTATATCATTCATTGTCCGCTGTACAAAAAAAAAAGAAGAAAAAACGATGAGGTGAGTTTCTAAAACGTCAATAACAACAGATAACAGAAAACAAGTTAAAGTTATAGATTAGGTACAAGCAGGGGGTTCCAGGGAGGCTGCATGCCCCCAATTCCTCTACCTCGGACTGATATTTGTCGAAATGTAATTTTTGAATCACAATTTTTATATTCACGAATCCTAAACTTGACTTATAGTCCCTATAATCACACGTAAAAAATAACAAACGCAAATCGAATACCACCTGTAGGTACTTGTGCATCAACGATAACGAAGCAACAAACCAATGAAATGAAAATGCAAAAAATTAAATACACATACACATGTACTTATTAAGTTTTCCTTGTTCGTATCTCCCTCACCCTCGCCCTCACCGCAAAACCACACCGACGACCGACCGATCGACCTGAATTTAGTTGAACATTTTATCAAAGATAATATAACAAGAATATGTATGTACATATGTACCTAAATATCTACCTACCCTCGAAAGTTTTATAAGAAAAAATATAAAACTCAAAATAAAATTATAAACCTGCTTAAACATATACCCAGACACCATTCACTTACAAAATTCGTTTGTCATCCCTTTTTAAGACTAGCCATCTCGTCGCCCTGCTTGTGTGAATAAGAAACAATCCAGTTGTGAAAAAAAATCTATACTCGCATGACAAAACGATCCTTTTCGTTATCAATAATATTCCTATTCAACCATAGAGTAACTATACTATAAAGAGGAAAATCTACTGCCTTCTTTTGACAATGCCTACAAGCTGGTCAAATAAGTATTAGTGTATAACTGTCAAAAAATTGACGCCCATTGAGAGTGTAGTAGTGCTGAACTGTCAAATAATTGACGCCGATTGAGAGTGTAGTAGTGCTTAACTGTCAAATAATTGACGCCGGTTGAGAGTGTAGTAGTCAAATAATTGAATTGAGTTTCCTTTTCTTTTTCAACATGAAATTGGGCGTGTTGGGACATACTTCATAATAAAAAGCGCCATCCCGAAATTTGACGTCATCAGTGACTAAAACTGACAAAATTATATTACCATTTTTGGAAAGAATCCGAAGTGTTAGTGGACTTATAATGTATATTAAATCAACCAGTTAAGACATTGGACCAAACCTGCATTAATTAAAATTTACTTTTTTTTCTAAAACGGAAATGAATTGCTTTAACAAGGGTCACTGATGACGTAAAAATACGAAAGTCGCTCTCTTGTTTTCTTGTATCATTATACTTTATTATTTTTTCCCTGCCTTTTACATATTGTGTGCTTGAAAACTATATAAACGTTTAAAACTGGTTAAACAATATTCAAGAGTTCAACCATTTTACCTGATACCTAAACTGATAGTGTATTGATTGTTCTAAGAATGAATTTAAACAAGCATTCCGTCAGAATATATATTTGCAAGATTGAATCATACAATCGCTAAAAAGTACACCAGACTTTTTAAAGATAAATTATATTTCTTCAGACCCTATTATACTCGCATACATAGAAGTAAAAGCCTAGTCAAACAGAGCGCGTTCTGACGCAGCGATGTAATATACAGTATAACATATCCCAAGTCACATAGAGCGCGTTTTCAACGCGGCGTCAAGTTCCACACGGCGTCAATTTTTTTGATTATTTACAAATTATTTTTTTCGTTTGATTTCAGCGCTGGTGTTGTTGTATGAGTTAATAGCGGAGCCCAGGTAGACCAAGTCCCTAACTACCTCCAAGTTATAACTGTCTATGGTGATGTTTTGTCCAAGACGTCGATGTTGGGTGTCTCTTGTTAATGACAGCATATACTTGGTTTTACCCTCATTGACTGCTAAGCCCATCTTTGCCGCTTCCGTCTCAATACTCACAAAAGCGCTACTGACATCACGCTGCGTTCTTTCGATTATGTCAATATCGTCGGCGCATGCGAGTAATTGGACGAACTTTTGAAAGATCGTGTCTCTAGTGTTGATGTGAGAGTTCTGCACTATTCTTTCAAGTATGATGTTGAAAAAGTTGCATGACAGCGCATCGCCTTGTCTAAATCCTTTTTTGACTTCAAAGGTGTCGGTGAGGTCTTTACCGACCTTGACGGAACAGCGTGCGTTTTCCATCGTCATTTTACACAGGCAGACGAGTTTGGCAGGGATGTTAAAACTTTGCTCTATATAACTCGTCTCTATAAATGCTGTCGTACGCGGCTTTGAAATCGATGAAAAAGTGGAGGGTATCGATTTGAAGTTCTTGCGTTTTTTCCAAGATCGGCCGTAATGTGAATATTTGATCGAAAGTGGACTTTCCTGGCCTAAAACCGCACTGATATGGACCTATCAGGTTGTTGACGAATGGCTTTAGGCGTTCAATTAATACAGCAGAAAAGATCTTGTAGGCGATGTTGAGGAGACTGATACCCCTTTAGTTGATGCAGCTCAGAGGGTCTCCTTTTTTAAGGATCGGGCAAATTATGCTGAGATTCCATTCATCGGGCATGCTTTCTTCTAACCTTATCTTGCTTATGAGTTGGTGCATACTTATAGCCAAGATCACATAGTTCTAACTGTCACTATTACTACACAATATTCACTAAATAATTAGCTTCAATGTTCATGGTTTTTTCTTTTTTTTTTGTACAGCGGACAATGAATGATATACAAAAGAGAACACGAAACACAATGAATGATATACCAAAGCAACAACGAAAATTGAGGGTGTTGAGGCGTGGAACGTACGAAAGATTTTCCACTATATAATATATTTACTCTATGTATTCAACCTACATCTCGGTCCTTCGCACTTAAGAAAGTATTAAAAATAACTCTCTCTTTCCTACTCATAATAAGAATGTTTTTAAATGTTGCGAAGGATTTCTGCGTTATGATTTGGATTGACGACAATTTGAGGGTTGAAATTCATTTTCATACAATTTTTCTTCTTATAATTGTCACATATAAAATAGTTTCTGGGTATTTAAATTATTATTTTAAGCTATGTGTCGTTTTCAGTTTCTGTGAATAAATTGAGAAGAAAAAAACTTAATTCATACCTTCTCGCAGAGAAATGTATTTTTTTCCTTGTTGGTATTAACATTTAAATACTATCTCGCTCTCTCCCATTTAATATATTCATCTATAAAAATCAACCTTCTCTTTTATACTATATTCATCGAAGAATTTGAAAATGTTGCTAAAAATGTAATTCTTGGATACATGTTTTCGAACTAGGGCTAAAGTCTGAGGGTTGAAATTTTCAAGCACAGAAATTTGTTCTACGTGCGACATCTTTACTTGTTATATTACCTTTGGTTCAATGCTATCGCTTTGACGATTATCATCCGAAAAGTTACATGATGAGAACCCTGCTGCTAGCTGTAGACAAGTATCGTTCTAGTGTTGCGCGAGGGACGTTTAAAAGGGATGAAAGCCTACGATCGCTATCACCGGATCTGAATTTTGATAAGAAAGTAAATAGTTCAATACTTTCCAATGCGGGAACAAAGCTGTGCAGTTCTGTAAACTGCTCTGGGCTCCTACCTATCCAATATTGGCATTAAAAAGGATTTAAATTACCTATGTTATTAAAATCAACTGGCTTTAAGGCTTAGTAAGAAAGGGTTAGTAAGTGTTGGCATCATTTCATCCATTTGCTCTCCAGTAAAGTAAAGTATTACCTTATACGAGATTTGTCCAATCTCCCGATGTAAGATGGAAGTTACATATTCTGGTATTTTCCGGCGGATATAATTTGTGGTCAATTAATAATCTTTTTCTTATTACCTCTGGAAATCGAAGTCGTTTACTCCTTTGGCAATCAGCAAACGCGCATCGTCGAAGACAGGCTTTCTCAAATCATATTAACATGTACAAAAATAAAAAGAAAACGATTTTTTAAATGGACTATATTTTCTTAAATAACATCACCGAGATTGTCATCAATATAAATGTTATTTATCAAGCTTAAAGTAAATAATAAATCATACATATTTTGCTTTTTTTTGCTTAAAGAATTATAAAAATAACACTTAACGAAAAAGTGCATAGCACATATGCAGTACATGTTAATATGCTTTTTAATGTAAATTTGTTAAAAACTAAGTTTGTATTTAATAAAGGGCACTAAATTATATATCAAATTAAAGGTAAATAAATAATCTTTAAAATGATGTTAACAAGTTATAAATCACTGCTGATCATTTTAAGATATCAACATTTAAAAAGTAAGTAAGAAAACTTGATTTCTAATAAGTTAAAACTTAATATTGGAGAATATAGTGTATGTAAAAAAATAATTTTTATTACGATGAAAAGGTAGGAAGTATACCTTTCATTTGATACCAAATTCCCTACGTATCTTACATCAGCAAATATAAGCAGTTTTGCCGGAAAAATAAGTGAAATTCTGCTTCTGAATTAGTCAACTTTAAGCTCAAATATCTCAAAAACACCACGAATGATTTTGATAATATTTGACCCACATAATGTCCTTAATATCATTTTTCATTTGATACTAGATTCATTAGTGAACGCACTGGGCCCAGGTTCTCTAGGAAAACGGGCCATCTCCTTTGGGTGCACTTCAACACAAATTCATGGTACTCAGTAATCACTTGAGAAACTTAACCCTTCCGCGACAAAAAGTTTCTAGTGAACGCATGGTCTTGTATGGTGAACTAAAAACGAAATTTTAATTTCGACTAGTAATGCATTTGTAAAAAAATCTAACAATCAAACATGACATTACGATCATAGAGAAGCCTAAAAAACTGATCGAATAAAATGTCTGTGTGTCTGTCTGTCTGTCTTTCTTTTCTTTTTTTTTATAATTAACGCGCGCACAAGGGACTATTTGTTTCCCTTCTAATGTAACACACTGCGCGGGCATTAGGAGTATAGGTAGGGGAGAGATAGGAGGTGTCATTTATCATTGGTTTTGAATGTTTGTAGATCAAAATGGCAAGGGAAAATCTGCCCGGGTAAACTATTCAAAATTCGTGTTGTTCGGCTAAAAAAAGAATCCTTATATTTCACGGTACGTCCGAAACTGGACTCAAGGGTGAACTGATGGGCATTCCTTGCGAGACGAGTATTACGGAAGAAACTTTTAAGGGGAGGAATGCAGCTGGCTACTTCGAGTGAACATTTTTTATAAAAGAAACGATAAAATAAGGAAAGACATGCAACATTGCGTCGTTGTTCGAGAGGGGCTTTTGTTTCAGCGGCAGTTCAATTTCCTATCAATCTTAACGCTCGATTTTGTATTCTATCAAGCAGGTGAAGCGATGTATGTGATGCACCTGCCCAGAGGTGGAAGTTCTACTCAAGTTTAGGGCGTATAAACGCTTTATAAATTGTAGCCAGATCAGATGGGGAAAAATACTTCTTACAACGATACAGAAAACCTAAGCACTTAGCAGCATTCTTAGCGATCTCAAATATATGATCGTTCCAACGGAGGTTGTCATTGACACACATACCGAGTACTGAGAGCTTTTCGGCTTCTTCGATGTAAGTGCCATTCATGGACAATAGCATTGGGGGTATGTTTAGCTTTAACGACAGAAGACAGCATTGAGTTTTCGAAGAATTAAGCTCCACACGATTCCTATTACCCCATTTGATAATGATGTATAAATCGGAGTTTAATGAGCTTGACATACGGTTCCGTTGCAATTGTACGTCCGAAGGCGAAAGACTTGAATTATCGAACAAATATGAAAAGCTGAGGGTAGAGTCGTCAGCAAAACAGTTAAGTGGATTAGAAGTAACAGACAGAAGATCATTTATAAAAATGAGGAAAAGAGTCGGAGAGAGAACAGAGCCCTGGGGCACACCAGCATTTATTTTATGGGAATCAGACTTGAATCCGTCCAATACAACTTGTATTGAACGGTCCAGAAGATAGCTTCTAATCCAACGGACAAAAGTATCATCGATCCCAAAAGCACGCATTTTCCATAAGAGAGCTTCATGCCAAACTCTATCAAATGCTTTGGAGATATCAAGAGCAATAATCTTACTTTCACCAAAGCGATGTATAAATTTGTTCCGCTGTTCGGTGAGATATGCCATCAGATCACCAGTGGAACGGTTGCGGCGGAAGCCATAATGACGGTCATGGAGAAGCTTTCGATCTTCGAGATATTCCATAAGCTGACAGTTAATCAGTGTTTCCATGACCTTAGAAGGAAGGGATGTCAGTGCTATGGGTCGGTAGGAGGAGGGGGAGGATGGGTCATCTTTCTTACGGACAGGCTGGACAAATGCTGTTTTCCATCTTCTAGGAAAGATTCAAAAAGAGTAGGAGCAATGGAAAAGCTTACGCAGTGGCTTTGCCAGTGTAGAAAAACAGCTCTTCAGAAGAATCGAGGGTATAACATCTGGGCCAGTGGATATGTGTATATCGAGGTCTTTGAGAGCGCTTGCTACTGTACGAGGGCGGAAAAAAATCTGTCCCATGGAAAAATTTATATTCTCAAGTACATACAGGAGGGGCAACGTTTCTGTTAGGCAGCGTGGAGCTGGCAGCGAAATCAGTGGCGAGCAAGTTTGCCTTCTCTGAAGAGCAAACAATTGGTTTGTTATTGTCGATGAGCGTTGGAACCGAAGATGTTGAGGAGTTTTTAATATTTTTTACAAATGACCAAACATTTTTACTGCCTTTGGGACACTGCAGAATTTTTGGCCGCAATTGTTGGTCATGTAAAAATTTGGTTCTTTCTATAACGGAGTTTCATGACTTCCTTGCTTGTTTGTGCTTTTTCCGATTTTCCTCCGTAGGGTTGGCTTTCTAGGATCGGAAACTTACTTCTTTCAGCCTGATAGCTTCTTTACACTCAGAATTAAACTAGGACTTTTCTTTAGGCTTGATGCATTTTACTCTGTTAGGAATAAAAGCACGCATCCCTAGAAGAATCACATTTGTGATCATTTCAGCACTGGCATCAATGTCATTATCGAGGAAGCATAGTGACCAGTTAAAGTTTCGGAAAAAATATTCAGGCCGTCCCAGTTGGCTTTCTTGTATTGCCAAACGTTCCTGGTGGAAAGTTTTTCTTTAACTGGATGGGTTGAGGATGAGAAATTTGCTGAAATGACACAATGGTCTAAAGTGCAAAATGGAGAAGTTGCATTAATGGTATATTTTTCAGGGTGAGAAGTAAGAAAAAAGTCAAGAGTATGGGCGGCTTGCTCAGACACATCCGGTATACTCGTTGACACATCGATCAGTTGGGTAAGGTGATGAAACCCGGCAAAGAGCCCGATATACCTTCCTTCGGGTGTTGTCGGACCAAAATAGAGGAGCCAATTGGAATTGTGTACATTAAAATCGCCCGCAATAAGGATTCCAGTGCGAGGACAGATTAAAAAAATTTCGAGAGGGAATCAGACAGCGCATCAAACTCGTTACAAGTCGAATTACTGTCAAGATTTGGACTCCTGTAAATAAAACAATAATGAATGACATGCTTGCGGACAGTGAATTTGAGCCATAAGAAGTTAAAGTCCGTGTTGAAACATTGCCCATATTAGGAAAGGCTCTGGCAAGCAATATCATTCCTAACATATTTCACGAGACCATGATGGGAAAAGAGTAAGAGTTCTGATAAATCAGTATTTACTCCAACCTGAGTTTCAGTTAATGCCAAAACAGCTGGTCTGTATTGAACAGTTTAGACGTACACAAGAAAGAAATTCTTTCTTAAACCTCGATCATTAGAATAAACGACACAAAAATCACTTACCATTTAAAAAATACTTAAATACAAAACGCAACTCTGACTAAGTCAAACTGCGCTGTGGAAACCCAAATTAATTTCTGTAATAATCAAACGGTCTTAGGTGTTATGCCCATAAGACAGCTTGCATACAAAAAATCAATTTAAACATTCAGCACAATAGGACAAATTCAGATGCCCTTATCTATTTACTGCAAGCATTGTAATGTCATACGATGCCTACAGTAGATAAGAAAGAGGCAGTTAAGTACAAAGGTCTCGGGAGAGATAAGAGGATATTTGCTTCGCGAGTATGTATTGTTTTATTTATTTTTTTTATTTTTTTTCCACAGCGTGAGTGGGCATCTTTATCTTTTCTCCAACGACGCGAGTGGATATTATTTTATTCGTCGTCGGTTTTTTTTCAATTTCTCAAAGGAGTGTGTAGTGTTATTTCTTTTCTTTTTTTTAACACTCGCGACTACAATGCGCAAATAATTTTTTTTTGACTTTTCTATGATTTGTGGGCGCACCTCGACGTCCAGCCTTGACGAGCTTAAGATCGACACTTATATATACTCTCTGGGTATATATGGAGCTACAATTAAACGGTTTGAGCGATTGCCTTCAAATTTGGTATGTGTGTATGTATTGGCATTCCTCTGAGGCGAAATGAAAATTATATTTTTAGGGCTAAAAATACCGGTACCTGATATATAACCGTTAGGAAAAGCTTATTTTTTTCGAAAACGGCTGCTACGATTTTGATGACATTTTTAAAAAAAATTTTTTTTGTTGATAGGTACTTACTATCATTAATCAGAACCAAATTTACACGAAAAGTCCATTAACGGTACCTTTGATATAACGTTTTTTAATTTTAATTTTTATTTTTATTTTTTTATTAAATTTTAATTTTTATTTTTAACTTTTAATTATATTTTTAGGGCTAAAAATACCGGTACCTGCCATACAACCGTTAGGAATAGCTTATTTTTTTCGAAAACGGCTGCTACGATTTTGATGACATTTTTTTAATTTTTTTTTTTTGTTGATAGGTACTTACTATCATTAATCAGAACCAAATTTACACGAAAAGTCCATTAATGGTACCTTTCATATAACGTTTTTTAATTTGTGGCTTTCGCGGTAACGGCGAAATAAAAACCGTTATATGAAATGTCCCGTTAATAGACTTTTCCCGTATAGGTGGATCTGATCAAATGATAGCCAATACCAACCAAAAAATCTCAAAAATGTTCATCAAAATCGTAGGAGCCGTTTTCGAGAAAAATAAGCTTTTCCTAAACGGTCGAATGCAAGTACTGTAATTTTTAGCCCTAAAAATAAAAGACATACACGCATACCAAATTTGAATCGCTTAACCCGTTTAAGCTGCAGATCCATAAACACCCGGACGGACAGACAGACAGTCGGACCTCCAGTTTCGCACTATAAGTTGGTTGAGGTCGTCCTCCACTTGAGCGCGCCACCTAAGGTGAGGTCTTCCTTGACTGCGTCTACCCTCTGGGATGGAATCGAAGATCCTGCGAGCCGGAGCATTGTTGTCCATTCGCTCTACATGACCTAGCCATCTTAATAGTGATATGCGTATTTTTTGAATGTCCCTGTACAGCTCGTATAGTTCTTGGTTCAACCTTCTCCTCCAAAGCCCGTTTACGCAGATAGGGCCAAAAATCCTCCAAAGTATCCGCTTTAGATAGAGTCAATGCCTCGCGCCATAAAGCAGGACTGGGATGATTAGGGTCTTATACAGAATCTCCTTTGTCTTTCGAGAGAGGGCTTTACTACTAATTGCCTTCCTAGCCCATAGAAACAGCGATTGGCAAGAGTAATCCTTCGCTTTATTTCTGACGAGATGTTGTTGTCAGATGTTATAGCGGATCCGAGGTACACAAAGTCCCTAACTACCTCAAAGTTGTACCTGTCTTTTGTGATGTTTTGTCCAGTTCGCCAGTGTTGAGTGTCCCTTTTTGTGGACAGCAGGTACTTCGTTTTGGCCTCATTGACTGCTAGTCTCATCTTAGCCGCTTCAGCTTCAATGCTAGCAAACGTTTCAGTGACAGCTCGCCGAGTTCTGCCAACGATGTCTATGTCGTCAGCGTATGCTAACAATTGCACAGACTTGAAAAAATTTTCCTACTACAATTGACTTGCGAGTTTCGTATAATTTTCTCAAGTATTAAGTTAAAGAAATCGCACGAAAGCGCATCACCTTGTCGGAATCGTTTTTTGACGTCAAAAGCTTCTGTGAGGTCAGTACCAACCTTGACGGAGCAGTGAGAGTTCTCCATCGTCATCCTGCACAGTCGGACGAGTTTTGTGGGGATGCCAAAACCTGACATGGCTCTGTATAGCTCGCCTCTATAAATGCTATCGTATGCGGCCTTAAAATCGATAAAGAGGTGGTGGGTATCGATTTGGAATTCTTGGGTAGTTTCCAGGACTGCAGTAGCGTGAACATTTAATCGATTGTGGACTTTCCTTGTCTGAAACCACACTGATAGGGGCCAATCAGGTTGCTGACGAAAGGTTTCAGGCGTTCACATAGTACGGCAGAGAGGATCTTGTAGCTGATATTCAGGAGACTTATTTCTCTATAGTTGGCGCAGTTAAGAGGGTCTCCTTTCTTGTGGATCGGGCAAACGATGCTGAGGTCCCATTCATCAGGCACACTTTCTTCTGACCAAATTTTAGAGATGAGTTGGTTTATGCACTCCACCAAGTCATCTCCGGCCACTTTAAAAAGTTCGGCGGGTAGTCTGTCGGGTCCAAACGCACGCTGTTCCGTCAAGGTCGGTAAAGACCTCACCGACACCTTTGAAGTCAAAAAAGGATTTAGACAAGGCGATGCGCTGTCATGCGACTTTTTCAACATCATACTTGAAAGAATAGTGCAGAACTCTCACACCAACACCAGAGACACGGTCTTTCAAAAGTCCGTCCAATTACTCGCATACGCCGACAATATTGACATAATCGGAAGAACGCAGCGTGATGTCAGTAGTGATTTTGTGAGTATTTAGACGGAAGCGGCAAAGATGGGCTTAGCAGTCAATGAGGGCAAAACCAAGTATATGCTGTCATCAAGAAGAGACACCCAACATCGACGTCTTGGACAAAACATCACCATAGACAGTTATAACTTGGAGGTAGTTAGGGACTTTGTCTACCTGGGCTCTGCTATTAACTCAGACAACAACACCAATCGCTGCTTCTTCGGGCTTAGAAGGCAATTGAGTAGCAAAGCCCTCTCTCGGGCAACTAAAATGTCCCTTTATAAGACCCTCATCATCCCAGTCCCGCTCTATGGTGCAGACGCATGGACGCTGTCAAAAGCGGATGAGGACACTTTAGGCTGTTTCGAGAGAAAGATTCTCTGGGTGATTTTTGGTCCCATATGCATAAACGGAGAGTGTAGAAGAAGATACAATGAAGAAATTTACCGGCTGTACATCGACACAGATCTAGCCAAAAGAGTATAAATTCAACGTCTCAGATGGCTAGGTGATAAAGAGCGGATGGACATCAATGCTCCGGCCCGGAAAATCTTCGAATCCACCCCAGAGAGACGGTGCAGTAAAGAAAGACCGAGACTCAGGTGGCGCACACAAGTGGAAGAGGACCTCAACCAACTCCACGTGCGAGGCCCAGGTCCACCTCGACTGTAGCGCCACATTAGAAGAAGAAGAAGAAGTTCTTTTTACCTGTTGGTAGGACTTCCGCACGTTGTTCCTGGAGTAGCATCTCTCAATATCTTCGATCGTGCGCTACTCATACTCTCTCTTTTTCTTTTGGAGAAGCCGGTGTTCTTCCCATCTTTTCTGCTCGTAAAGCTGGCAAGCAGCTCTCGTCTTTCATTTTAGTGCCGCTTCATATGCCTCTTGTTTGGCTGCATGGGCCTGCCTGCATTCGTTATCGAACCAGAGGTATCGTGGTGGTGGTCTGGTGAAACCTAGCATATCACTTGCGGCATCTCTGATGGCTTGTTGGCAGTGTTGCCACTGGTCTTCGGCACTTGAAGCTTGTGGTACTGAAATTTATGAGAGGTTACGGGAAATTCGATCGGCATTGGTTCTGTCGGTATCTTGCTATTGCAGCTTTCCGAAGTCATACTTCCTCACAGTATTACTCCGTTGTTGTGGTGTACACGTTATTCACATTATTACCTTTGCTGCAAAGTGATCCGAGTTGATCTTAGCTGCTCGGAAGGTGCGAACAACCAAGATACTGGATGCGTGTCTTGCATCGATCGTAACTTGATCAATCTGATTGACGGTTCTTTGATCTGGGTGTCGCCAAGTCCTTTTGTGTAAATCGAGATGAGGAAACCGTGTGCTTGCAATGGTGACGTCCGTTTTCAGACGTTGTGTCGTGAAGGCTATGTTTTCCGACAGTCCTACCAAAGATTTCCTCTTTACCTATTTTGGCGTTTAAATTGCCTAGTACAATCTTAACGTCGTATTTAGGGCATTGCTCATAGGTTTCGTCGAGGAGCTCGTAGAAGTCATCCTTGGTGGCGTCATTTTTGTCCATTGTGGGGGCGTGAGCGCATATTAGGCTAATGTTGGCGTAGCCTTGATACGGATTGTTACAAGTCGCTCATTTACGTGTCGAAAGCCCAAGACTTCTTGCCTAAGTCTACCGCTTATGGTATGGTTTATATATTCCAAATGAACGCTGTGGCCTTCTTGCACAATCACCGTAGTACACGTCACAGTTTTTCATCCTCCTTTTGCCCGGGCCATCCCATCGCACTTCCTGGATGGCAGTAATTCCTGCTCTGTAGCAGTCAAGGGCCTCAGCTAGTTATTTGGCTGCACGTGATCTGTTAAGAGTTCTAACATTTCACGTGAAGATCCGAAGGTCGTTGTCCTTAATTCGTTTTTCCGGGTCGTCAACAATTAATCCGTTTTTTTCCGAGGCTATTGGTCGCTTCGCAACTTTTTCTTTTTTCCATGGCAGGGTTGTTAACCCCGCACAACCCCCAACCTGGAGGGCCAGATCCTTTGTTGGACCTTTCGCCTCACCCAGGTCTTTCATTTTAAAATGGGTTGACAATTAATTTTTCAATTTGGTACACATGGTCGCGTTGCTCGAATATCATGATATCATCTACCCACACATCCATTATTATTGTATTTTGTTAGAATGCTTATAAAATATGCACTGGTCTGTTGATGATCGCTTGAATTTAAGTACACGAACAAGCACTTCATTTAATTTGTCATTCCACACACGACTTGACTGCTTCAAACCATACAACGCTCGCTTCAGACGACAAACCTTCGCCGTTTTAGAGCTAAACCCCTCCGACTGACGCATGTGACTCTCCTCTGTCAAATCACCTTGAAGAAAGGCAGTGACCGCGTCCATCTTGGGAAATGATCATTTTGTACTTGGCTGCCATTGCCAGCAAAAACCGAATTGAGCAGTAATGAGCGACTGGCGAATAAGTCTCATCATAATCTACGCCCTTTACTTGACTATAGCCTTTGATTACAAGTCGAGCTTTGTAGCGTTCAACATAACCAGATGCATCACCTTTGACTTTAAAGACCCACTTAATATCTATAGCTTTTCGCCCGCAGGTAGGTCAGACAGCTCCCAAGTTTTATTGGCTACCATTGAATCCTACTCAGACTTCATCGCAACATCCCACTCCCCTTTCCCTTTGCATTGTCTAGCTTCCTCATATGACTTTGGTTCATAGACGTCTTTCGTAGCTTCTGCCAGCATCGCATATAGACTCAGAGCATCACGAGCTCTTGCAGTTTGTCTTGGGCTTTCGATCTCTTCTGCTGTGACAGGGCATGGAATCACATTAACTTCACTGGCAGCAACATCGAAATCAGTCTCGGTAACGGAAGTATATGATGATTTCTCACTCGCATTCGCCTCACTGAATTCGTTATTTGTAAAATCGTTTTCTTCCGTAGTATCACTGATTTCTACAATTTTGACGTCTTGCTGGCCCGTGATGATGACAGAATTCTCAGCTTCTGCGTAGTTCAAGCAAACATTTGACGAGTTTTAATTATTAACCCTTTGGCCATTTGTGTCGGTATCTCCAGCCTCACTCGAATCGTCATCACTTACTTCACTCAATTCACTGTCCTTACTTGAATCGCTCTCATAAGCATAGCTTGTACGAGCATCTTCTTCAGTAGGTGCCTTTGGGAGGGAAACAGAACCATTATAATTGAGTTTTTGTTGAGTTACCTGTTTTTCACTCGATTCGATGAAAGTTACATCTCTGCTCACGATAACTTTTCTCGCCTTTATATCATATAGCCGATAAGCTTTGCTTTGCTCGCTGTATCCAACGAAAACACTCAATTGCCTTTGGTGCCAATTTGCTGCGTTGAACTTGTGGTATATGAGCCAGAGCCTTACACCCAAATACCTTTAGTTTCGACAAGTCTGGCTTTCGATTAGTCCACCTCTCCTCTGTTGTTTCGTGTATCATGCCACGACATGGAATACTGTTGATCAAATAAGCTGCAGTTGCCGCCGCTCCGCCCCAAAAACTGTCACTCAATTTGCTATCAAAAAGCATACATCGAACTTTCTCCATTATCGTTCGGTTCATTCGCTCAGCCACACCGTTCTGCTCTGGATTATGTGGAACTGTTCTCTGATGTAGGATACCATGTTTTGTCGTAAACGTATCGAATTGTTTATTGCAATTGCAATTGCAGTGCCATTGTCAGTTCGAAGGGTCTTTATTTTGCACCCATTTATATTCTCAACGAAACTGAGGAAGTTCTTAAAAATGCTAAACACCTCATTTTTATTTTTAATTGGATACAAGAACATTTTGCGGCTATAGTCATCAATAAATGTGACAAAGTATCTTGCCCCTCCAAAAGAGCGTGTGGGCATAAATGACACATCACTGTGCACAAGTTCTAGTATACTTGTATACTTGTTGCTCGGTTTACACTTGCCTCAAAAGGTGCACGCGTATGTTTGCCTTTAATACAAACCTCACACTTATTGACGTCGTTGCTCCAGGTTGCATTAGGTTTGCATCACAAGTATGACCCAATCGACGGTGCCATATGTTCTTGTTAATTGCCATTATCGCTTTAGCTGATCGATCTGTTGAACAATTTAATTTATAGAGATCATTTACAAGAGGAGCGGTTGCAATCAATGTTTTTGTTGAATCATATATTCGGCAACTTTTTTTGTCGAAGACCTTAGTGTTGCCATGCTTAGCCATCTGACTCACAGACATTAGATTCGCACAGATGTTGGGAATATACAGTACATCTTTCACTGTGACATTGTGGTTTTGATATGAACTTGACCCAATTGACATTTTAATATTCCCAGCTTGCTTCACGGAAAGGTGGGAGTTATTACCTACGATGATTTTACTTTTTGTAGGTTCACGCACATCTACCAAATTGACGTCACTCATTGTCATGTGCGCCGATGCCTCAGAATCAATATACCAATCATGTGACGAGATTGAATGGGCCATGAACGAACTTATTAGTAGCCGCTCATCCTTTTTTTTATTTGGGCACTTTTTTGCGAAATGACCTACTTTATCGCAAACGTAGCAAGTCACAGGCTTCGGCTTCTGAGGCAGTTATTTTTTATTTTTTTTATTGCGTTTCTTAGAATATAGTGCTGTCTCTACATATTCCGTATTGTTGTTAGTCACTTCTTGAAGAAGGCGTCAAAGTGACAGCTTTGGTGTCGAATTTTCTATCGCCATAACCATAGGACGAAAATCATTTGGCAACCCTCCCAGCATAAGAGCTGCCACAACTTTGTCACGTATTTCCTAGCCAGCCCTTTTAACCTTCGTAGCCATATGAACCATTTTGTGGAAGTAATCTTCCATAGATGGGCAGTCCAATTGTTGCTGCATTCTAACTTACTGCTTTAACAAATCAATACTACGACCAATGCCAGTATCCTCGAATGCAGAGCAAATTGCATCCCATGGTTCCTTTTTGTAGTACACTTTTCCTTGTATGTATACAGAGAAGACGACAGCAGCAAGTTCAACATCTGAATCGCCAGAAAGTTTTTATCAGGATCTGTCTCTGTGCCGTCGAAACATTTCCAGTGACCTTTTGTTGCAAAATAAGCTTTTGCCTCTACCTTCCACTCATCAAAGTTCTTTCGACCTTCTAATTTCTTTGGTCTACCCATTGCAATGTTAACCTCGAAAGCACAACACACGTTTCCCGAAAAATTGCAACCATTACATTACATTACTTTACATATTGATCTGCTCCGTAGATAAATCTACGAAGCAGATACACTTATGACCACTGGCTGCTGAGGCCATCGGCTCAGACAATTACAAAGACCACACACAAGACGACATTGATACAGGACAGAACAGAAGATAGAAAAAGGACGGAAAAACAGAAAACACATAACACATGTCAACAGCACGCAGTTGGTTTCGAGACGGTCCCCTATCTTTCCACTAACCACGCGCAACGATGCTTGATTTCGCTGATATCACGGGAAGCGATGCTTCATCGGAGCCAAGGCCGTTGACAAAAAAATTGCAACCAAAAAACAAAATTTCCTCACAATAGAGATGAAGACGTCTTAACCATTATATAATTTAATTTATGCTGGGGCACCACCCCCATTTATTTGGCTTATTTCAAGCTACAAAACTAAAACTAACTGAAGACTAGGTTAAGAATAATTAAATCTAAATGGGAAGGTTGGGACAGTTATTGAGACATAACTTTCAAAATATTCAGCAATCGAATTTACACTTCGCAGCATACGTGTAAGAGGTTCGTTAGAGCCATAGGAGGTACGATGGAAGGGTATATAGATGAGTCTAGGATTTCTGAGATTGCGGGGGTTAATGTTGAAGAAAATTGAATTATATAATGAAGGGCAGTCAACGGAACCAAAAAAAAGTCGGTGAATGAAAAGAATATCGGTAAACAATCTTCGTTCTTCCAGAGTCTTCAACTTATTAAGTTGGACACGGGCATGATATGGAGGTAGAATAAAAGGATCTTGCCATTGAAGGCCGCGAAGAGCGAAAAGGAGAAATCGTTTTCTATTCTGGAAATATGAACGTGGTGGTATGGGCACCAAACTTGAGAAGCATATTCAAGGAGAGGTCTAACGAATGTTATATATAAGGAACGAGTCACATGAGGGTTGCAGAATTCTTTAGACCATCGTTTTACGAAACCTAGAGTTGAACTAGCCTTCTGTATTATTTTTATCGATGTGTAATGAAACTAAGCTCACGATCACATAAAACACCGAGATTTTGGATCGAATCAACAATGGAAATGGATTGATTGGAGAGAAAATAGTGACGGGGAGGTAAAACAATGCGTTTACGTGAAAAAGTTATCGATTGGCATTTTTCCACGTTCTGTTCTAGGCAATTTTTGCTACACCAAATTAAAAAGCAGTCAAGATCTAATTGAATAAAGTTTGAACCGTTTACTGAAGATATGGTTTTGAAAAACTTAGTTTCGTCAGCATATAATGAGATATTGGAATGCTTTATTATCAATTCGATGTCATTAATGGTAAGGATGAAAAAGAGAGGGCCTAAGTGATTTCCTTGAGGAATACCGGAAGTGGCGAGAAATGGATTGCAAAGTACATGTCTGAAACGCACACTGTAGGAACGATTGCTGAGGTAAGAAGATATCCATTTAAAAAGAAATCTGTTCAAACCCAAGTGCCTTAAGTTTGAAGAGTATAAGACTATGAGAAATTTTGTCAAAGGCTTTATTGAAGTCAGTGGAAATAACATCGACTTCCATCCCTGCTTCTAGTGCTGAGAGGGCAAAGGAAACAAATTCAATAAGGTTAGTGGTAGTGGATCTACATTTGAGGAAGCCATGTTGTTGGATATAAGCGACTTACAACGAAAACTTATTAGTACGTATATGAGGCATTCAAATATTTTGGGGATGTAGGAAAGTTTGGTAATGGGCGATAATTCTTAAAGTTATTTTTCGGGCCTTTTTTGTGAATCGGTGTAACGGATGATGTTTTCCATACTTCTGGGAATACGCCTTGGGATAAGGACAAATTAAAAAATTGAGAAAGGGGAACGGAGAGAGTTTGGAAACATATTTTTAGAAGAATTTCCGGGATATTATCCAAGAGAAAATTCTTCACATAGTTGACTTAACTTATTTTCAACAAGATTCTTTTCGATTGTGAGAGGAAAAAAATGGCCAATTGTAAAATTCGGTAAGTACTTAAAATAAGCTTCGTCTGGTTGAAAATCATCATTGGTAAATGATTGCTTGAAAGATGAGGCAAACAACTCTGATATTTGTTGAGGATCACTTGAGGTTTCACTGTTGAGAAAAAGAGAGGAAGGATATCCATCAAATTTTTTTTATAGTTAACGAATTAGAAAAATGTCTTGGGATCGTTAATGAGCTTCGCTTCGGTTAGGTTAGGATAATGGTGGTAAAGGCTAATATACAGTTCAGTAAATTGAAGATAAACTCCAATATAATTAGAATAATCGGTGGTGGATCGAGAACGGAGAAAACGTTCCCACAATTTATTTCTCCTATTTCCATCTCCATTTCCAAAGAACGCAATCTCCGATTATACCAAGGGGGGATGTAAGTGAGTACGAAGAGAGAAATGGAATTATAAATTTCTCTATAGAATTTACTAATGGCTTCGTTTACGGAAAGATTTTCGAAATTTAAAGATGTGTTACTGAGATATTCGTTAATTTATCTAAACTTAGCTTTGTGAAAGTCGAAAGAACGAATTGAAATATTAGAGTTCTGGTTAGGACACTCCTGAAATAACGACAGAAAAATATAGGTGAATGGGTAATGGTTAAACTGGGTCCATAACATGATGAAATAAATTTTGGATTATTTAATTATAGGTACTTACAACTTGACATCCATATGTAATTATCGGAAGAATAAGTGTTTTCGCTGAGCTTAGACGAATCTGCTGCGGAGTAATATGCTTTGATAAGGAGAGACTTTGTAGAGTTCCATATATTTTACCAATAACTGCTTTAACATGATCATCCCAAGTAAGTGTGCCGTAGAAAGTTATTCCTAGGTTTTTGGCATTATCTACATATTCAAGCTGTTGAATGCCGAGATACAGGTGAGGAAAATAGCTGTAATCAAGGATATTTTTTATAAATGACTAGGCAATTAGATTTCCCTGGGTTAAGGTGCAGATTGTTTGCGTTTGACTAGGCTAATATGCTTCTTAGATCGGTATTTAATTTATCGGCGCCATCCTCGATCATAACAAGTTTGCAAATTAGTATAACTTGAGCATCGTCAGCGTACAAATCAAGTGAGGAGTATTTACCTTAGACGGAAGATCATTGATAAAAATGGCGAATAGCAAAGGACCAAGTATTGATCGCTGGGGAACTCCCGAAAGAAGATTTAAGGGACGGGACATTTTGCCATCAATAACGACAGCTTGATTCCTCCCACTTAAGTATGAATGAATCAAATTTGCCGCTGTATTTGAAAAACGAAATTGTTCTTGTAATTTTGAAATGAGTATCCTATGATTAACCGTATCAAAGGCTTTGGAGAAATCTAAAAGCACTAAAAAGGACAATAAATCACAATCGATTGCTGTTCTTATGTTTTCCGAAACTTTCAAAATGGCGGAGACGCAACTGTGATTTTGTCTAAAGCCGGATTGTTGAGGGCTCAAGAGTTTGTTTGCGTTTAAAAAAGTTGAAATTTGATTATGAAGGATTTTTTCAAATACTTTTGACAAGAATGACAAAATTGATATTGGTCTGAACTCTTGTTGAGATAAGCGGGTAGCGGGTTTTTTTAAGACCGGAATTACCTTTCCGTTTACGGTTTCCAACAGGATGGAAATGTCGATGTCATTATTATAGTGTTGAAAATATGCGTAAGGGCTGGGAGAATATGGAGTAAAATCATTTTTATAAAAAGTGGGTGTATTTCATCGAGGCCCATAGCCCATGATTTTATTTTAAGTACCGCACTTAAGACATCAGCATCATCCATTCTTTGAAATTCAAGGAGATTAGCACTATCGGGGTCAACAACCCGATAGGCATGATTTGTTTCAGCAACATAAGAAGCGTCGTTCCCAGGGTCGACAAGCTGTGTAGTTTGAATTCTAGCAAAATCATTATTTAAGGAATTGGGACATATGTTAGTACAACACTGTTCTTTTTGTCTACCAACACCAAGTTCTTTGATATTTTTCCATAGCGTCTTTGGCGGCAAATTTGTATTAAGGCGTTTGGAATACACCCTGCATTTGGCTTCTCTGACTTTTTTACTTACTGCATTTCTTAAGGCACGAAAGATAGAAAGCATTTCAGGAAATCGAAATCGCTTCCAACGTTTGTAAGCCTGATCTCGTTCATCCATGCATTTACGAATCTCAGTCGTAAACCAGGATTTTTGATCACTCCGAGTAACTTTTATTTTAAGGGATACATGCGAATCGAACAGTTGGTGTATTGAATTTTGGAGGAATGAAACTTTGTCGTCAAGTGACGATGAAAAATATATTGTTTGCCAGTTGATTTGGGTTATATAGTTTTCCAAGCCTATTAAATTAACCGCTCTAAAGTCCCTATATTTAAAAGAAGATTGATTAACACGTGGGGTTTGAATGTTGCAAACAATAGATCATGCTTTGGAAAAACAACTGCCTCAAGTTGAGAATACAGAAGAACGTTTTCGATATTATTAATAAGAACCAAGTCTAATAATGTTGAAGTAGTGCTGGTAAAATGTGTTGGATAAGAAGTGTTTATTGGGTATAAAATGAAATTTTTTATTTTGTTCATAAAAGATTGTGAAATTTCTCTTTGAAGTAGGTCACAATTAAAGTCGCCACATATAATAACTTCAGCGTAAAGACATGAGAAACTTTCAAGTTCACTGAAAAAATTTATAAAGTCAACATATCTATTGGGACGGTAAACAACTCCAAATGTAGTGCCCCGTGGCTTAGTGGTTAGTGTGTCGGACTGCTAAGCGAAAGAACCTGGGTTCAAATCCAGCTCATAGCCACCTTTTTTTCTGGGGTACTGCCTCTTGCGAGGAACTGACAAAGCCTCCAAGAGTAAAATTTGTCTCGAAAAAGTGCATCTCATGTAGCCGTTCGGACTCTGCGGTAAACTGTAGGTCCCTTCCATTCTTGCAGAGTAACAACACACACACAGGAATGGTTGAGAGTATAAGTCACTAGGCCTTGGCTCCTTAAGGAGCTGTCGCGCAAATAAAAAAAAAATTATTTATTTATAAACAACTTCAAATAAACGATTATTAATACCATTTGGAATTTCGATAAGACAGTATTCAATTGGACAAGAAGCATCAGATTTAACGACTGGTTTAAAGCATTAACAGTCACGGATGTTGATTGAAGTACCACCACCTATCAGCGCGCAACAAATTGTAATCAGATAAACTGTAAGCAACGTCCTTTATTTCAGCTTGAAACCATGTTTCAGATACGCATATTATGTTCATACCAGACCCCACAAACACATCTCTAAATTCATCAATTTTAGCATGTAAGCTTTGAGCATTTATATGGCAGAATTTTAGGCCACCGCACTGATTGCTCAAAACTCCAAGCATAACTTTCAATGTTTGCCTTCTGCTTCTGTTACAGGCTAGGGGATTATTAATTATTATATTGCTACTAATCATTTTCATAAAATGAGAAAATTTGTATGAATCTATGCAAAAGAAGTACTTCAGGGCAGTGAAAGATGCAGATCTCAAAAAAATGGCAGAGTATTACTTACGATTTTCCTTCAGTATCAGTTCTCTTAATCCCTTGATTTGTTGTTCGATCATGGATTCAGATTGTTTTTTTCCTCAGCAGATTTGGTTGATGTCGGTTTTGCAGGTGTAATTGCATATTTGTGTGAACCCACTGCACCACGTGTAGAATGTTTTTTTCCGTAGATGGTGTGTTAGGCATTGTACTCGAAATTCGGTTGGCTGGTAGAGCTGATATTATAGGATTAAGAAAACGAAATTGATTGACATTTTTCTAGATTTATCTGTCCACGACTTATAACTGTTTTCATACACTTTAATGAGTTTATTGGTGTAAAGTTTAAATGAAAAACTTAAAAATAGATTGCACTATGAAACTTCGTATGTCTAGCTTGTCATAGTAGACGTTCTTAAAAGTTTCTCCCGTAATACTCGTCTCTCACCAGTTCACCCTTGAGCCCAATTTCGGACGTACCGTGAAATATAGGGTTTCTTTTTTAGGCGAAAAACACGAATTTGGAATAGTTTACCCGGCGAGATTTTCCCTTTCCATTTTGAACTGCAAACATTCAAAAACCAATGTTAATCAACACCTCCTATCTCTCCCCACCCTATCTTCCTAATGCCCGCGCAGTGTGTTACATTAAAAGGAAAAGAAATAGTCCCTTGTGCGCGCCTTAAGTATAAAAAACATTGTCATTTGGGTTTTCGCTATCTTAAGGCTGTACCTCTCTTTTGCTCTTAATAGTGGAGACGAGAACATTTGGCGACATGTAATTCACTTTTCTGTTTTGTTCTTGTTCTGTACTCAAACCACATGGCGATTTAAGTACCATGGACCACACCATTGCAGCAGTATTAACACTGCATGATGATAATACTGTAGGATTCATGTATAGCTTGAACCAAATCACTTGGCCAATCAAGAATCATACATTGGCCAAGTGATTTGGTTCAAGCTATAAATAACATGCAAGGCGAAGCTTAAGCGTGATGGTGTTTTAACAATAATAAATTCGCATTCACATTAGAGCGACCGACGACCTACGAATGAACGAACATTCATCTTCTTTTGACTTTTCTTTCACATGGAATTTACTTATTCGTCGCTTTCAATCACAAAGAAAAAATGGAGGCTGTTCGCGAGCGAATAATTTGTTTGTCGAAGTGTGGATCATATGTGGAATGCAAAGAGGTTGGCCGTTCGTATTCGTAGCAATCAGATTTTAAATTGCGAGGACCAATTCGTTTTCTTAAATTTTTGTTATTTTACAAATTAAAAAGCAAGTTTAAGCATGTACAAATTAAATTTTAATCATTTGATGTTAAATTTGTGAAAAAATTTGCTTATTAGTTGCTTTAAATTACATTTATTCGTCTTTCGTTGGTCGCTCTCATATGAATATTTCCTTAGAGATTCATTGTCTCCTTACGTATTCACACACATTCACATCTGATCGAACACATTCCATAGCAGGGCTCAAGCGATCATATGATTGGTTCTTTCTCATGTATGTGAATACTGTTGAAAGCAATGAATGTTGTGAGTGGCAAAACAGCTAGATATTTATTCATTAATAACGAACAAAATTCGTCGATTGTGGAAACATTAGACTCTTGGACAAACTTCAGTGCCTGGGCACGAAACCTAAGAGGAACTAACTTTAAAAACAAATATTTTACCTCTTCGTAAGCACATTTGAAAGAATTAAAAGTTGTGAGTTAAGACGTTAAGCTTACAGTCTACCGAAAATAAGGACCACAAATTAAAAATTAATTAACGAATGTTTTTGTTATTCTCGTTCCCTTTTTTCTTGTGTTCGATGATATTGTCTATCTTTTCTAAGATTCATCAGCGCCTTTTATTGCTTTGTGATTCCTTTTCTTCGTTGAGATGATCTCTCGTTTCCTTTTTATCTTCTTCTTTTTTTAATGGTGCATGCGCACAAGGGTGCTTCCCTTCTAATGTTGACCGCATTGCGCGAGCATAGAAAGGTTAGGAAAGGAGGGACAGAAGGTATCGGTTACACTGGTCTTGAAAATTTTGCACTCATGAAGTCATTTATATTTCAATTAATATTGCATTTAAAAATTTTCAAAAACAGCAAAATGGTTAAGTGGATTAGAAGTAACGGACAGAAGATCATTTATAAAAATCAGGATAGAGCCAGAGACGGAACGGAGCCCTGGGGCACACCAGCATTAATATTGTGGGAACCAAACTTGAAGCTGTCCAATACAACTTGGATTGAACGTTCCAGAAGATAGCTTCTAATCCAACGAACAAGAATATCATCGATCCTAAAAGCACGCATTTTCGGTTTATATGCGCAAGATATATAAACCATCCCAACGACACGAGAAACACCCAGATTGTCTCCAAAGTCTAAGTGAAATTTATCGACCTCGGTAATTAACACCACATATCCATTCGTATTAATTATTATTTCATTTCTAATGCTTAAAGCAGAGTAATCATTATTGTCATTATAAATACCCTTACATTATTATTATGAATTTGAGTTAATTTTTTTTCAATAAAGCGAGTATTCGTATTTTGCTTAGTAAAATTATTTTTTTACTTACACCGCGGCTTACACCTTAACTATGGCAGTCGGGATGGAACAAGTAAATAAATTTCGAAGGATTGTCGTAAATTTTGTTAATAAAGAACCAGTGTGAAAATCGCGAAAAATCATTTCGAGTTTGAATAAAATTCCCCAAGGGAAATAAAACACTAATTAAAATACTAGTGTGATTGCTTAACACTGGTATTTTAATTTGAAAAAAAGCATTTTCGAAGGTTTATCGAACAAATATTTTTGTGGCGCTACCAAAATAATAATAAGGTAACAAGATAATAATCATCAAACAAGAACATTAGTGCATAAACAAAAAACCTCAGAGTGTGGACAAAAAACAGGATTGATTTTTCTCCTCGAAGGATCATCGAAGAATATAAAAAGAAAAATAACATGAATTATTTATTAACCTACAACTGCCAAGACAGTACAGACATAATGAAGATGTTTTTGTTCTTGTAAGTCAAATATATTGAATTTCAGTTGATAAATTTCAAGAATCTCAAAAAACAATCACTACCCAATAAGTAAAAAGAAAATCATAAGCTCTAGTAATTTAAAGGTAGGAAATAGCGAAATTTACCGAATACGCTTCACCTGCCGCAGAATCAACACTCACACTTATAAACTCATTTAGAGTTCCCAGAAAAGTTAAGGATATCCCAACTTTCGACGGAAATCCTAGGCTTCTCTTCGAGTTCATTAGGAACATAGAAGAAATATTATCTCTTCTTAAAGGTATTGATAGCACAAATTTAGGCAGAGTCATACTTCGAGCAATAAGAAACAAAGTTGTTGGTCCAACCAACAAAGCCCTCAACGTATATGGGACCAATTTATCTTGGAATTCCATTAAAGAGAACCTTATAAGTCACTACTCGGACAAGCGGAATGAAATGTAACCACTATCTTAACAGCCTTTTTAAAACGAACCCCTTCTGGCCGATTCTCAAATAGACAACATATAGCCCCACTCAAACCTATGGAGGCAAGTACCACGTACTCCGAATTCCAAACCCCCGCACCATACAATTCAGGTCTACAAAACACCAGAACACCCAGTAAACTTTTTCAAGCAAACAGGTTATTGTAGAGAACTTCATAACATCGACGTTGAGCACCCAGGAACTTCAATACATCCTGAATATGAGTATCCAAATAAACCCGTTGATAACCTGGACACTGAGATCGGAAACCCTACCAGAATTAGGATATTTACTAAAACGAATAATTTCAACAAGACCTCGACACGTTTCAAGAAATTAACCATGCAGAAGACACCTAACATTTTCACGAACCAGCCTCTGGGAGCCAATCGGATATATATATATATATATATATTTATATCCGATTATATATATATATATTATTTATAATACAGTTATAAAAACAATCTTTAAGGGACACATTATCAATTAAATCATAGCGTTCCTATCCTTTACGGAATTCAAAACACTTGGAACATATAAATTTCTGATATTCAAATTCCATGGGTATTTCGACGGCCTTATTGGACATTCTTTCAGTTCCTTTTGTGGCCACCTCTGGGGTACCCCAAGGTAGTCATCTTGGACCTCTTTTATTTATCCTTCCCATTAATGATGTTGAAAAGATAATCCAATCATCTTCTATCTCCCTTTATGCTGATGATGCTAACATTTTCAAAGTAATCTCCTCTGGTCGTGATTCTCTCCTGCTTCAAAATGACCTCAATTCATTTGTCAATTGGTGCAGTAAGAATTTTCTCGAACTCAACATTGCCAAATGTGAGCTAATTACATTCTCTCGAAAAAGTAAAAGGCCTTCCCTTAGATCTTATTATCTTCAAACCCTTTCCATTTACCGCGTACAGGTTATCCGCGATTTAGGCGTCCTCTGTGATTGAGAATTAAATTTTCGCTCTCATATCGATAATGCTATATCAAGAGCTAACTCCGCCCTTGGTTTTATCAAAAGGTGGTCCAAAGAGTTTCGGAACCCATTTGTAACCAAATCCCTCTATATTTCCTGTGTTCGTCCTCTCCTTGAGTATGCATCGCAAGTATGGGCCGCCTATCACGCGGGTCATATCTCCAGAATTGAGAACGTTCAACGCTGTTTTCTACTCTTTGCTCTCCGAAGTCTTTATGACCCTAATAACTTCTCATCTCTGCCACCCTACCTTGACCGACTCAAAATTATAAATCTACACCTCCTTGAAGTCCGTAGGAATGTGTTTGATATCATTTTCATTCATCGGATTCTTACAGGTGCCACTGACTGTTCCTCACTTTTTGATCTCATCTTGTTTAACACTAACCCACGCAACTTAAGGTCATCACGTCTTTTTTTCCTCCCCATTGTACTTCCTATGGTCCCAATGAACCTTTAATCCGCATGTTGAGTAAAATCAATTCGATCTCTCCTCTTTTCGATTTCAACCTTCCATTCCTTGTCTGAAAGCCCAGCTCTTACATCATCTTTCCTCCTTATAAGTTAATTTAGTTTAATTAGTTTTTAAGTTTACTTAAGTTTAAGTTAAGCTTGTATTAAGCTAATAAATGGGGCGCTAGCCCCACCAAAATAAAAAAAATTCTCACACAACTCAAAACAAAGATAGATTTTATATCATAAGCAAAGATAAGTTTATATCTCAGGAGTTATTTATAACGCAAAAGATTGGTACAGTACCCTTGAAATCACAAATGCTTCAAATGAAGAACAAACTATTCTGAACAGGCTATCAAAGTTTTTCGATACTCAAACAAAGAATACTGCGAGGTTAATTTATTTGAAGCATATTCAACCCTTCAGATGAAAAAACTGGTAACTTAAAAATAATAGAATCTATGAGTCTTGAACACAAAATGGAAGTACATAAACAAATCCAAGACTTGCTTAGACAAGGAATAATTCGACCAAGCCATTCACCTTGGAGCTCCCCGGTATGGGTAGTTCAAAAAGGAAAAAAGTACCAACAAAGAAATGGCGCCTTGTCATTGATTTTCGTCGTCTCAACGAAAAAACTATAAGCGACAAATACCCTATCCCAAAAATCACGGAGATCTTAGATAAATTAAGGAAATGCATGTATTTCTCAACCTTGGATCTCACCAGTGGGTTTCATCAAATTGAAATAAACCCTTAGACTATGAATTGGTTAGAATTCCTTTTGGCCTCAGAACTGCGCCACCAGCATTTAAACGTGCGATGGACCCCTTTCTTAACGGACTCGTTAACAAAATCTGCTTGGTCTATTTGGATGACATAATCATCTTTTCTACTTCACTGTAAGAGCATATATAGAATCTAAAAAAGGTTATTATAAGACTAAGAGAATTCAACTTCAAAAAACAACTAGAAAAGACAGAGACAGAGAAAAATCGTAGCAGTAAAAAAAAAATTACAATCCCAAAGACACAAAAGGCGATAAAGTGGTTCATCCCAAATTCATCAGAGACTTTGGAAAACTCACGATACCTCTCACAGAATGTCTCAAGGAAGCAACAACAATAGACCTTAACCAAAGATACATTACAGCTTTCGAAATGTGCAAGGAACTCTTGATCAATGATCCCATCCTACAATATCCCGAATTTTCACGACCACTGATGCCAGAAATTTCGCGATAGGTTTAGGTTTGTTAGACCTCTTCTTGAGTACGCTTTCGTAGTATGGTCTCCGTATCACCATGTTCACATTAAACGTATAGAAGCCATTCAACGCAGATTCATTCGCTTTTCCTTGCGCGGCCTTTCCTGAAATGACCCATATAATCTTCCACCTTATGAAAACCGTTTAAAATTCTAAAATTTACAAACTCTTAGTAGACGTCGTGATAATGCTGATATAATATTTGCACACCAACTTTTGAATGGAGTCATTGATAGCGAAGGTCTTCTTAATAAATTCAAACCGAATTCTCGTATTCGTCATTTAAGGAACAATCCCCTCTTTTGTGTCCCTTTCCATCGGACTGAATATGGCCAAAATGAACCAATTACTAGAATGATTAGAACAGTAAACAATTCCAACATTTTTGATTTAAACCTCTCAAAATCCTCTCTCAAACTAGCTCTTCAATCTTAATCTTCCTCTTTTTATCCTCATCTTTTTTCTTCACCTTAGCTTTAAGCTTTAATTGTTATCTAGTTTTAAGATATTATGTGCTTGTACTAAGCGGAATAAATAAATAAATATTATCCCAAGACACCATAGGATGGGATAAGGCAATATGCTTCGCTAGCAAACCTTAACCGACACTGAAGTAAACTACTCTGCAATAGAAAAGGAACTACTGGCGATAGTTTGTGATACGAAGTACTTCCTCCCCTACTTATTTGGTCATAAGTTCAAAACCGTTACTTACCATAAGCCGCTACAGTGGATGATGAATTTAAAAGACCCTCACTTTAAACTTGTTAGATGGCGCTTGAAATAAGAAGTATTCGACTATGAAATTTTATACAAAAAGGGTCAATATAATCTGAACGCCCAAGCTTCAAGCAGAATTAAAATAGAAGACACTAACAACGAAATAGAGTTAATATTAACGAGAGAAATAACCTAAATCCTGGTTCTAGCGGATTAACCATTTATTTAGCCATTGAAAACCTAGACCTAGGCAACAGAATTTAAAATGTTTTTTTAAAAATAAGCAATGACGAATTATTACGAAACAAAAATTCAAGAAAACGATATCATTAACATTTTTAAAAATGTTATGCCTCCCAACAAATATTTCGCTATATAAACTGATTATGAAATATTCAAAATAATCCAAAGTGTATACTCGAAATACTTTTGGAATAATAAATCCTTTAAAATAATACGTTGCCCGGAAATACTAGAAGACATACTGGAAGACGACAATCAAGACAAATTAATTAATGACTACTGTACGGTCACGAACTAAATTGACCGTCAGCCTGGGATCTCTATTAATTCCCTGTTTAGCAAAGGGATAGAAAGATCTTGGCGATGCGCTGACCGATTGTCAGGGTTTGCGAATTACGAACAAAGAAAATGATACGACAAGTCGACGAAAGAAAACGCAATGATTTGCCCGTGAGGGTTGGTACAATACAATACAATTGTGTGTTTATTCGATTTCTCTTCTATTTATACAGAAAATTCACGTGACTTCTTGATAGCTTAATATTTAGAGCGAATTCAAAATTCAGAAAATATGGCGATTGGTATTTTTGAGCGTCAGATTCAAATATAAAAAACAAAGTTATCAATTTACAAATTAAAATTAAAATATAGATATGTATGTATGTTTTGTGAAAGATGTTAAGCTTCAACAACTACTACATACAAAATAACCTTAAGAGCATAAACGAGACCCATTTACGTATTAAACGCGATATCTTCTTTCCCTTTATGAAAAATAAAATCACGAAAATTATTAATAACTCTGATTCCTGCCAGATTCTAAAGTATTGTGATGTGGCAACAAGTTTAGATATTCGGAGGATACATTTTGTAAATTAACGCCATCTGTTGGATTCATTGTGTACAACAACCAACATTCATTGTGTACAACGACCATGCGCCTAAAAGTATGCTACATATTTGCAACATGTTTTAACTTAGTACTAAATCGAACTTGACGAAACAATTCGAGACTCGAATTGTTACCGAAAGCTTAGATTGTGCCAGAACCAGACAGAAGCTTCCAGAAGCTTTTAAAGTTGTATAAATACAAGAGTAGATTGCATTGAGAGTTCAGTTTAGTTTCGAAAGTGGAATTGTTAACAACTGGAAGCATTAGTAAAAAGTGATTGAATTGAGATTAAAAAAAAGTGTTGAATTATAAAAACGTATTTGAATTGTGAATAAGTGAAATAAGTTAAATTGGTGTTATTTAAACTGAAAGACGTTGTGTTTTATAAAATAAAGAGATTTGTTGTATTATTTTGGAATTTTGATTGAGTTTTATTTGTCGAACCCCAGGCCAAAATATCACATTGGTGTCAGAAGTGGGATAAAACTCAGTAAAGTGCTAGAAAATTCCATAGTGACATTTTCTAAAACAGTTTCGGTGACTCATTTAATTGTGAAAGTGGAATTTTCCAGAAACTATTGAACTGATTGTGCTATAAAACTGTGAATAGCGAGTATTTTTGTTAAAAATAGTGTTGGAAAAAGATCTTTCTAGAAGAGACATTAAAATAAAACTGACTGTGTTGCGAAAATAGTGTTTCAGTTACATAAAATGGGTCGCAAATTAGAACAATTGACAACAGCTGAGTTGAAAGAAGAATTAGGAAAACGAAATCTTCAGACTTCGGGGCTGAAAAAGGAACTATTGCTCCGACTTCAGAATGCTATCACTCAGGATGGTGGAGACCCCGATACCATGTTGTTCGATGTTGAAGAACCTGCTTTCATGAAGTTGCTTCTGTCGAAATTCGAAGAACAAAAGAACGTTCTCGAAGAACAAAAGAATGAGCAGAAGAATTCGTTGGAAATTCTCCAGCAGCAACTAAGCGATCAAAAGAACGTTCTCGAAAGCAAATTTGATGGTCTCGAAAACAAACTCGATGCACAGAATGTTCTCTTCGACAAAAGACTTCAAACAATCGATCAGAAATTCGAAGCCAAAATAGAAAACTTGGAAGAAAAATTCGTAGGTGTAGAGCAACAGTACGAACATCTGGCTAAGGAATTTGATTCTTTGAAAAAGCAGAAGGTTCGGGAATATTCGAGCGACGGTCCACGAAGAAAGGAAATGCAGCCCCCTGTCTTCGATGGTCAAACATCATGGCCAATTTATAAGAGGCAGTTCGAAGCTGCCGCCTTGACGAACAACTGGGACAACGAAGACAAATCAATTGCTCTTACGCTTGCTCTCAGAGGAACAGCTGCCGAATTGCTGCAGACCATTCCTGAAGACAAACATCAGGATTATGATTCCATGGTCAAGGCAATCGAGATGAGGTTTGGCGACGACCACATGCAGCAAGTTTACCGAGTCCAGTTGCGTCGAAGGGTCCAGACAAGAGGTGAAACGCTACAACAATTGCAAGCTGACATCGAGCGCTTGGCCAATTTGTCTTATCCCAATACCAGCAGGGAAATCATAAACGAACTGGCAACCGATGCGTTCACTAATGCCATTGCAGATGGAAAACTACAAATGGCTGTGAGAATGGCAGGTAAGAAAACGCTCGCTGAGGCTTTAGAATTTGCCCTGACAATGGAAGCAGCAGACCAAGCTTCGCAAGGTAGCCATCGCGTCAGTGAAATGGCTACGCTAGAGTGCTCATGTCAACGTGTCGACATTGAAAGACAAAACCCGAACACTGCTCGAGGTCAAATGAGATGCTGGAATTGCAACAAGCTAGGACACCTACAGCGACAATGCAGATCTCCACCTAGACAGGTAAGCTGCCCACATTGCGCAAGGAGGAGGCAGAATGACGAAGCATCTGGCAGGAATAACACTCACACTGCTGGACAAGCTTCTGATCAACAGCAGGCGGGAAACGCCTAACTTCGCGGGGCTGAAGTTGGTTGATGGAATCGACGCCCCCAGGACCATCATCCAAGTTTCGCAAACTACACGCTGCAGCAAGAGCTTGACAGTGGAGACAGTCATCAGAAACAGAAAATGTGTGGCCACTATCGACACGGGTGCCACAGCCTCCATAATCAGAAGAGACCTTGTTCAGACATCCTGGCTACATAACACCAGCTGCTACACTCTGAAGACAGCTACGGGAGAAGCAGCAAAAGTATACGGGGAGGTATTTCTAAAGATACAACTGGCAGGGTTGACCTTCTCACATGCATTCTTGGTAGCCGACATATGCGACGAATGCATCATTGGAGTGGATTTCATGAAGGCACATGAGGTAATCATAGACCTTCGAATGCAAGTATTAAGGTATCGAACCGTTGAGATCCCTATGGTATACGGAAACGAGAACGCTGTCAATCTTCGGGCGGTTATAAGCAGAGATGAAGTCCTACCACCTTCTTCAGAGACAGTTCTTTGGACGCGTTTGGAGGGTGATCCTGGGAACCACCGATTCTATTTCATTGAAGCAGATAATAAAGAGGACTTTCCAAGCTATATCGTTTGAAAAATTTTAGTGGAACCAAAGAAAAACATGGTTCCGGTAAGGCTGATGAATCCGAACAAACACTCCGTCAAGCTCAGACAAGGAGAGGTGATTGGAAGATGCGTACCCATTGCAGCCATATCGACAACATCTGGGAGTGAATCTGCGAGTCCTGTTTCTGCAACAAAATTGGCTGAGGTATGTAATGCTATCCTTGGAAACTGTGAGCTAAATCAGGAGCAGAAAACCATGGCCAAAAATCTCATTGGCGAGTTTGCTGATATATTTGCATCGCAGGATGGAGATTATGGTCGAACACACCTAGTACAGCACCGAATAGACACCGGCGATAACAGACCGATCCGACAACCTGCTAGAAGACTTCCATTGGCAAAACAGTCGGAAGTCGATGAGATGATATCAACCATGGAAAAAGACGATCTAATCGAAAACTCAAAAAGTCCGTGGGCTTCACCCGTTGTACTAGTGAAAAAGAAGGACGGCAGCACTCGATTCTGCGTGGATTACCGGAGGCTCAACGATGTCACCAAGAAGGACAGCTACCCCTTGCCTCGAATAGATGACACCTTGGATACCCTTTCTGGAGCGAAATGGTTTTCCACCCTCGATCTGAAAAGCGGTTACTGGCAGGTACAGATCCATCCAGAAGACAAAGAAAAGACTGCTTTCACAACGGGAAATGGACTATGGCAGTTTACCGTTATGCCATTTGGCTTGTGTAACGCTCCAGCCACCTTTGAGCGTTTAATGGAACGTGTGTTACAGGGTCTGGCATGGAAAACTTGCTTGGTGTACTTGGATGACGTCATCGTTGTGGGAAAGACTTTCGCTGAACATCGCGACAACTTGAGGGGGGTGTTTACACGACTTCGAACTGCACATTTGAAACTAAATCCAAAGAAATGTGCTCTGTTCAAAGCTGAGGTGAAATATTTGGGACATGTGATATCATCAAATGGAGTAAACACTGACCCGGAGAAAATCGAAACCGTGAGAAATTGGCCAGTTCCCGCTTTCTAGGTCTCGCCACTTATTACAGGAGGTTCGTCAAAGATTTTCCCGGAATCGCAAAGTGTCTGCACCAGCTAACTGAGAAGGGTAGACAATTTAAATGGTTAGGTGAGTGCGAAAGAAGCTTCCAACATCTAAAAGAGCGACTTTGTGAGGCACCAATACTAGCTTACCCCACCCCTGGCAAAACATTTATTGTGGACGCGGATGCTAGTAACGTGGGTGTTGGAGCAGTTCTGTCGCAGATACACGATGGGCAGGAGAAAGTGGTAGCCTATTTCAGCAAAGTTCTGTCGCGACCAGAGAGAAACTACTGTGTAACCAGACGGGAACTCCTTGCTCTGATACTGGCGACAAAACATTTCCATAAATATCTGTATGGACAGAGATTCATCCTGCGTACCGATCACGCCGCTTTAAAATGGTTGCTACAGTTCAAAAATCCTGAGGGGCAAGTAGCAAGATGGATCGAACGATTGCAGACTTACGACTTCGAAGTACAGCATCGCAAAGGAAGACTGCACTGCAATGCGGACGCGCTTTCCCGCAGACCATGTGAGCCTAGTTGCAAACATTGTGCGCGAAAAGAGGAAAAGGATGAAGGTATATCTGTCCAGAGAATAAGAGCCAAACCTGTAGAGGGTTGGAGTGCCGAAGAAATTCGTAATGCACAAAAAGAAGACCCTGATATCGAGCCAATCCTTGCATGGAAGGAATCTATGGAGAAACCAAACGCAAGAGACATCTCCGACAGAAGTCCTACTTTAAAGGCATACTGGGCGCAGTGGGACTCTCTCCATGTGGAAGATGGTGTTTTGCGAAGAAAATGGGAAATGCCGGATGGCAGATCCTTTAAGATGCAGCTTGTGGTTCCACGATCGAAAGTAGAGGAGATCCTACGAGAAATGCATGCTGGAATATCCGGTGGGCACTTGGGAATCAACAAAACACTGGAAAAGGTACGGGAACGCTTTTATTGGCTAATCTCGAGAAACGATGTAGAGAGCTGGTGTCGAAAGTGCACAACATGCGCAGCTAGCAAGGGACCCAAAGTCAAAACACGAGGTAAAATGCACCAGTACAACGTGAGCGCCCCGTTTGAAAGAATCGCCGTTGACATCACAGGCCCGTTCCCAGAAACTGAAAACGGTAGCCGTTACATCCTTGTTGTCATGGACTACTTCAGCAAGTGGCCGGAGGCTTTTGCGATACCCAATCAAGAAGCTAAGACCGTTGTCGAGCAGATAGTGGACCACTGGGTCTGCAGGTTCGGGGTGCCTATGGAATTGCATTCCGACCAAGGGCGAAACTTCGAGTCGAAGGTATTCCAGGAAGTATGCGCATCACTCGGGTTAAAGAAAACAAGGACAACACCTCTTCATCCACAGTCTGATGGAATGGTAGAAAGATTTAACAAGACCTTGAAGGAACATCTGTCCAAAGTCGTGAACGAGAACCAACGGGATTGGGATCGGCGAATTCCTTTATTTCTTATGGCCTACCGGAATGCGGTTCATAGTACAACTGGATACACTCCATCCGAAATTCTATTTGGACGAACTGCCCGGCTTCCAAGTGAGCTAAAATTCGGATTTCCTATTGAAGACCCAAAATGCGAAGAGGACTACGTGTTAGATCTTAGAGAAAGGATCAACGACATTCACCAGAGAACAAGAAACAACATAAAAATTGCGAGTGACCGCATGAAGACCAGATACGGTGCAAGAGCAACAGCACCTGAATTCAATGAGGGAGATCTGGTATGGCTTTATAACCCACATCGCAGAAAGGGAAAATCGCCCAAGCTTCAGCAGGACTGGGAAGGTCCCTACCAAGTAGCTACGCGCATTAATGACGTCGTTTTCCGAATCCAACGAGGACCAAGAGCAAAAATGAAAATTGTCCATGTGGATCGACTGCATCGTTACCACGGAAACAATGATGATGTGCTTGTTCGGGACGAACAAAACTAAGAGGGGGACAATGTGATGTGGCAACAAGTTTAGATATTCGGAGGATACATTTTGTAAATTATTCATTGTGTACAACAACCAACATTCATTGTGTACAACGACCATGCGCCTAAAAGTATGCTACATATTTGCAACATGTTTTAACTTAGTACTAAATCGAACTTGACGAAACAATTCGAGACTCGAATTGTTACCGAAAGCTTAGATTGTGCCAGAACCAGACAGAAGCTTCCAGAAGCTTTTAAAGTTGTATAAATACAAGAGTAGATTGCATTGAGAGTTCAGTTTAGTTTCGAAAGTGGAATTGTTAACAACTGGAAGCATTAGTAAAAAGTGATTGAATTGAGATTAAATAAAAAGTGTTGAATTATAAAAACGTATTTGAATTGTGAATAAGTGAAATAAGTTAAATTGGTTTTATTTAAACTGAAAGACGTTGTGTTTTATAAAATAAAGAGATTTGTTGTATTATTTTGGAATTTTGATTGAGTTTTATTTGTCGAACCCCAGGCCAAAATATCACAGCATAATAGATAACCGCAGAAAGTCGGGTTCCAAATACCAGAAAACCCCGAAAACCCTTTAGACATAGTGGATATCGACATTTATTGTATCAAAAATCAAATAAATTTAACAATCATCGAGAAATCTTCCAAATTTGCAGCGGCCTATACAAACCCAGCTAGAAATAGCTTGACTGTAATTAAATCTCTTCTTCCTTTTATGAACCTTCACAGCATCCCAGCAAAACTAATTTCAGAGCAAGGGCAGAATTTACATCAACACTTCTTAAAGATTTTGTTGGTCAATACAACATAAATCAACACATTATATCAATGCAATATTCATGCAGCAACTCTTTCGTCAAGAGACTGAATTCAACAATAACAGAAATATATATAAAAATATATACAAAGCACAAAGGAAGACATCATGACGACATACTGAAATAAACTCTTATAACATACAACAATTCTATTCACTCTGCAACTAGGCTTACACCCTATGAACTCAATAATGTTTACGAATATCTTAACAAACTTAACGAACTTGAGACCAGAACAGGGAAAAACTTAGGACAAGAAAAAAAAACAAAAAGAACAAACTAACTCCTGGATTTAGCAAACACAAAATTAAAAACAATAACCAAGTCACGGCTTTTACAACTAATAACCAAAAATTACACAAGTCAAAAATTTAAAGAAAGCTCAAATTTCAGGTTAGCAATCATCAATCTAATGACAACAACAAAAGCACAGAACATTGAGATACAGAAGTTATCTAATAATCACGGACTTTTAACAATTAAACTGGGGACTGCCAAAACAATACAATCGTACAAAAACCTGATACACATAGTACAGCTACAGAAATACGAAGAAAACATAAAATCAAAAGACAATTCCTTGAAAGTTTTCGAGAACATTGACGGTATAAATGATTCTCTCAAAATAATAAAAATAAAATTCGAGCAACTACAAGCCAAACTCCACACCTTGACAGCTAAATTAAGACAGAAAAGAGGGCTCATAAATGGTCTTGGGACAGTCGTAAAAAGAAAACATGGACACATGGACGCTGAAGATGCCCTTAACGTGTGCTGTAAAAAAAATAATAATATTCACTCGCGTCGTAGGATGAATGATAAAGATGCCCACTCGCGATGAGGAAGAAAAAAAATAAATAAAACGCATTCGCATAACAAATTATCCTCTAATCTGTCCCAAGACCTTTGTGCTTAACTGCCTCTTTCTTATCTACTGTAGGCATCGTATGACCAAACAATGCTTGCGGTAAATAGATAAGGGCATTTGAATTTGTCTTATTGTGCTGAATGTTTAGATTGATTTTTTTGTAAACAGGCTGTCTTATGGGCATAACGCCTAAGACAGTTTGATTATTACAGAAGTTAATTTGGATTTTCACTGCGCAGTTCGACTTAATCGGAGTTGTATTTTGTATGTAAGTATTTTTAAATGGTAAGTGATTTTTGTGTCGTGTATTTAAATGTTCGTGGTTTAAGAAAGAATTTCTTTCACGTGTACGTCTACACTGTTCAACACAGGCCAGCTCTTTTGGCATTAAGTGAAACTCAGGTTGGAGTAAATACTGATTTATCAGAATTTGCTCTACATGGGTATAGCTTGGTGCCATTACTCTTTTCCCATCATGGTCTCGTGGTCTATGTTAGGAATGATATTGCTTGCCAGAGCCTTCCCCAATATGGGCAATGTTCCAACACGGACTTTAACTTCTTATGGCTCAAATTCACTGTCCGCAAGCATGTCATTCATTATTGTTTTATTTACAGGAGTCCAAATCTTGACAGTAATTCGACTTGTAACGAGTTTGATGCACTGTCTGATTCCATCTCGAAAATTGTTTCCCTTTGTCCTCGCACTGAAATCGTTATTGCGGGCGATTTCAATGTACACAATTCCAACTGGCTCCGCTATTCTGGTCAGACAACACCCGAAGGAAGGTATGTCGAGCTCTTTGCCGCGTTACATCACCTTACCCAACTGATCGATGTGCCAACGCGTATACCGGATGTTGCTTGGCAAGCCGCCCATACTCTTGACTTGTTTCTTACTTCTCACCCTGATAAATATACCATTAGTGTAACTTCTCTATTTGGCACTTCAGACCATTGTATCATTTCAGCTAATTTCTCATCCCCCACCCATCCAGTTAAAGAAAAACTTCCCACCAGGACCGTTTGGCAATACGAGAAAGCCCACTGGGACGGCCTGAATATCTTTTTCCGAAACTTTAACTGGTCACTATGCTTCCTCGATAGTGACATTGATGCCAGTGCTGAAATGATCACAAATGTGATTCTTCTAGGGATGCGTGCTTTTATTCCTAACAGAGTAAAAAGCATCAAACCTAAAGAAAAGTCTTGGTTTAATTCTGAGTGTAAAGAAGCTATTAGGCTCAAAGAAGTAAGTTTCCGATCTTACAAAGCCAACCCTACAGAGGAAAATCGGAAAAAGCACAAACAAGCAAGGAACTCATGCGACTCCGTTATAGAAAGAACCAAATTTTTGCATGACCAAAAATTACGGCAAAAAATTCTGCAGTGTCCCAAAGGCAGTAAAAATTTTTGGTCATTTGTAAAAAATATTAAAAACTCCTCAACATCTTCGGTTCCAATGCTCATCGACAATAACAAACCAATTGTTTACTCTTCAGAGAAGGCAAACTTGCTCGCCGCCCATTTCACTGCCAGCTCCACGCTGCCTCAAAGCAACGTTGCCCCTCCTGTACTTGAGAATGTAAATTTTTCCATGGGACAAATTTTTTTCCGCACTCGTACAGTAGCAAGAGTTCTCAAAGATCTCGATATACACAAATCCGCTGGCCCGGATGGTATACCCCCGATTTTTCTGAAGAGGTGTTCTTCCACACTGGCCAAGCCACTGCGTAAGCTTTTCCATCGCTCCTACTCTTCTGGAATCTTTCTTGGAAGATGGAAAACAGCATTTGTCCAGCCTGTCCCTAAGAAAGGTGACCCATCCTCCCCCTCCTTCTACCGACCCATAGCACTCACATCCCTCCTTTCTAAGGTCATGGAAACACTGATTAACCGTCAGCTTAAGGAATATCTCGAAGATCGAAAGCTTCTCCATGACCGTCAGTACGGCTTCCGCAGCAACCGTTCCACTGGTGATCTGATGGCATATCTCACCGAACAGTGGCACAAATCTTTACATCGCTTTGGTGAAAGTAAGATTATTGCTCTTGATATCTCCAATGCATTTGACAGAGTTTGACATGAAGCTCTTTTATCGAAAATGCGTGCTTTTGGGATCGATGATACACTTGTTCGTTGGATTAGAAGCTTTCTTCTGGACCGTTCAATACAAGTTGTATTGGACGGATTCAAGTCTGATTCGCACAAAATAAATGCTGGTGTGCCCCAGGGCTCTGTTCTGTCTCCGACTCTTTTCTTGATTTTTATAAACGATCTTCTGTCTGTTACTTCTAATCCACTTAACTGTTTTGCTGACGACTCTACCCTCAGCTTTTCATATTCGTTCGATAATTCACGTCCTTCGCCTTCGGACGTACAATTGGAACGGTACCATATGTCAAGCTCATTAAACTCCGATTTATACAGCATTGTCAAATGGGGTAATAGAAATCGTGTGGAGTTTAATGCTTCGAAAACTCAATGCTGTCTTCTGTCGTTAAAGCTAAACATTCCCCCAATGCCATTGTCCATGAATGGCACTTACATCGAAGAAACCGAAAAGCTCTCAGTACTCGGTATGTGTATCAACGACGACCTCCGTTGGAACGACCATATATTTGAGATCGCTAAGAATGCTACAAAATGCTTAGGTTTTCTGTATCGGTGTAAGAAGTATTTTTCCCCATATGATCTGGCTACAATTTATAAAGCGTTTATACGCCCTAAACTCTAGTATAACTCCCACCTCTTTGCAGGTGCTTCGCAAACATCGCTTCACCTGCTTGATAGAATACAAAATCGAGCGTTAAGATTGATAGGTAATAGAACTGCCACTGAAACAATTGCCCCACTCGAACACCGACGCAATGTTTCATGTCTTTCCTTATTTTATCGTTTCTTTTACAAAACATGTTCACTCGAAGTAGCCAGTTGCATTCCTCCCCTTAAAAGTTTCTCCCGTAATACTCGTCTCGCAAGGAATGCTCATCAGTTCACCCTTGAGCCTAATTTCGGACGTACCGTGAAATATAGGGATTTTTTTTTTTAGCCGAACGACACGAATTTGGAATAGTTTATCCGGCGGGATTTTCCCTTGCCATTTTAATCTGCAAACATTCAAAACCAATGTTAATCGGCACCTCCTATCTCTCCCCTCCCTATCTTCGTAATGCCCGCGCAGTGTGTTCTACATTGAAAGGGAAACACATAATCCCTTGTGCGCGCGTTAATTATAAAAAAAAAAAAAAACATCAACAAACAAATGCAGGATAATCTTGAAGAGCAAGGGTATGACCAGGACCGGCTTAATAATTAAATGACAGGAAGATTTAGAAACATTACAAACCATATAAGCACCCAACAAAAGTAATTGAAAACTATCTAGTAAATACTGAAAAGATGTTAGGTAACAGAATAAGAACAGGAGAAACTTCAATTAAATTAATTCAATATTTAAACCAGATAAACTTGAATATAGAAGTTTTGCATAACCATAAGGCTAATATAGCAGAGAAATATTATTTAAAAACAAATTCTGAACACCGATTAGTTAACTCTTACATACGATTCATTTAGAGATTAATCAATAAATATTAGATCAGACGAACATATCTATTAATTATTAGAGCTGCAGGCATATTACAATCACTCAAATATAATTTTCAATTTTAAAAATCCTCTTCTTTCCATTTGATTCCTATTCTAATAAAAACAAGTTACTTTCCACTAAACCTTTCTACATTTCCAACAAAAATTAAATTCAATATTATGATAACAAATGTGCAAAGGTAGAAAATGTGTCCTATTGCAAGGCATCAAAAAGCCAAGTTTCGAAAATTGAAAGCAGTTGCATTGCTAACCTGATGACAAACAAATCAGCATAATGCAAGACCTTAGATGTCGAAGATGAACACCAAATCTATCAACCCAAACCCAACTACATTTTGGTTATAAACAGCCCAGGAACAGAAGTCAACATAGCATGTTGACCTACCAGTTCCCAAAAGCGAAAGAGTTGTTGTTTTTGCAGTGACATACAAATCTTCGATATCACCTCGACCAATATCATCGGGGTTTAATGATTCGATCTGTATTTGATAAACTAAAATTTGTTTGAAGTAAGACTCCAAGATTCCTAGGCGACATTCGAGTTCAGTTGGCGTTAACACATTGGAAGTTGATTCCACTAAATTTTTTATACGAGTTATGCTTCCCTTAGTAGAAGCTCTTTGTTGCTTTAGGTCTTCAAGGGTCGGTTTGGTTGCCATTGCAAATTCCAAAATACTTTCAAGCAACAACAGCACAATACAACGATAAATGAAATTCTTTTAACTGCAATCTAATTTGAATCTGAATTCAATTAATGCTATAGTAGCATTCGAAAACCCTTTTCGAATCGAATCAATTTAAATACTATTTGTTCATCCAACGATTGAGGCTAATGAAGTTAATATAGATTATTTAACATCCGTTCTATAATTTAAATAACTAACTTTGATTAGACTTCAAAATTATTTATTTTTGTACAATTCCACGACGAAAGTCCAATCAATTTTCCTTCAGTGCATTGATCATGTAGCAAGATCTCCCGCGACGACGACGACGAAAAAAAAACTTATGAGCTTGAGCGAATGATGTGTGGGCGAAATGAAGATCGATGCATTTAAGTTATGTATGTATGTTGATTTTTTTTGGTTGCTTCTGCAACCATATGCAAGAAGCGAGCAATGAAGAGAACGCGAAAGAATGAAGCAAAAAACGACGATATAGGCAAAAACTGGTTTTGAGCAAGAGAATAATGATAGTATGTGCGTGTGTATTGGACACATTTGGTGGATCGTTAGTACTCTTTTGTGGATTATAACTAAAATTTTCCAGCGATCGCACTATGATGTAATTGTCGATCTGCCGATCAAAATTGAAACGATCGATAGACCATGATTATGATCATGATATACATATATAGGGTTTTATGTATCAAATTGCGAAAATGAAGTCGTTGCTTTACTATATAAAATAAACGGCAATGGCGAAATATGTTGTTCGTTTGATTATCGATCTTATTTTAAACAATATAATTAAATTTTAGGTCTGTTTTATGTCGAAGGTGCGTTTTGGCATTAACTTAAATTGATGTCGTTTAGTAATAGGAGCGCACATTTGAGTAAAACTTAGACCACACATACCTCATTCAAAGATATACTTATCTCCCACAATTTCTCTGTAGTTCTCCTGGTTTATAGTAATTCTATTATGTTGATGGTATTTCGGGACGTCAACTGAGTTTTTTCCTGGTTGGTTCTCTTTCCTTTCTAGGTTTTAGCACTTCACCTACACAATGCAACCGCGAAACCGAAACCGACACGCGACAAGAAATATGAATGGTTATAGATTAAATGTTCAATGTCAATGTTTGTAACTACAATTCATAATTCTTTAACACCGAATAGATTATATGTTCTCACGAGTTTAAACTGTTTTTCTTTTTCGTAGTTCAATATGTAATATGTACCCCTTTGAGCACAGTATTTAGTATTCACAAAAAAATTGCCTTTTTTGACTAGGATTTTAAAAAGGATTCTTTTTATATTTATGTAGGTAATTTACTCAAACACGTTGGGCGCCAAAATGTACGGTCACGAACTAAAATGACCGTCAGCCTGGGGTCTCTATTAATTCCCTGTTTAGCAAAGGGATAGAAAGATCTTGGCTGATGCGCTGACCGATTGTCAGCGGTTGCGAATTACGAACTAAGAAAATGATACGACAAGTCGACGAAAGAAAACGCAATGATTTGCCCGTGAGGGTTGGTACAATACAATACAATAGTGTGTTTATTCGATTTCTCTTTTATTTATACAGAAAATTCACGTGACTTCTTGATAGCTTAATATTTAGAGCGAATTCAAAATTCAGAAAATATGGCGATTGGTATAATTTGAGCGTCAGATTCAAATATAAAAACAAAGTTATCAATTTACAAATTAAAATTAAAATATAGATATGTATGATGTTTTGTGAAAGATGTTAAGCTTCAACAACTACTACATACAAAATAACCTTAAGAGCATAAACGAGACCCATTTACGTATTAAACGCGATATCTTCTTTCCCTTTATGAAAAATAAAATCACGAAAATTATTAATAACTCTGATTCCTGCCAGATTCTAAAGTATAATAGATAACCGCAGAAAGTCGGGTTCCAAATACCAGAAAACCCCGAAAACCCTTAAGACATAGTGCATATCGACATTTATTGTATCAAAAATCAAATAAATTTAACAATCATCGAGAAATCTTCCAAATTTGCAGCGGCCTATACAAACCCAGCTAGAAATAGCTTGACTGTAATTAAATCTCTTCTTCCTTTTATGAACCTTCACCAGCAAAACTAATTTCAGAGCAAGGGCAGAATTTACATCAACACTTCTTAAAGATTTTGGTGGTCAATACAACATAAATCAACACATTTTATCAATGCAATATTCATGCAGCAACTCTTTCGTCAAGAGACTGAATTCAACAATAAAAGAAATATATATAAAAATATATACAAAACACAAAGAAGACATCATGACGACATACTGAAATAAACTCTTATAACATACAACAATTCTATTCACTCTGCAACTAGGCTTACACCCTATGAACTCAATAATGTTTACGAATATCTTAACAAACTTAACGAACTTGAGAACAGAACAGGGAAAAACTTAGGACAAGAAAAAAAAACAAAAAGAACAAACTAACTCCTGGATTTAGCAAACACAAAATTAAAAACAATAACCAAGTCACGGCTTTTACAACTAATAACCAAAAATTACACAAGTCAAAAATTTAAAGAAAGCTCAAATTTCAGGTTAGCAATCATCAATCTAATGACAACAACAAAAGCACAGAACATTGAGATACAGAAGTTATCTAATAATCACGGACTTTTAACAATTAAACTGGGGACTGCCAAAACAATACAATCGTACAAAAACCTGATACACATAGTACAGCTACAGAAATACGAAGAAAACATAAAATCAAAAGACAATTCCTTGAAAGTTTTCGAGAACATTGACGGTATAAATGATTCTCTCAAAATAATAAAAATAAAATTCGAGCAACTACAAGCCAAACTCCACACCTTGACAGCTAAATTAAGACAGAAAAGAGGGCTCATAAATGGTCTTGGGACAGTCGTAAAAAGAAAACATGGACACATGGACGCTGAAGATGCCCTTAACGTGTGCTGTAAAAAAAATAATAATATTCACTCGCGTCGTAGGATGAATGATAAAGATGCCCACTCGCGCTGAGGAAGAAAAATAAATAAAACGCATTCGCATAACAAATTATCCTCTAATCTGTCCCAAGACCTTTGTGCTTAACTGCCTCTTTCTTATCTACTGTAGGCATCGTATGACCAAACAATGCTTGCGGTAAATAGATAAGGGCATCTAAATTTGTCTTATTGTGCTGAATGTTTAGATTGATTTTTTTGTAAACAGGCTGTCTTATGGGCATAACACCTAAGACAGTTTGATTATTACAGAAGTTAATTTGGATTTTCACTGCGCAGTTCGACTTAATCAGAGTTGTATTTTGTATGTAAGTATTTTTAAATGGTAAGTGATTTTTGTGTCGTGTATTTAAATGTTCGTGGTTTAAGAAAGAATTTCTTTCACGTGTACGTCTACACTGTTGAACACAGGCCAGCTCTTTTGGCATTAAGTGAAACTCAGGTTGGAGTAAATACTGATTTATCAGAATTTGCTCTACATGGGTATAGCTTGGTGCCATTACTCTTTTCCCATCATGGTCTCGTGGTCTATGTTAGGAATGATATTGCTTGCCAGAGCCTTCCCCAATATGGGCAATGTTCCAACACGGACTTTAACTTCTTATGGCTCAAATTCACTGTCCGCAAGCATGTCATTCATTATTGTTTTATTTACAGGAGTCCAAATCTTGACAGTAATTCGACTTGTAACGAGTTTGATGCACTGTCTGATTCCATCTCGAAAATTGTTTCCCTTTGTCCTCGCACTGAAATCGTTATTGCGGGCGATTTCAATGTACACAATTCCAACTGGCTCCGCTATTCTGGTCAGACAACACCCGAAGGAAGGTATGTCGAGCTCTTTGCCGGGTTACATCACCTTACCCAACTGATCGATGTGCCAACGCGTATACCGGATGTTGCTGGGCAAGCCGCCCATACTCTTGACTTGTTTCTTACTTCTCACCCTGATAAATATACCATTAGTGTAACTTCTCCATTTGGCACTTCAGACCATTGTATCATTTCAGCTAATATCTCATCCCCCACCCATCTTGTTAAAGAAAAACTTCCCACCACGACCGTTTGGCAATACGAGAAAGCCAACTGGGACGGCCTGAATATCTTTTTCCGAAACTTTAACTGGTCACTATGCTTCCTCGATAATGACATTGATGCCAGTGCTGAAATGATCACAAATGTGATTCTTCTAGGGATGCGTGCTTTTATTCCTAACAGAGTAAAAAGCATCAAACCTAAAGAAAAGTCTTGGTTTAATTCTGAGTGTAAAGAAGCTATTAGGCTCAAAGAAGTAAGTTTCCGATCTTACAAAGCCAAACCTACAGAGGAAAATCGGAAAAGCACAAACAAGCAAGGAACTCATGCAACTCCGATATAGAAAGAACCAAATTTTTGCATGACCAAAAATTATAATTATAAAAAATTCTGCAGTGTCCCAAAGGCAGTAAAAATGTTTGGTCATTTGTAAAAAATATAAAAAACTCCTCGACATCTTCGGTTCCAATGCTCATCGACAATAACAAACCAATTGTTTACTCTTCAGAGAAGGCAAACTTGCTCGCCGCCCATTTCGCTGCCAGCTCCACGCTGCCTCAAAGCAACGTTGCCCTCCTGTACTTGAGAATGTAAATTTTTCCATGGGACAAATTTTTTTCCGCACTCGTACAGTAGCAAGAGTTCTCAAAGATCTCGATATACACAAATCCGCTGGCCCGGATGGTATACCCCCGATTTTTCTGAAGAGGTATTCTTCCACACTGGCAAAGCCACTGCGTAAGCTTTTCCATCGCTCCTACTCTTCTGGAATCTTTCTTTGAAGATGGAAAACAGCATTTGCCCAGCCTGTCCCTAAGAAAGGTGACCCATCCTCCCCCTCCTTCTACCGACCTATAGCACTCACATCCCTCCTTTCTAAGGTCATGGAAACACTGATTAACCGTCAGCTTAAGGAATATCTCGAAGATCGAAAGCTTCTCCATGACCGTCAGTACGGCTTCCGCAGCAACCGTTCCACTGGTGATCTGATGGCATATCTCACCGAACAGTGGCACAAATCTTTACATCGCTTTGGTGAAAGTAAGATTATTGCTCTTGATATCTCCAATGCATTTGACAGAGTTTGGCATGAAGCTCTTTTATCGAAAATGCGTGCTTTTGGGATCGATGATACACTTGTTCGTTGGATTAGAAGCTTTCTTCTGGACCGTTCAATACAAGTTGTATTGGACGGATTCAAGTCTGATTCGCACAAAATAAATGCTGGTGTGCCCCAGGGCTCTGTTCTGTCTCCGACTCTTTTCTTGATTTTTATAAACGATCTTCTGTCTGTTACTTCTAATCCACTTAACTGTTTTGCTGACGACTCTACCCTCAGCTTTTCATATTCGTTCGATAATTCACGTCCTTCGCCTTCGGACGTATAATTGGAACGGTACAATATGTCAAGCTCATTAAACTCTGATTTATACAGCATTGTCAAATGGGGTAATAGAAATCGTGTGGAGTTTAATGCTTCGAAAACTCAATGCTGTCTTCTGTCGTTAAAGCTAAACATTCCCCCAATGCCATTGTCCATGAATGGCACTTACATCGAAGAAACCGAAAAGCTCTCAGTACTCGGTATGTGTATCAACGACGACCTCCGTTGGAACGACCATATATTTGAGATCGCTAAGAATGCTACAAAATGCTTAGGTTTTCTGTATCGGTGTAAGAAGTATTTTTCCCCATATGATCTGGCTACAATTTATAAAGCGTTTATACGCCCTAAACTCTAGTATAACTCCCACCTCTTTGCAGGTGCTTCGCAAACATCGCTTCACCTGCTTGATAGAATACAAAATCGAGCGTTAAGATTGATAGGTAATAGAACTGCCACTGAAACAATTGCCCCACTCGAACACCGACGCAATGTTTCATGTCTTTCCTTATTTTATCGTTTCTTTTACAAAACATGTTCACTCGAAGTAGCCAGTTGCATTCCTCCCCTTAAAAGTTTCTCCCGTAATACTCGTCTCGCAAGGAATGCTCATCAGTTCACCCTTGAGCCTAATTTCGGACGTACCGTGAAATATAGGGATTCTTTTTTTTAGCCGAACGACACGAATTTGGAATAGTTTACCCGGCGGGATTTTCCCTTGCCATTTTAATCTGCAAACATTCAAAACCAATGTTAATCGGCACCTCCTATCTCTCCCCTCCCTATCTTCGTAATGCCCGCGCAGTGTGTTCTACATTGAAAGGGAAACACATAATCCCTTGTGCGCGCGTTAATTATAAAAAAAAAAAAAAAACATCAACAAACAAATGCAGGATAATCTTGAAGAGCAAGGGTATGACCAGGACCGGCTTAATAATTAAATGACAGGAAGATTTAGAAACATTACAAACCATATAAGCACCCAACAAAAGTAATTGAAAACTATCTAGTAAATACTGAAAAGATGTTAGGTAACAGAATAAGAACAGGAGAAACTTCAATTAAATTAATTCAATATTTAAACCAGATAAACTTGAATATAGAAGTTTTGCATAACCATTAGGCTAATATAGCAGAGAAATATTATTTAAAAACAAATTCGGAACACCGATTAGTTCACTCGATTACAATCACTCAAATATAATTTTCAATTTTAAAAATCCTCTTCTTTCCATTTGATTCCTATTCTAATAAAAACTAGTTACTTTCCACTAAACCTTTCTACATTTCCAACAAAAATTAAATTCAATATTATGATAACAAATGTGCAAAGGTAGAAAATGTGTCCTATTGCAAGGCATCAAAAAGCCAAGATTCGAAAATTGAAAGCAGTTGCATTGCTTACCTGATGACAAACAAATCAGCATAATGCAAGACCTTAGATGTCGAAGATGAACACCAAATCTATCAACCCAAACCCAACTACATTTTGGTTATAAACAGCCCAGGAACAGAAGTCAACATAGCATGTTGACCTACCAGTTCCCAAAAGCGAAAGAGTTGTTGTTTTTGCAGTGACATACAAATCTTCGATATCACCTCGACCAATATCATCGGGGTTTAATGATTCGATCTGTGTTTGATAAACTAAAATTTGTTTGAAGTAAGACTCCAAGATTCCTAGGCGACATTCGAGTTCAGTTGGCGTTAACACATTGGAAGTTGATTCCACTAAATTTTTTATACGAGTTATGCTTCCCTTAGTAGAAGCTCTTTGTTGCTTTAGGTCTTCAAGGGTCGGTTTGGTTGCCATTGCAAATACCAAAATACTTTCAAGCAACAACAGCACAATACAACGATAAATGAAATTCTTTTAACTGCAATCTAATTTGAATCTGAATTCAATTAATGCTATAGTAGCATTCGAAAACCCTTTTCGAATCGAATCAATTTAAATACTTTTTGTTCATCCAACGATTGAGGCTAATGAAGTTAATATAGATTATTTAACATCCGTTCTATAATTTAAATAACTAACTTTGATTAGACTTCAAAATTATTTATTTTTGTACAATTCCACGACGAAAGTCCAATCAATTTTCCTTCAGTGCATTGATCATGTAGCAAGATCTCCCGCGACGACGACGACGAAAAAAAACTTATGAGCTTGAGCGAATGATGTGTGGGCGAAATGAAGATCGATGCATTTAAGTTATGTATGTATGTTGATTTTTGTTGGCTGCTTCTGCAACCATATGCAAGAAGCGAGCAATGAAGAGAACGCGAAAGAATGAAGCAAAAAACGACGATATAGGCAAAAACTGGTTTTGAGCAAGAGAATAATGATAGTATGTGCGTGTGTATTGGACACATTTGGTGGATCGTTAGTACTCTTTTGTGGATTATAACTAAAATTTTCCAGCGATCGCACTATGATGTAATTGTCGATCTGCCGATCAAAATTGAAACGATCGATAGACCATGATTATGATCATGATATACATATATAGGGTTTTATGTATCAAATTGCGAAAATGAAGTCGTTGCTTTACTATATAAAATAAACGGCAATGGCGAAATATGTTGTTCGTTTGATTATCGATCTTATTTTAAACAATATAATTAAATTTTAGGTCTGTTTTATGTCGAAGGTGCGTTTTGGCATTAACTTAAATTGATGTCGTTTAGTAATAGGAGCGCACATTTGAGTAAAACTTAGACCACACATACCTCATTCAAAGATATACTTATCTCCCACAATTTCTCTGTAGTTCTCCTGGTTTATAGTAATTCTATTATGTTGATGGTATTTCGGGACGTCAACTGAGTTTTTTCCTGGTTGGTTCTCTTTCCTTTCTAGGTTTTAGCACTTCACCTACACAATGCAACCGCGAAACCGAAACCGACACGCGACAAGAAATATGAATGGTTATAGATTAAATGTTCAATGTCAATGTTTGTAACTACAATTCATAATTCTTTAACACCGAATAGATTATATGTTCTCACGAGTTTAAACTGTTTTTCTTTTTCGTAGTTCAATATGTAATATGTACCACTTTGAGCACAGTATTTAGTATTCACAAAAAAATTGCCTTTTTTGACTAGGATTTTAAAAAGGATTCTTTTTATATTTATGTAGGTAATTTACTCAAACACGTTGGGCGCCAGAATGTACGGTCACGAACTAAAATGACCGTCAGCCTGGGGTCTCTATTAATTCCCTGTTTAGCAAAGGGATAGAAAGATCTTGGCTGATGCGCTGACCGATTGTCAGCGGTTGCGAATTACGAACTAAGAAAATGATACGACAAGTCGACGAAAGAAAACGCAATGATTTGCCCGTGAGGGTTGGTACAATACAATACAATAGTGTGTTTATTCGATTTCTCTTTTATTTATACAGAAAATTCACGTGACTTCTTGATAGCTTAATATTTAGAGCGAATTCAAAATTCAGAAAATATGGCGATTGGTATAATTTGAGCGTCAGATTCAAATATAAAAACAAAGTTATCAATTTACAAATTAAAATTAAAATATAGATATGTATGATGTTTTGTGAAAGATGTTAAGCTTCAACAACTACTACATACAAAATAACCTTAAGAGCATAAACGAGACCCATTTACGTATTAAACGCGATATCTTCTTTCCCTTTATGAAAAATAAAATCACGAAAATTATTAATAACTCTGATTCCTGCCAGATTCTAAAGTATAATAGATAACCGCAGAAAGTCGGGTTCCAAATACCAGAAAACCCCGAAAACCCTTTAGACATAGTGCATATCGACATTTATTGTATCAAAAATCAAATAAATTTAACAATCATCGAGAAATCTTCCAAATTTGCAGCGGCCTATACAAACCCAGCTAGAAATAGCTTGACTGTAATTAAATCTCTTCTTCCTTTTATGAACCTTCACAGCATCCCAGCAAAACTAATTTCAGAGCAAGGGCAGAATTTACATCAACACTTCTTTAAAATTTTGGTGGTCAATACAACATAAATCAACACATTATATCAATGCAATATTCATGCAGCAACTCTTTCGTCAAGAGACTGAATTCAACAATAAAAGAAATATATATAAAAATATATACAAAACACAAAGGAAGACATCATGACGACATACTGAAATAAACTCTTATAACATACAACAATTCTATTCACTCTGCAACTAGGCTTACATCCTATGAACTCAATAATGTTTACGAATATCTTAACAAACTTAACGAACTTGAGACCAGAACAGGGAAAAACTTAGGACAAGAAAAAAAAAAACAAAAAGAAAAAAAATAATTCCTGGATTTAGCAAACACAAAATTAAAAACAATAACCAAGTCACGGCTTTTACAACTAATAACCAAAAATTACACAAGTCAAAAATTTAAAGAAAGCTCAAATTTCAGGTTAGCAATCATCAATCTAATGACAACAACAAAAGCACAGAAAATGGAGACACAAAAGTTATCTAATAATCACGGACTTTTAACAATTAAACTGGGGACTGCCAAAACAATACAATCGTACAAAAACCTGATACACATAGTACAGCTACAGAAATACGAAGAAAACATAAAATCAAAAGACAATTCCTTGAAAGTTTTCGAGAACATTGACGGTATAAATGATTCTCTCAAAATAATAAAAATAAAATTCGAGCAACTACAGGCCAAACTCCACACCTTGACAGCTAAATTAAGACAGAAAAGAGGGCTCATAAATGGTCTTGGGACAGTCGTAAAAAGAAAACATGGACACATGGACGCTGAAGATGCCCTTAACGTGTGCTGTAAAAAAAATAATAATATTCACTCGCGTCGTAGGATGAATGATAAAGATGTCCACTCGCGCTGAGGAAGAAAAATAAATAAAACGCATTCGCATAACAAATTATCCTCTAATCTGTCCCAAGACCTTTGTGCTTAACTGCCTCTTTCTTATCTACTGTAGGCATCGTATGACCAAACAATGCTTGCGGTAAATAGATAAGGGCATCTGAATTTGTCTTATTGTGCTGAATGTTTAGATTGATTTTTTTGTAAACAGGCTGTCTTATGGGCATAACACCTAAGACAGTTTGATTATTACAGAAGTTAATTTGGATTTTCACTGCGCAGTTCGACTTAATCAGAGTTGTATTTTGTATGTAAGTATTTTTAAATGGTAAGTGATTTTTGTGTCATGTATTTAAATGTTCGTGGTTTAAGAAAGAATTTCTTTCACGTGTATGTCTACACTGTTCAACACAGGCCAGCTCTTTTGGCATTAAGTGAAACGCAGGTTGGAGTAAATACTGACTTATCAGAATTTGCTCTACATGGGTATAGCTTGATGCCATTACTCTTTTCCCATCATGGTCTCGTGGTCTATGTTAGGAATGATATTGCTTGCCAGAGCCTTCCCCAATATGGGCAATGTTCCAACACGGACTTTAACTTCTTATGGCTCAAATTCACTGTCCGCAAGCATGTCATTCATTATTGTTTTATTTACAGGAGTCCAAATCTTGACAGTAATTCGACTTGTAACGAGTTTGATGCACTGTCTGATTCCATCTCGAAAATTGTTTCCCTTTGTCCTCGCACTGAAATCGTTATTGCGGGCGATTTCAATGTACACAATTCCAACTGGCTCCGCTATTCTGGTCAGACAACACCCGAAGGAAGGTATGTCGAGCTCTTTGCCGGGTTACATCACCTTACCCAACTGATCGATGTGCCAACGCGTATACCGGATGTTGCTGGGCAAGCCGCCCATACTCTTGACTTGTTTCTTACTTCTCACCCTGATAAATATACCATTAGTGTAACTTCTCCATTTGGCACTTCAGACCATTGTATCATTTCAGCTAATATCTCATCCCCCAACCATCTTGTTAAAGAAAAACTTCCCACCACGACCATTTGGCAATACGAGAAAGCCAACTGGGACGGCCTGAATATCTTTTTCCGAAACTTTAACTGGTCACTATGCTTCCTCGATAATGACATTGATGCCAGTGCTGAAATGATCACAAATGTGATTCTTCTAGGGATGCGTGCTTTTATTCCTAACAGAGTAAAAAGCATCAAACCTAAAGAAAAGTCTTGGTTTAATTCTGAGTGTAAAGAAGCTATTAGGCTCAAAGAAGTAAGTTTCCGATCTTACAAAGCCAACCCTACAGAGGAAAATCGGAAAAAGCACAAACAAGCAAGGAACTCATGCAACTCCGTTATAGAAAGAACCAAATTTTTGCATGACCAAAAATTATAATTATAAAAAATTCTGCAGTGTCCCAAAGGCAGTAAAAATGTTTGGTCATTTGTAAAAAATATAAAAAACTCCTCGACATCTTCGGTTCCAATGCTCATCGACAATAACAAACCAATTGTTTACTCTTCAGAGAAGGCAAACTTGCTCGCCGCCCATTTCGCTGCCAGCTCCACGCTGCCTCAAAGCAACGTTGCCCCTCCTGTACTTGAGAATGTAAATTTTTCCATGGGACAAATTTTTTTCCGCACTCGTACAGTAGCAAGAGTTCTCAAAGATCTCGATATACACAAATCCGCTGGCCCGGATGGTATACCCCCGATTTTTCTGAAAAGGTGTTCTTCCACACTGGCAAAGCCACTGCGTAAGCTTTTCCATCGCTCCTACTCTTCTGGAATCTTTCTTTGAAGATGGAAAACAGCATTTGCCTAGCCTGTCCCTAAGAAAGGTGACCCATCCTCCCCCTCCTTCTACCGACCTATAGCACTCACATCCCTCCTTTCTAAGGTCATGGTAACACTGATTAACCGTCAGCTTAAGGAATATCTCGAAGATCGAAAGCTTCTCCATGACCGTCAATACGGCTTCCGCAGCAACCGTTCCACTGGTGATCTGATGGCATATCTCACCGAACAGTGGCACAAATCTTTACATCGCTTTGGTGAAAGTAAGATTATTGCTCTTGATATCTCCAATGCATTTGACAGAGTTTGGCATGAAGCTCTTTTATCGAAAATGCGTGCTTTTGGGATCGATGATACACTTGTTCGTTGGATTAGAAGCTTTCTTCTGGACCGTTCAATACAAGTTGTATTGGACGGATTCAAGTCTGATTCGCACAAAATAAATGCTGGTGTGCCCCAGGGCTCTGTTCTGTCTCCGACTCTTTTCTTGATTTTTATAAACGATCTTCTGTCTGTTACTTCTAATCCACTTAACTGTTTTGCTGACGACTCTACCCTCAGCTTTTCATATTCGTTCGATAATTCACGTCCTTCGCCTTCGGACGTACAATTGGAACGGTACAATATGTCAAGCTCATTAAACTCTGATTTATACAGCATTGTCAAATGGGGTAATAGAAATCGTGTGGAGTTTAATGCTTCGAAAACTCAATGCTGTCTTCTGTCGTTAAAGCTAAACATTCCCCCAATGCCATTGTCCATGAATGGCACTTACATCGAAGAAACCGAAAAGCTCTCAGTACTCGGTATGTGTATCAACGACGACCTCCGTTGGAACGACCATATATTTGAGATCGCTAAGAATGCTACAAAATGCTTAGGTTTTCTGTATCGGTGTAAGAAGTATTTTTCCCCATATGATCTGGCTACAATTTATAAAGCGTTTATACGCCCTAAACTCTAGTATAACTCCCACCTCTGGGCAGGTGCTTCGCAAACATCGCTTCACCTGCTTGATAGAATACAAAATCGAGCGTTAAGATTGATAGGTAATAGAACTGCCGCTGAAACAATTGCCCCACTCGAACACCGACGCAATGTTTCATGTCTTTCCTTATTTTATCGTTTCTTTTACAAAACATGTTCACTCGAAGTAGCCAGTTGCATTCCTCCCCTTAAAAGTTTCTCCCGTAATACTCGTCTCGCAAGGAATGCTCATCAGTTCACCCTTGAGCCTAATTTCGGACGTACCGTGAAATATAGGGATTCTTTTTTTTAGCCGAACGACACGAATTTGGAATAGTTTACCCGGCGGGATTTTCCCTTTCCATTTTAATCTGCAAACATTCAAAACCAATGTTAATCGGCACCTCCTATCTCTCCCCTCCCTATCTTCGTAATGCCCGCGCAGTGTGTTCTACATTGAAAGGGAAACACATAATCCCTTGTGCGCGCGTTAATTATAAAAAAAAAAAAAAAAACATCAACAAACAAATGCAGGATAATCTTGATGAGCAAGGGTATGACCAGGACCGGCTTAATAATTAAATGACAGGAAGATTTAGAAACATTACAAACCATATAAGCACCCAACAAAAGTAATTGAAAACTATCTAGTAAATACTGAAAAGATGTTAGGTAACAGAATAAGAACAGGAGAAACTTCAATTAAATTAATTCAATATTTAAACCAGATAAACTTGAATATAGAAGTTTTGCATAACCATTAGGCTAATATAGCAGAGAAATATTATTTAAAAACAAATTCTGAACACCGATTAGTTAACTCTTACATACGATTCATTTAGAGATTAATCAATAAATATTAGAGCAGAAGAACATATCTATTAATTATTAGAGCTGCAGGCATATTACAATCACTCAAATATAATTTTCAATTTTAAAAATCCTCTTCTTTCCATTTGATTCCTATTCTAATAAAAACAAGTTACTTTCCACTAAACCTTTCTACATTTCCAACAAAAATTAAATTCAATATTATGATAACAAATGTGCAAAGGTAGAAAATGTGTCCTATTGCAAGGCATCAAAAAGCCAAGATTCGAAAATTGAAAGCAGTTGCATTGCTAACCTGATGACAAACAAATCAGCACAATGCAAGACCTTAGATGTCGAAGATGAACACCAAATCTATCAACCCGAACACAACTACATTTTGGTTATTAACAGCCCAGGAACAGAAGTCAACATAGCATGTGGGCCTGATAAAAGGGCACATTTATCAACGATTTCCTTAACTGCAGCATAGATATCAGCCAACATCATTTAACAACGTCCACATTTCACACATGAAAAACCTCAACCTTCAAAAATTAAAAAATGAAAACAAAGAAGCAATCCAGCATCTCAAAAGAAGTACTGACCAAAATATCACCATCAGTTACACCGCTCTAACCACCAAAACCATTGTTGGTGTACTCATTATGAAAGCATACCACATTAGAACCATCAACTGACCACTTCAAGTATCATGCAATACACTGACCAGCAAACACCAACTCATGCATTTAGCATAATGCTAGCTCTGGCGAAAGACACTTACAGCTTCATCAACCGTCTTTCCAGGGGGGGAGGAGTTATATAAACTATTCCAACGACACGAGCAACACTCAGATTGTTTTCAAGGTCTAAGTGAACTTTATCGACCTTGGTCATAAACACCATATATCCATTCGTCAACGCAATTCGGCAGCAAACAGCAACAAGCAACAAGTCAATCAACAAGACTGCAGTATTTTGTTTCAACTATTATTTGTTACTCCATTTCTTACGCTTAATGCAGAGTAATCAATATTTTCATTATAAATACACTTACATTATTGTTTTGAATTTGTGTTTATTATTTTTAATAAAGCGAGTATTCCATTTTGCTAAATTAAATTGTTTTTTGATTAACTAACACCGCGGCTCACACCTTAACTCGGGTATGCCCTCAGAAGATGATGACACCAAAGGAATGTGTTTTAAGGTCCTGGAGAAAACATATGAGCAGTGCCCTAACTATGACATATAAATTGTCCACCAGAGAAGGTGTCCTTGGTGGTACAATCGGAAAACACAGCCTGTACTACACCAATTGCGATAACGGATTCAGACTAATTGACTTACTGCGGGGCGAAATATTGTAATACTTAGTACCAAGTTCCTACACCTACACATTCACAAAGGGACATGGAGATCCCCTGATCAATCCACTGTCAACCAGATTGACCACAATGCGATTGATGCATGGTACAATCGGAAAACACAGCCTGTACGACACCAATTGCGATAACGGATTCAGACTAATTGACTTACTGCGGGGCGAAATGTTGTAATACTTAGTACCAAGTTCCTACACGTACACATTAACAAAGGGACATGAAGATCCCCTGATCAATCCACTGTCAACCAGATTGACCACAATGGGATTGATGCATGGCACTACTCTAGTATGATGGATGTCCGAACTTTCCGAGGTCTTTTACCCCGTTGTATGCAAAGTACGACTGAAGATATCCCGACCACTGCGAAGAAGAGTTAATACTTTAAAAGAAATTAACCGTCGGACGGCTGAAATCGCAAGAAATCCCCAGGTCCTTTTCCGATCGAGTATCCAATAACCTTGAAAGGAATTCTTTATATCAAGTAATGAGAATCAGTGGCAACATTGCCAACATTTAATCAGGGAAGCTGTCCACCACAACGAAACCCCTGGTTTGATGATGAGTGCCGGTAAGAACACGCAGCTAAACAAGAAGCATACAAAGAGAACTGCCACTGCGCTTTACCAGCAGAAGAGGAAAGAGAAACACCGGCTTCTTAGAAAGAAAAAAATGTAAAAAAATGGAAGCGGTTATTGCAGGAATGAAGTTCGAAAGTTTTACCAACGGTTAAAAAGAAACTGTAAAAGCTACAATGCTCGAACTGAAGCTTGCAAAAATGATTAAAAAGATCGTAGTGTAATTGCAGCATTTAAAAAGACGAGTTATATAGAGCAATGTGTAGTTTTCGCATACACGGAGAGAATTCTAAGATCAAATCAAGAAAAATGAGCTGTAAATTACGACTTTTTTATCTAGATTTACACCCTAGCTCGGATATTTGTGATTTAAGACTATTATTTTGCAATTTACGAAAAGAGCCGAATTGAAGAAAATGACACTCGAAAATTGTAAATCAACACATTTTAGTATCAATAATTCAACCGGGAGAAATAAAACATTACCAAAAGCATATCGCAAATTAATCCCATTTTGTATCAATTCTGTATTTTCTTCGATTGTAAATTACAAAAGTTTGTTGTAGATTACCATCTCTTAGTTGTGGATTAAGAATCTTTATTTTGTAAAACAGTAGTTTTTTTGTCATAGCTGGCAGCAAATAATATTGCCCTACGAAATGAGAGCCATAGTTTAGCATTTTTCAATCGTAAATTGCAACTTTTGAAGATCAATTTAATCCCTTTCTTGAAGCCTTACCATTTTAATTAAAAAACATTTTGTTGTAAAATAAGAACCTTTATTGTAATTCACCAATATAAATTCTAAAATCACACAGAAAACATATTTGGCACTACAGCTTTGAATAGTGATGTATGTATATCTCAACCAAACATGAATGCTTTGCGAATCTGAGCGAACGCTGTAAAATAATAATGTTATTAGGAAATGCACGAAAAATATTAAGACCCTTTTTGCATTATAAATTTCGAACATACCTTTTATATAAGTTTCCAATTTTTGTGTCCTTGTCTTTTTAATATATGCTTAGTGAATCAAACAATTTAAAGGAATGTTAAAAATTATGTTTAAAAGCAATTATAATTGTTTTCATTCTTTTTAACTTACATATTACTTATAAGTGCCTAGTCACAGTTTTTTACACATGTCTCGCCGCGCCGCGTCGCTATCGCAAGCAAAATTGCTTGAAAAAAATGATTTTTTCCTAAAACTTAAGTTCCGCTTGTCAACAAATGACTTACTGAACATTGAAAAATTAAAAATCAAAAACTATACTATAGCAAAAAGCACGCATACCACAAGGCAGGCGACTGTTAGGTAAATGGTAAGACCTGACATAAACATACATTTATGTGTAGGTATATAGGTTTTCAAGTGATTTAAATTCTTGAAAAGGATTTCAAACAAAAATGTTTATATTTATTCTATTCATAATTTGTAGAAGTAGGATTATTCCTTTGAAGAAGTAAATTACGCCAGAAAAGTTGTATTTTACAATTTAAGGTGCAAGCTTGAATTGTGACTTTTAATCATAACTTGCGACTTTAAAAATGTTGCAATTTGAGTTGATTTGAAAGCTAAATTACCAATTTTTGGATCAAATTTAAATGCAAAATTGGTGATTTACGAAAAAAGCATGTTTTGTAAATTACAACTGAACATTTCGCTATTATTCGAAATCGAAAATACACGCACTTAATTCACGTGCAAAACTGGAGACAGCTGGCTAGGGACCGAGCTACCTGGAGAAGCTTTTTGGTTGAGGTTGAGGTACATCCGAGACTTTAGTGCCACATAAAGTAAGGAAAGATATGGTCTTTGGTAAAAAATTTGCATCTGAAGAAGCTTTATTAAGTGTTTGTAGGGCGGCAGATTAAGAAAATCATTTCAATTAAAAGTACACTCTTAGATGTAAAACTAATGAAATTGTCTTTGATGTCTTAAATTCGGTTCTTATGAATTTCGTTAGAGGAGCTCGTACTTAATAAGCATGTTCAGGAAAGTAAGATTAACTCATGGAAAAGTCATTCTTCTAAGGTGGCGTGCTTTTATTCCTAAGAGAGTAAAAAGTATCAAATACAAAGAAAACTCCTGGATTAACTCTGGGTTACAGAGGAAAATAGGAAAAAAAGCACAAACAAGCAAGGAACGCATGTAACTTCGTTATTGAAAGAACCAAATTTTTACATGACAAATACAATTTTGTTGTCATTTGTCAAAAATATTAACAACTCCTCAACATCTTCCGTTCCTACGCCCATGGACAATAACAAACCAATTGTTTACTTTTCAGAGAATGCAAACTTGCTCGAAGCTTATTTTGCTGCTTCTATACTTGAGAATGTAAATTATTCAATGAGACAGATTTTGTCCCCACTCGTACAGTAGCAATAGTTCCAAAAGACACAAATCCGCTACGGAGGGCTATACCATCCGTATTTTTCTACACTGGGAAAGCTACTGCGTAAGCTTTTCCATCGCTCCTACCCTTCTAGAATCTTTCTTAGAAGATGGAAAACATCAGCCTGTCCAGCCTGTCCAGCCTATCTCTAAGAAAATCGACATCAACAGCCCGCTACATAACCAGGCACTCATAGTGCACATACAACCAAAAACTTGCTGTACACTTGGTGTACAGATTATGCCTTTGAAGTAAACGTTGAAAAATGTCGATCGATATCATAAATCCATCATTGACAATTTGATTAAAAAAAAACTCTGTTAAACTTTTCTCCGTGGGACACGAACATGAATAAAATTAATTATTTAGATTAAATTAATAACAAACCCAATTTAGACTGCAAACAATTTAATAAAAAAAAGTAAAATAAAAGAATTGAACGCGTACTTAGAACGATAACGACGACGGCGATGAAGACGACGACGACCACGAGGAGGACGCACGCAACTATAAAATTACTTTTTATTAACACGATATTCTCGTTCGACCACGAACGAATACACGAAAAGAGAATGCAAAAAAATTGTAACAACAGCTTGATTAAAATAGCTGTGACCACGGCTGCTCAGCTGGGATGGGTTCAGTGGAAGATTTTTGGATTTCTTTTGATAAACTTGATTGATTTATCGAATCAAAATAGTTTGTCAAAAGAAAAACATTTATTGTTGCACAGTAAGGTGCAGATAAAAATGGGCGCCAGAATTTTTTTTTAAACCAAATTAGAAAATTCCAAAACTTAATAATGATTATAAGGAACCGATAATTGAAATAAAAGAAAGAGAGTTTAGTTAGTTTAGTGATTTTATTTTGTGAAACTGTGGGATAGAAGACCCCTGGACTAAAACCCAAATATGTTTTCAAATAAATGGTTTGTACAATTCAAGGGGAAATTCAATTGAAATTAGGTAAAAAAAATGTAAAGCATGTACAACAAAAGAAAATTGGCGCTTAAACACATTTAAAGCGCGCCCCAAAAATTATGTGGGAAACTCGAACACGATAGGTTATATATAAATATATATATATATTGGAATAATAAATATATAGGTTATGATCCCGCTACAACAACCTACCCAAAGAGGTTCTCGCTAGAATAACACACAACACAACACCCAAAACTGGATGAGGTCATCTTTAAACAAAGATAACGGCACCAACCAGATAAGCACATTTATATCCGACACCAAGGAAAGTCACAAGACGATAAGAGTATTTGCATACGGACCCAAGAGGAACCATAAAATATAATCAGTAGATTAACCAAACATCACAAAAACTACCAATATATCTCGTATGTACGTCACTTCCAGAAGATAACAAGAAATCATGTACACACACAGTATAAATACCACTGGATAAACTACCAGAGGAACATTCTTATAACTCCGCTTCAGTCACGCACATCGTACTACACTTTGGTTCAGTGGCGACAAATACCTCTAAGCCTTTCTTATTATTAAAGAAATTGTCCAATGTATTAGTAACTAAGTTATACGTTTCAAATAAAGTATTTTAATCAAGCTTACTCATCGCTGTTCTCATATTAGTTGACGAGTTAAGACACATTGGAATACTAGGATATCCTTCCTAAGGACATCCACTCTAATTGATCCTGAACTAGCTAACCGAACTATTAAGAGCCAATACGGCTACCGACCTTCTTAGTCAACCTGCAAAATCAAGATTTAAATCGGCGCAGTCGGTAGGATACAGAAACTAAAAGTTTATCCGTAAATAAAAACCTGCATACAACCATCAACGGAGAGAATCTATTGAAGGACCTTCTGTGAAACTATCTTCAATCAAACGAGGATCCGCAAGACCAGAAGTAAAACTAACAAACCTGTTGAACTAACAGCTGCCTTTGAAGAAGTAATCACTGCATATGAGAACTAATTCAACACTAGCTAATCTATCGCCCAACTCCAGCGCAAATGGTAATGACGAGAATCCTGTGGAAGGAAAGATCAGCAAAACAAACCCCATGAAGAAAATCTTCAACAAAAAAACAAAGAAGTCATCAAATCAACCCTATCCAAGATTCACAGACGAAGAAGAATCATCAGATTCAGAGGTAATAGATCTATCTAGTATTAGATTAAGTAGAATTATTTTTTTAAAGTGAAAGTGAAACAAATTGTGATATAACAAAGATGACGCAACCACTACCACAGGTACTAACACTGACGTTAGATCCACTAAAATATATAGAAAAATTACAACCATTTGACGGTAGAAGAGAAGACCTTTACACATTTTTGACAAACGTAGATGGATTAATTCCAACTCTGAACAAATATGACCCATCTAGTCAGGTTATGTGTATAAATATCTTAAAATCTAAATTAATAGGCCGAGCGAAAAGATGCATCGAGATACACGCTCATTTAAATATGTGGTTAGACATAAAAAACTTATTTATAAATAATTTCGTTTGATTTGAATCTTCGTTACAGTTATATGACAAACTAAGACAGACAACTTACAAAAATAGTGTCATACAATTTTATAACGAAATACAAAAGAATCTATGTGAACTAAATTAGAAAACCGTACAAGAAAACAAAAACCACGAGATAGAAAATAAAAATGTAGCCGCCCTAAACATATTTAAAGAAAAACTACCAGTTTATATGCGAACAATCCTATTCGCCCTTAAACCAAAGACCCTTCAAGAAGCCCTACACGAGTTAACACAAGCAGGTTTCATAAACGAAGAAAGACACTCTGAAAGTAGTAAAACTTTCGACAAAAAGACTAATTTCCAAAACCAAAAGCTACAACAAAAAACAAACAACCCCCAATGCTTAAAAAAGCAAATCAAATACTCAAACTATTAATAGACACTGGTGCAACTAATAGTTTGATAAGCAAGGAAAAAGTACCAAAAGAATTAATAACCAAAAGAACTACCCCTTTAAAAATCAAAACCGTAGGAACACCCATATTTATAAACGAGAAACTAATTATCCCTAAAGGAAAATTATTTTTTCAACCCAAACAGATTGCGTATTCCAGATTTATAATTTCAATACTCAATTTGACGGTTTAATTGGAAATAATATATTATATCCAAATAATACCAAAATTAATTTCAAGAACAAAACATTGAAATTAAATAACGAAATAATTCCACTGTTCTTTTCCGAGGAAGATGAACATGAATATTACAAAGAAATAAATTCATTACATTCTTTAGATTACCAAGAGACTGATCATATCGAAAATTTGGACAGTTCACGACTAAGCCACTTAAATATCGAGGAAAGTAAAGGGTTAAAAAAAAAAATTAAAAATATAGAAACGTATTTTACAGAAAAGGAAACGACTTAACGTTTACCAACCACGTAAAACATAACATACCTACACAAAGCGAAGACCCAATCTTCACAAGAATTTATAGATACCCAGAAATACACAAGAAAGAAGTAGACAAACAGATATCAGAACTATAAGAACACAAAGTAATACAACCAAGCACTTCTCCTTTCAATGCAATATCCAATATGGATAGTAACCAAAAAAGAGGACAAGGAAGGAAATAAAGAATGGAGGATAGTCATAGATTATAGGAAACTAAATAATATAACGAAAGAAGACAAACTCCCCATAGACAAATTAGGAAAAGCAAACTATTTTACAACTCTAGACCTAACAAAAGGATTTCACCAAATAGAAATAGCCCCACAAGATAGAGAAAAAACAGCCTTTTTTACTTTAACAGGACATTATGAATGGTTAAGGATGCCATTTGGACTAAAAAATGCCCCTGCAACGTTCCAAAGAATGATGAACGAAATTCTAAAAAATTACATAGGAAAGTCATGTTACGTTTATTTAGATGACGTAATAGTTTTTTCCACGTCATTACAAGAACACATAGATTCATTAAACAAAATTTTCTCAACACTTAGAGAAGTTAACTAAAAGTATCATTAAATAAATGTGACTTTTTAAAGAAAGAAATTGAATTTCTAGGACATATAATAACACCTGAAGGAATAAAACCAAATCCTAACAAAATACAAACAATACAAAAATTCCCAATACCAAAAAGTATTGAGGAAATACAATACTTTCTAGGACTAACAGCATATTATAGAAAATTTATATTAGATTACGCAAAAATCATTAAACCTATGACAAAATTCTTAAAGAAAAACACAAAAATAGATCTGAACGATCAAGAATATAAAGAATCATTTGAAGAATTAAAAATAGCTATGTCAGATAACCTACTAAACACCCAGATCTTAGTAAACCCTTTGTACTGACAACAGACGCATCCAATTACGCAACAGGCGCTGTATTAAGCCAATCACATGGACCACTCAGTTTCGCATCAAGAACTCTTAATAGCCATGAATGTAATTATAGCCCTATTGAAAAGGAACTATTAGCCATAGTTTGGGCAACCAAACAATTCAGACATTACCTATACGGTAAGAAGATTCAAAATATTAACCGATCATTAACCATTAATATGGTTACATATCTTAAAAAAAAACCAATTCCAAACTACAAGGATGGAAAATAATGTTAGAAGAACTCGATTTTGATATAGAACACTTACAAGGAAAAGAAAACAAAGTAGCAGACGCACTCTCCAGAGTAAAAATATTCGAAATTTATACATTCGAGCTAGTCTCCAACGAATCAAGTAGTGAAAATCTAATCTTTATTACCGAAAAACCGTTAAATTATTTTAAGAATCAATTAATAGTAACAGGAAATAACGAAGAAAACAAAATAACATTCTATAAAGGAAATAGGAAAATCCACTTGGAAAAACCTAATTATAATAGGGACGACTTTAAATAAATACAAGTAGAAATATTTCACAACAAACAAAACGCTATCCATGTAGAAGATGAAAAACATTCCTAGAATTCCAACACTATTGGAAACAAAACCAAAATAAGAAAACAAAAGTATTAAGGAGCAAAATAATCCTAAAAGATATTGAAGAACAAACAGAGATCGAAGATTTAATCAATAAAAAACATTTAGAACTAAACCACGTAGGTATAGAAAAATTAAACTTAGAACTAAAAAGAGAAATATATTACCCGAACCTTAAAGCAGAAATAACAAAGATAATAAACAACTGCGAGATATGTAATTTAAAGATAGAAAGAAACCCCATAAAACTACCATTCGAGAAAACAGAGACCCCTACGGGACCTCACGAACATTATCACATAGACATTTGGATACCTTCAAGAAACAAAAAATATCTAACATATTAGATAAAGTTTTGTATTTTCGGAACTTACCGCGTTATAAGAAATATTTTCTTATTTCTTTCTACCCGACGTTTCGAAGAAGTTTCATACTTCGTGGTCACGGGATGAGACGAAAATACAAAACTTTATCTAATATGAATATCGTCCGCGAAAATAAAAACCTAAAATCTCATAATATCTAACATGTATCGATAAATTTAGCAAGTTCGCTTCCATAGAGAAGTTAAAGACAAAAAATCAAAAAGATTTGATAAATGCCCTCGAAAAAATGTTCACGTAAAAGACACCAAAAGTAATAACTATGGATAACGATCCATCATTTCAAACATATTCAATTACTAACTATCTAAGAGAAAGAAAAATAAACATATATTTTTCTACCCCTTACAGACACAAGAAACTCAGATATCGAACGACTACATAGTACCCTGAACGAGCATATAAGGATCTTAGGAAAAACTGAAAGATTGCTAGAACTAGCAAACAAAGCCTTAGGCGTATATAATAGGACTATACATTTAACTACCAAGGAAAAACCCATTGATATCCACTTAGGTAAAGTATCCAATGAAATAATATTTAAAAGAATTGAGGAGAGAAAAGAAAAAATATTAGAAAAAAGAAATAAGAATCGTAGGGATTTAGAAATTAACCCTAATTATACAAAAATAAATAACCCAGAAAAAATTGATAAATTAACAACAAAACATAAAAAGGTTAAAATAATAAAACATACAGACAAGAAGATAATAATAAAACCACATGTCACAAAGACCAATTTAGGAGAAAAAATAAATTTACTAAAAAAGGACAAAACTAATGGTTATATTCTTAACTTTACCATTAATAAGTAGCAAAAATATAAAAAAATAGATAGAATAGAACAAGAAATAGTACTCCAATCTAAGCCAATCAAATTAATTCAAGATTATGAGATATTATTAAACGTAATAAATTTAACCCACTGTCAGAAACTAATATCACAATTAGAAGGACAAGTAACACAAATAATTAAACCTAATGACCTCATTAGAGAAGAAGTTAGAACTCTAAAGATAAAAATAGAAACCATAGTTCCCCATCATATAATACATAAAAGAGGATGGACCAACATAATAGGAACAGCATTTAAAGTAGTTTTTGGAACATTAGATGACAACGATAGACAAACTATAGAAAGCAAACTAGACGCTTTAAAAGACAATACTAAATAATTAGTACAGAATAATCATAAACAAATAACAATAACAGTTGCAATACTGCATTGCTTAAAATAGTCGATGACATAAGGCAAGAACTGGATAAGAATCTTGTTACAACCCTGGTACTTCTCGATTTCTCTAAGGCGTTTGATACGGTTCCGCACTGTTTATTGTTGAAAAAGTTAAAACACAATTTCTACTTTGAAAACACTGCCATTTCCCTCGTAAAGGATTACCTTATTATTGGTAGAACCCAGGCTGTTCTGGTAAATAATGAACTTTCTGATTTCCTCCCTACGCATGCTGGAGTACCACAAGGATCGATTTTGGGCCCACTTCTCTTTACACTCTTTAATAATGATCTTCCCTCGATCCTCAAATTTTGCAGGATCCATATGTATGCGGATGATGTTCAAATTTACCTGAGCTATAAGAGTGGCATGGTTGAAGATGCAACTGCTCGAATCAATGAAGATCTGTTGCGTGTGGTTGAATGGTCTGATCGGAATCTTTTGAAACTGAACTCCAATAAATGTCAGGCTATCGTTATCAGTAATACTGCGCTCGAAATATCCTATATTCCAAGCATTGAAATAAATGGCTCTGCATTAAATTACGTCGAAAAAGTTAAGAACTTAGGTGTCTGGTTTAATCAAACTTTGTAGTGGGAAGACCATATTTCTTGCGCTCTGGGTAAAACCTACGCTGCATTGAGGGTTCTTAATATTGCTTGTAGATGTCTGCCCATAAACACAAAGCTTATACTGGCAAAAACCCTTGTTCTTCCTATATTATTATACGATAGCCTTATTTTCTGTTGCCCGGATAGTAGAAGCAAACGGAAGCTAGAAGTGGCCTTCAATAACATTGCTCGTTTCGTTTACGGCTTAAATCGGTTTGATCATGTCTCTGGGTATGCCAACAGTATTCTCGGAATGCCCCTGAGCAAATTTCTTGATTTCCAAGCTCTCATCTTCCTATTTAAGTTGATTAAACATAAGACTCCTGAGTATCTGTTTTAAAAACTTTTGTTTCCATCATCACAAAGGAGTAAAATTTTAATCACACCCTTATTTAATTTTCGAATCTCAAAGCGACAGTTCTTCGTGCACATAGTTGGTCTCTGGAATTCCCTGCCAATCAGCTTGAAGAGACCAAACAACCAAAATTCCTTTCATAATCTCTTAAAGATTTATTTCAGAAGACAAAATCATTAAAAGTTAAAAGTTAGTTAGTCTTTAAATCAAAATTTTTACTACTCTGTTTTTCTTGCTTTCAATGTACCTTTTCTTTTTTAGTTTTATGAATAACTTTTATTTCTTTCATTTTCATTACTTTTATTTATTTTATTATTATAAATGTAATTTACCTTAACCAAAATGTAAAAGTATAGTAAAAGACATAATGTTTTAATATACTATGATATGAAGTCAATAAATACAAATACAAATAAACAACCAATTTAACGAACAATTTAAACAAATACAAGATATATTCAAACAGAGTCAAAAATCGCTCAACACTTACAAAACCGTTATAGACGAAATAAATAGTATACGTTTAGAATTAGAACTAAACAGAAACTTAGTATAGTAACAAAGACTTGTAGAAAAAATAGATGACATAATTATGACAAGTAGGTCAGGAATGCTAACACAAGACATAATAACGGAAAAAGAAATCATTGATTATACATTAAACATAGAAAAAATGAAAGAAATAAAATAAACTTTAGCAGCTTACAATGAAAATCTGTTAACTATAATAAACATACCAAAATATTCTGAGGAATTATATAATGAATTAGAGATACAAACTTTCCCAAAAACAATAAAATTGTAAAACTATCAGACACTCATGTACTACAAAAGGATACAAACCTTTATAAATATACTAACATTTTAAGAGATTTGCAACTAATCCAAGATAATTATATAACACATTATGAAACAAGATACTACAATAAATTGTACCACAGAAGACTATACAAAAGAAAATATAATCCTTGAAATAAATCAATTAATTATTATTAAGAATCTGAAGTATAAGGAAATTAAACAAAACTGTAAAAGTCTTAATTACTCCCTAAAAGGAAATTATGTATTAGAATTAGAAAACTGTTCAATAACTATAAATAATCAAACATATAATCATAAGCTTTATGAAGAAAATTATAACATAATGCCAATCCCACATTATGTAATCACAAAATTAAATGAACTAAAATTTAAAGATATTGACAATCTTAATGAAATTACCTTTTCAATTCCCAAAAAACATATATAATAATCATTAATGTAACCCATATATTATTAAGACTACGAAAGCCAAAAACAACCTCAACAAACATTAATCTGCCAAACGTCGAGTTTTAACGTTTGCCCGATCTTTCGCCGGGAGGGGTTAAGATCCCACTACAACAACCTACCCATAGAGGAGTATTCTCGCTAGAACAACACACAACACAACACCCAAAACTGGTTGAGGTCATCTTTAAACAAAGATAACGGCACAAACCAGATAAGCACATTTACATCCGATACCAAGGAAAGTCACAAGACGATCAGAGTATTTGCATACGGACCCAAGAGGAACCATAAAAAATAATCAGTAGATTAACCAAACATCACAAAAGCTACCAATATATCACGTACGCCACTTCCAGAAGATAACAAGAAATCATGTACACACACAGTATAAATACCACTGGATAAACTACCAGAGGAACATTCTTATAACTCCGCTTCAGTCACGCACATCGTACTACACTTTGGTTCAGGCGCGACAAATACCTCTAAGCCTTTCTTATTATTAAAGAAATTGTCTAATGTATTAGTAACTAAGTTATACGTTTCAAATAAAGTATTTTAATCAAGCTTACTCATCGCTGTTCTCGTATTAGTTGACGAGTTAAGACACGTTGGAATACTAGGATATCGTTTCTAAGGACATCCACTCTAATTTATCCTGAACTAGCTAACCGAACTATCAAGAGTCAACACGGCTACCTTCTTAGTCAACCTGCTAAATCAAAATTAAAATTGGCGCAGTCGGTAGGATACACAAATTAAAAGTTTATCCGTAAATAAAAACCTGCATACAACCATCAACGAAGGACATCGCTGAAAACGAGAGAATCTATTGAAGGACCTTCTGTGAAACCATCTTCAATCAAACGAGGATCCGCAAGACCAGAAGTAAAACTAACAAACCTGTTGACCTAACAGCTGCCGTTGAAGAAGTAATCACTGCATATGAGAACTAATTCAACACTAGCTAATCTATCGCCCAACTCCAGCGCAAATGGTAATGACGAGAATCCTGTAGAAGGAAAGATCAGCAAAACAAACCCTATTAATTTAGATGCGAAAAGATGCATCGAGATACACGCTCATTTAAATATGTGGTTAGACATAAAAAACTTATTAATAAATAATTTCGTAGGATTTGAATCTTCGTTACAGTTATATGACAAACTAAGACAGACAACTTACAAAAATAGTGTCATACAATTTAATAACGAAATACAAAAGAATCTATGTGAACTAAATCAGAAAACCGTACAAGAAAACAAAAACCCCACGAGATAGAAAATAATAATGTAGCCACCCTAAACATATTTAAAGAAAAACTACCAGTTTATGTGCCTAATAATCCAATCCATATAAGACCCCCTTTCAACCACAATCCTAACTTCAAGGGAAACAATTTCAATCCGAATTACAAACAACCCTCAAGAAATTATAGACCTGTTCCAATGGAAGTAGACCCCACTTCAAGTCAAGTCAAAAAACACCAAGTACACCATAATAATGACAAAGAGGACCAAGGTGTTCGGGAAGTAGCCTCGGACAAAAACTCACAACTTCCCTTTATTGTGCTAAGAAAAGCAAATCAAACACTCAAACTATTAATAGACACTGGTGCAACCAATAGTTTGATAAGCAAGGAAAAAGACCAAAAGAATTAATAACCAAAAGAACTACCCCTTTAAAAATCAAAACGGTAGGAACACATGTTTATAAACGAGGAACTAATTATCCCTAAAGGAAAATTTTTCCAACCCAAACAGATTGCGTATTCCAGATTTATAATTTCAATACTCAATTTGACGGTTTAATGGGAAATAATATATTATATCCAAATAATACCAAAATTAATTTCAAGAACAAAACATTGAAATTAAATAACGAAATAATTCCACTGTTCTTTTCCGAGGAAGATGAACATGAATATTACAAAGAAATAAATTCATTACATTCTTTAGATTACCAAGAGACTGAAATATCGAGGAAAGTAAAGAATTAAAAAAATTTGTTAAAAAAATATAGAAACGTATTTTACAGAGAAGGAAACGACTTAACGTTTACCAACCACGTAGGTATAGACAAATTAAACTTAGAACTAAAAAGAGAAATATATTACCCGAACCTTAAAACAAAAATAACAATGATAGAAAACAACTGTGGGATATGTAATTTAAAGATAAAAAAAAACCCCAGAAAACTACCATTCGAGAAAACAGAGACCCCTACGGGACCTCACGAACATTATCACATAGACATTTGGATACCTTCAAGAAACGAAAAATATCTAACATGTATCGATAAATTTAGCAAGTTCGCTTCCATAAGCGAACACAAAACATAAAAAGGTTAAAATAATAAAACAAACAGACAAGAAGATAATAATAAAACCACATGTCAGAGAACAAATCTTACACAAAGACCAATTTAGGAGGAACAAGAAATTTACTAAAATTGACAAAACTAATGGTTATACTCTTAACTTTACCATTAATAAGTGGCCAAAACATAAAAATAGATAGAATAGAATAAGAAATAGTAGTACTCCAATCTAAGCCAATCAAATTAATTCAAGATTATGAGATATTATTAAACGTAATAAATTAAACTCACTGTCAGAAACTAATATCACAATTAGAAGGACAAGTAACACAAATAATTAAACCTAATGATCTCATTAGAGAAGAAGTTAGAACTCTAAAGATAAAAATAGAAACCATAGTTCCCCATCATATAATACATAAAAGAGGATGGATCAACATAATAGGAACAGCATTTAAAGTAGTTTTTGGAACATTAAGTGACAACGATAGACAAACTATAGAAAGCAAACTAGACGCTTTAAAAGACAATACTAAAGAATTAGTACAGAATAATCATAAACAAATAACAATAAACAACCAATTTAACGAACAATTTAAACAAATACAAGATATTCAAACAGAGTCAAAAATCGCTAAACACTTACAAAACCGTTATAGACGAAATAAATAGTATACGTTTAGAATTAGAACTAAACAGAAACTTAGTAAAGTTACAACGACTTGTAGAAAAAATAGATGACATAATTATGACAAGTAGGTCAGGAATGCTAACACAAGACATAATTAGTGAAAAAGAAATCTTTGATTATAAATTAAACATAGGAAAAATGAAAGAAATAAAATTAACTTTAGCAACTTTAAAAGAAAATCTGTTAATTATAATAAACATACCAAAATATTCTGAGGAATAATATAATGAATTAGAGATACAAACTTTACCAAAAAACAATAAAATTGTAAAACTATCAGACACTCATGTACTACAAAAGGATACAAACCGTTATAAATATACAAAAAAATTTAAGAGATTTGCAACTAATCCAAAATAATTGTATAAAAAACATTATGAAACAAGATACTACAATAAATTGTACCACAGAAGACTATACAAAAGAAAATATAATCCTTGAAATAAATCAATTAATTATTATTAAGAATCTGAAGTATAAGGAAATTAAACATAACTGTAAAAGTCTTAATTACTCCCTAAAAGGAAATTATGTATTAGAATTAGAAAACTCTTCAATAACCATAAATAATCAAACATATAATCATAAGTTTTATGAAGAAAATTATAACATAATGCCAACCCCAGATAATGTAATCACAAAATTAAATGAACTAAAATTTAAAGATATTGACAATCTTAAAGAAATTACCTTTTCAATTCAAAAAAAACATATGGATTACGGCATATCCAGTATTGTAATACTTATAATAATCATTATCGTAACCCATTGTATATATATTGCCTTTAGTACTATCATGAGACGAGAAAAAATCTTTTTACCTAGAGCCGCTTGGAGTGCTAGTGTAGGGACATTTTATTTAAGTGAGAGAGAATTAAGAGCATGGTTTTTAGTGTTATGCTTTGTGCCTAGTTTCCTGCGCATGTGCAATGTGAGGCAAGAAAAAACAGAAGGAGAACAGAAATAATTTAGTATTTTGTTTTGTTCATTGTATGTATGTATATAAACTGCTAGCATTTATATACAATGGTTTCGCTTAGCTGAGGCGAATAGTTTTTTGTAATGATTTATACACGATCCAACATTTTCATTGTATACGTTTTTTTTATATGGAATATGTAATATGAGAACTGGTTCTTACATAAGTATTTATATATGCGTACGTCTTTGACCAGACTTTTGATTTGAGTTTTTTAGGATTTTCAATTTTTTTACTATTATCAAGGTTGTCGTCTTCAAATAATGTACACATTCATTCTTGAAATTTAAACACAAACTTACTTCTTGCTATATACAAAGATACAAACGTCCTTGCAGTGGATGGATTTTTGTTTTGAATTTTACTTTCCATTCAGATAGGTACCTACATATACATATACTTAGGTACATACATTATGTAGGTACCTATCTGAATGAACTATGTGCAGAAATTCAATCAAAAATTGTTTGTAAATTGATTTATATTATTATTGATTGATTATATATTATTGATGTATAGTAACAAAGATCTTGTTTGTTTGAGGTTTATATAATAGGTACTAGTTGACCTACCCAGCTTAGCTCGCGGGAAAGAAATTTATAGTTAAACCAAAATATTTCTTTGTACTAATCTTCTATAGAATTGCTAAAAATACCACGGGTTTTTTACATTTGTAATACCTAATTGTTTACTTGCAATTATTAAAGGTATGTACTAAGTACAAGTTATGCATTCGTGCAGAAAAAAAAATTGAGATAACAATCAAATACCTATAACATTACGATGAAAGAGAAACATATTTCAGTCCCTGTCAAAATTCTGTCCGTCTACTAAACGGTTTGGCCAGTTGTCTTTAAATTTGGAATATAAGTTTATATTATGCCATTCGACATAGGATTTTTAAATTTCTTTTTTAGCTGATACTTGCGATATAACCGTCAAGTAAAAGCTTATTTTTGTCAAAAACAGCTCCAAGATTTTTTTATGTAAAAAATCAATGTGCATTCTATTTTCTTATTTTTATTCTATTGAAATTTTTGCATGCAGTAGTAATCGAATAGTTTTTTACTTACGATTTATAGGGACTATAAGGCAAGTTATGCATTCGTTAAAAAATTCTAACAACCAAACATGACATAACGATGATAGAGACGTTAAAAAAAGTGGGTCTGGAAATTCCGTCCGTCTGTCTGTCTGTCTGTCTGTCCGTATCGATATCTACAGCCTAAACGGTTGGGCCGATTTGATTCAAACTTGGTACATAGTATTTTTAGAATGCTCTACCCGACGGTTTTTCGAATTGGCATTCTAGCTCCAAAACTAACGGTACCTGCCATATAACTTTTAATGAAAAACTTATTTTTCTCGAAAACGGCTTCTACGATTTTGATAAAACTTTCAGAATGATGTTTTCTATGCAAAATCTATCATTAAGTTTTAATAGATTTTTCAGAAAAAGTTTTATAACGGTACCTCCCATATGACCAGTTTTTTTAAAATCAGACTTTCTCGTTAACTAACTGACGGATTTTGATGAAATTTTCAAAATATGTAGGGTTTTTTGATTTAAATAATATTGTTTATTAAAATTTTCAAAACAAAATATTTTGTTTTTTGAATATTTTGAAAACGGATCTATAGATTTTTTTTTAAATTTTTTTCCTAATATAAACTATAGATTTCTTAAAATTGACATACTCAACAAAATTTTAAAATATGTTTTCGAAAAGTTTTTCAAAAAAAAACATTTATTTGAAAAAACTGGTCGAACGATTTTGTAATGAAAAAATCATAAAATAGAAAACAGCAAAAGAAATAAAATGGCTTACAACATTTTTTTCCAAAAAACGTTATGAATAGTGTTTTTTGATTTCATAAAAAAATTATTTGTTTAATATTTTCCCCCAAATTTTGCCACTAGTCTAATGAAAGCAAACTTCGTTATTTGTATTATTATTTATTTATCATGTTTTATTTTAAAGCATTTCATGATCGTAACAGCATACAGCATACAGAATAAATAATAAGGACGCCTATGATAAACACATAAACATGCAAAAACAACTAACAAATACAAAAAATACTCGATTACCTACTGAATGCAAAAATTCCAATCAAGAAAACAACTCAATTCAACGGTCATATGGCACTACCTTTACTTTTAGGACTACAATTTAAATTTCAATGTCTTCTCCGGGGAATGCCAACAAAATCACACACAACAAGTTTGAAGATAATCGCTTAAGCCGTTTAGGCTGCAGCTCGTTATACATACTGACAGACAGATAGACAAACAGACAGACATTTCTTGTCGAACACTTTTTTAGACTTCTCTATGATCGTAATGTCATGTTTCATTGTTATCTAAATTTTTTTTTATATTCACGAATTCTAAACTTGCCTTATAGTCCCTATAATCGCAAGTAAAAATTGAAAAAAACTCCTCTGTAGAATGTCAAAACAACCTTAAGTTATAAATTTGAAGACGATTGGTTCAACCGTTTTGGCTATAGTCCAAAATACATCGGTACAGACAGACCTACAGACAGACGGACAGAATTTTGCCAGTAACTCAAATATGTTTCTCTATCATCTTAATGTAATGTTTGATTATTATCAAAAAAATTTATGTTCACGAATCCTAAACTTGACTTAGGTATAGTCCCTATAATCACAAAGCTACTTGTGCATGCATAAGCTTCAACATCAACGATAACGAAGCCAATGAAATGAAAATTCAAAAAATAGTCGATCCTCTTCGTTGTTCACCGTCACCGAGAACAGGATATACACAATACATATACACATGTGCTTATTAAGTTTTCCTTGTTAGTATCTCCCTCACCCTCGCTCACACCATCTACCACACCGACGACCGACCGATCGACCTGAATTTAGCTGAACATTTTATCAAAGATAATATAACAAGTATACCTACGTAAATACACACATTATGTAGGTATGTATGTAGGCACATACCTAAATATCTACCTACCCTCGAAAATTTGATATGAAAAAATATAAAACTCAAAATAAACTTATCAACCAGCTTAAACATATACCCACCCCCAGGCACCATTCATTTACAAAAGTCGTTTTTCTTCTTTTTTGTCATTCCTTTTTTTAAACTAGCCATCTTTTCACCCTGCTTGTGTGAAGCAATCCAGTTGTGCAAAAAAAAAAACTATACTCGCATCATTGTATATATGTAAACTGCAAACTGCAAAGAGTAAAGTACATGTTCACAGAGTTTCTCTTAGAATTCTCTTTGTTCGCCTCTTTCAATATACCAAGTTAATTTTACCTAGAGCCGCTTGGAGCGCCACGGTCCACATGTCACCATGATAGTACTATAGAAGTTCATATACAATGTTGTAACCATTATATTATTAAGACTACGAAAGCCAAAAACAACCACAACAAACATTAATCTGCTACACTTTGGTTCAGTCGCGACCTCTAAGCCTTTCTTATTATTAAAGAAATTGTTCAATGTATTAGTAACTAAGTTATACGTTTCAAATAAAGTATTTTAATCAAGCTTACTCATCGCTGTTCTCATATTACTTGACGAGTTAAGTCACATTGGAATACTAGGATATCCTTTCTAAGGACATCCACTCTAATTGATCCTGAACTAGCTAACCGAACTATCAAGAGCCAACACGGCTACCGACCTTCTTAGTCAACCTGCTAAATCCAGATTAAAATTTATATATATATATATTTATATTTAAAAATGAAACAGAAACCACTTATCTTTCTGTAATGATGTCGTCTCCTATCTTCTTTTCTCATTCCTCAACCATTCACGTCCTGAATCCTGATTTGAGTTTTAAAAGAATATCTCGATTCAAAATTTAATAATAAAAGGGCGTCCTCCTCGATTTGCTTTTTTTTCATTTTTTTTCCTTCTCGCTTCTAAGGCTCTCGCAAGAGTGTCCTCTTAGCAAATTTTTAACTAACCCCTTCCTCCCTCGTTCATTCCAGTCATTCACTCATACATACAACACAAACATTCTGGTTTCCTGGAAGCTTGAGGCTAACCAAGAGAGCCACCGTTGTGAGATCTAACGAAACTTTACTCTCACGCACTCAAACACGGTTTCCACAAGTTCTTAGATGTGTTTCCAAAACTTGCCGAAACATAATGGACGAGTTTAGAACCCTTGCCTATTTTCGAGAAAAATTGAAAAAAAAAATCGAAAAGAAGTCTCAACTAGGCTTTTTCCAACTACTCTACTATTAACACGCGGGATTCGAAGCGTGAATTAATTTACCAAAACTATTTTCGGAGATACAAAGAGGAGAGTTACTTTAAAATCATTTTTAACTTCTATAAAACCTAACCTTAAAAACCATTTTGTACATTATTAAATATACAATGTTTGAATTAAAGTTAAAAATAACGTTACGTTAAAATGCATTGAAAATTGAAAAATGATGTGAGTCGGGTTGAAGTCCAGCTGACTCTTTACTTTAAAGACTTTTCGCTGGCTTTCTTCTCGTTTCAAAAACCTGCTGGAACTCGAACACCTCTGCGTGTGCTACTTTTGCAAAATAATGGATAGGTACACCAGTGGTTGATGAGACCATGGTTACCCTCAACTTCGCCGCAACGAAAAAAATAAAATGGAAATGAATGACCGAAGGATAGTTTTTGTTGCGGTAATATTAACCGTAAAAAATCCTACCCTTGCCTCCCAAGAAATGTGTTTACTTTTCAAGAAAAATAAACCATTTCTTAAGGCTCAGCCAGGATTGTAGGGTAAAAGAACAGCGTTAACAACACAACACAGGTAACCATCATGTTAAAAAAGAAAAAAAAAGAAAAAATATCAGTGACACGAAATGGACATATAAAATTGGACAAATTGGCTGATTAAGTGTCAATATACTGTTTTAAATCTTTCACGTGCCACGTCCCCTGATCCTTCCCCTTATCGTCTATCAGGACGTATGTCCAAGGTGTCACCCTCCTACTGACCCTATATGGATCAACCAACTTGGTCACTAATTCTGCTGCAAAATAGTTTGCCGCATCGGATAAAGAATAGTTCCTACGCCAAACGAGATCACCAAATTGAAACTGTGTGTTTCTTTTCTTCAAATTATAAGTTTTAGCGGTCTTCTTTCCCGCCGCTTCCAACTTCCTAGCTACCTCCTGTCTCATTTTCTGAAACTGCCTAACGGTATACCGTCAATATCCGTCCCTATCACTATCTCTTTTTCTAAGCCCATCATGGCCACTAGTAACCATGTTCCTACCAAAGGTCGCGAAATATGGCAAAACACCTAGTACCTCATGTTGCGCAGTTCGGATTGCACAGGCCACTTTTGGCAGTTGTGAATTGCAACTCCGCTAGTTTTCGGAGACGTACGCTCGGAGCGTACTCTTAATTATTTGATTAATGCGCTCCGCAGGATTCGCTTCGGGTGGTTATGCGCCGTATACCTAAGTTGTGGCCCGTACGCTTCAATAAGTGTCTTCAGTTCTTTGCTACGGAACTGGGGACCGCTGTCAAAGACGATCCACTTTGGGACACCGAAGAGAAGAAAATCGTTTTCTTCCAATTCCAGACAAACCATGGCGGACCGTAACGTGAACAAAAGGGGAAACTTCGTTTAGTATTCCTCCACCGTCTAAATATAATTAAAACCCCTAGAAGACTTTGGCAATGGACCAACCAAGTCCACGCATATAATCTCCCATGGTTTCGAATTTCCTACTCTCTCTGTCATAAGACCAGCTGGTTTCTCTCTAACCGATTTCACTTGTTGGCATATCTTACAATTCCTAACGTATTTTGTAATATGCCCTCTCATTTTGGGCCAGTAATATTTTACTGCTACCCTAGCAAAAGTTTTTCCACGCCCATGTGTCCTGAGAGCTGAACATCATGGCAATCATTTAAGATCTTCGCCTTATCAGATTTCCCGACTACTAATTTCCACTCCTCAATCTCGATGTGAACAACAATGTGGTTCACCCTAACGTGTTTATAGAGCCGCCCATTCTCAACTCGCCAGGATGGGTATTCTTACGGGCTGTTTTCTACCTGTGATTTCGTTTTAATCACCCAAGGGTCCGAATCCACTTCAGAGACACCGGCTACTTCGGGAAATCCTCGCGACAATATGTCCGGAACGACATGTTCTTTGCCCTTTCGATGGATAATCTTGAAATCAAATTGTTGAAGCCCAATAGCCCAACGAGCTAAACTTCCCTGCGGAACCTAAAGGTTGCTAAGCTAGGCCAGTGAGTGATGATCAGTCACGACTGTAAATCGAACACCTTCGAGATACGGCCGTAACTTTTTGATTGCCCAAAGAACCGCTTAGCATTCCTTTTCGGTCGTAGAGTAGTTCCTTTCATTCCTATTCAATTACCGATTCAAAAAACTTATGGCCTTTTCACCATCTTCAAACTCCTGCGAAAGTACGGCCCCGATACCAAAATCTGACGCGTCTGTTTAGACAACAAACAGCCGAAAAAAATCTGGACATGTCAGAATCGGTGCCGTAACCAAACTTTCTTGGGTCCACTCAAATTTCTTACCTTTCTTTAAGAGATCGGTAAGAGGCCTAGCTAAAATTGCAAAGTTTGGCAAGAATCTTCGATACCAAGAAAAACTCCTAATTTCCTTCGCGTTTTTGGGTGGAGGAATCCTCATCATGCTTTCCACTTTTTCCGGGTCTACATGGAGCCCGTTTCTATCAACTACATAACCAAGAAATTTGAAAGAAGGTCTACATAAATATACTTTTTCCTACCTACTTTAAACCCGCCTCTTCTTACCTTTTAAAAACTTCTTTGAGAATTTCTAGGTGTTTCTCAAATGAATCGGTGACAATGCTAATGTCATCTAAGTACACAAAGGCAAAAGGTTCCAGATCAGGACCCAGAATATCGTCAATGAACCTTTGCCAAGTTGCCGGGGAGTTGTGTAAGCCGAAATTAAAAGAGACCCCGCCCTGGCACGGTAAAGGCTTTGTACTTACGCGATTCTTTTTCCATTGGAATCTCGAAGTTCTGTCCAAAATCGCTGATTTCAACATTTTAAAATCATATGAAAATATATTTTTTAAGTGTGACAAGTACATACACACCTAATGCTTTTCAGCCTACTTGATAGAAAGCTCTCCAAATAATTGTGTTTCTCAAAAAGCGCTTGCAAAATCTACAAACACTCATACATACATTGAATTTAAATACAAGTCGTGAAATTCGTGGAAATAAAAAACGGCTTTCCACCTCCGTGGATGAGAGTCAAAAATTTAAAGAAAGCTCAAATTTCAGGTAGCCAATCATCAATCTAATGACAACAACAAAAGCACAGAAATGAAGATACAAAAGTTATCTAATAATCACGGACTTTTAACAAATAAACTGGGGACTGCCAAAACAATACAATCGTACAAAAACTTGATACACATAGTACAGCTACAGAAATACGAAGAAAACATAAAATCAATAGCAATTCCTTGAAAGTTTTCGAGAACATTGACGCTATAAATGATTCTCTCAAAGTAATAAAAATTAAATTTGAGCAACTACAAGCCAAACTCCACACTTTGACAGCTAAATTAAGACAGAAAAGAGGGCTAATAAATGGTCTTGGGCATAGAGTAACTATACTATAAAGAGGGAAATCTACTGCCTTCATTTGACAAGGCCTACAAGCTGGTCAAATAAGTATTGGTGTAGAACTGTCAAAAAATTGACGCCGATTGAGAATGTGCTAGTGCTGAAGTGTCAAAAAATTGACGCCGATTGAGAGTGTAGTAGTGCTGAACTGTCAAATAATTGACGCCGATTGAGAGTGTAGTAGTCAAATAATTGACCTCTTCTTTTCAGTTCCCTTTTGTTTATTACCACGAAATTGGGCGTGTTGGAAGATACTGTTAATAAAAAGCGCCATCCCGAAATTTGACGTCATCAGTGACTCAAACTGACTAAATTAAATTACCATGTTTGGAAAGAATCCGAAGTGTTAGTGGACTTAAAATGTATATTAAATCAATCAAATAAGACATTGGACCAAACCTGCATCAATTAAAACTTACTTTCCCGTTTTTTTTTCTAAAACGGAAATTAATTTTTTCAACAAGGATCTTTGATGACGTCAAAATACGAAAGTCGCTATCTTGTTATCTTGTATCATGAGGAGACACAAGTTACTCGAATGCAAGTTGTTATACTTTATTATTTTTTTCCCTGCCTTTTACAGATTATGTGCTTGAAAACTCTATATAAACGTTTAAAACTGGTTAAATAATATTCAAGAGTTTCAACCATTTTACCTGATTCCTAAACTGATGATAGTGTATTGATTGTTCTAAGAATGAATTTAAACAAGCATTCGGTCATAAAAACACCTACTATGTATATTTACAAGATTGTATTATACAAAGTAGCGATAAAGGTGTACTTTTTAACGTTAAATTATCTTTCTTCACACCATATAATAGGCGTTCACACAGGAGTAGAAGCCTAGTCAAACATAGCGCGTTCTGACGCCGCGTTGTAATATACAGTATAACAAACATATCCCAAGTCACATAGAGCACGTTTTCAACGCCGCGTCAAGTTCCACACTGCGTCAAAACGTCGCGTTGTGATAATTTACAAATTGTTTTTTTTTTTTAAGTCTTCGTTAAACAGAACGCATTTTTAACGCGGCGTAGAGATTATTTTACGCTGTGTTGAGATAACTTTGACGCGGCGTTCCAAAAAAAAATTTTGTTTTCAATATTTTGTGTTTCATTCTGAATTTATTGTAGAAATTTATTTTATTAAATTATTTTTTTGACTTATTTTGTGTCATTTAATAGTGTATTGTTTAAATGGAAAAAAAAATAACATAATTGGCATTTAGTGAGAAAATGAAAATCAAGATTCAAATATTAAACGTGCTGCGGATAGCTCTCTGTCTGACGTTCTCTAACGCCGTGTTTAGAATGCCGTGTTAAAATAATCTCAACACAAGGTAAAATAATCTCAACAAATTATTAATCCTACAAACTTAAAAAGAAAAACACTACATTATATTGGTTTATAGTTATTAGAAAATTGTAGACATTATATTTATCCGTACTAATTAGACCTTGTGTACATGATTTCTTTTTTCGGTTGTTTCTTCATTCTTCTTTTGGACAGGCACGTACGTTGGTGTGTACACTGATTTGGATTACCCCGAATATAACCAATGTTTTCCTACAAACTATACTATTTTATTCTAAAGAAATTTGCAAAATTAAAAAAAAAAAACAATTAAAACCATCCATTACCACTAAAAAACATAATTGGGAATTGTTTTCAATTTCAAAAGTTCTTATTTTTAGTCCGTGCATAGCATTTTCTTTCTCAAACGAGAAACTTCAAAGCTCAATCACAAAAAAATCCTTAAAATTTTCATTCTTCCATTCGTTAGTTCATTCCCCCTACTTTTGTACACCCCTTACCTAATTGCAAAAAGAACGAATGAAGAAACATCCGAAAAAAGGAATCATGTAAACAAGCCCTAAGACCTAAGAAAATCACCTTAACCCTTAAGGTATACATTTCGAACACATCCTTCTCGATATGTAGGAGTATGGTGGAGGTGAGTTTCTAAAACGTCAACATCAAATTGTTTAGTGAATATTGTATTGTGTTGTGTAGTGTGTTCTAATTATCAGAACTGTGCTTATTATCATCAATAAAACGAATAAGCAGTTTAATTTTGTTAAAAAGACACAATAATTCACGGAGTTCCTTTACTTCGAACAATTTGTGAGAATTTCATAAAATACCACCATCGAAAGACGACGACGACGTGCCTGATGAGAATTGTATCTTGTATCAAGTATTCTCATCAGGCACGTCGTCGTCGTTGATGGTATTTTGTGAAATTCTCACAAATTGTTCGAAGTAAAGGAACTCCGTGAATTATGTTATAATATTATAATAGGACACATCCTATTTACAAAATTAAACTGCTTATCCGTTTTATTAATTAATTATTATTGGTCAGCTACCATACAATCTTCCACAATTGCAAAATTTTATAAAACGTGATCCGGAATCATACAAGGAAGAATTCTCCCAGCAATATCGCCATTTCTTGAGCAGCTTGGAAGTTTTCGAATTAAATCCCAGCAATGAAAATAAAAGTCTCGATGAATTGATTAAGTTTATTGCGCAGGTAATTAAAAAAAAAAAAGAAAGCAAGTGTTGCATTTAATGATGCTTTATAAATATGATGTTTGTTTTGTAGGTCGCTCAATGCTATCCTGATGTTTGCATCCAATTTCCACAGCATTTAGTCGATTTGCTGAAAAATCATGCCACAACTCTGGATCCTACTATGCGCAACTGTTTTGTTAAGGCACTGATTCTGCTGCGAAATAAGAATCTTATTCCTGCATTGGACTTGTTGCAGCTGTTTTTTGAATTGCTCCGTTGTCCGGACAAGAATTTGAGGACTTTTCTTCAGAATAATAAGTTTGGCTACAAAGACGGCAGGAAGAATGAAAACTGTTCAACGACAAATAGAGAGAAACGCAAGGGCAAGAACTTTATTATGATGAGGCACAAGGCACGTGGCAAGGTCAAGAAGAGTTTTAAGGACAAACAGAAGGCTCTAAGGAATCATCTACTCAAACAGAAGAAAATGAAGTAGGATAGTATGATTTTTTTTAGATAGTCTAGGGTTTGTAAGTTTTTAAAAAATAAAAAAATATTTCTTAATATCGTTTGTGAAGACTTTGTTTTGTGTTGCTTTTATAAGAATTTGTTTGGGGGAAACAAGCTTGATCCTGAAGAGTCCGGTGAAGTTGTATAAGTTCAATATAAATGTTTATTAAAAAAAAATAAGCCACAGCTTTACAAGGAGATTATTTATTCAGAAGGATAGTTATTAGCTTTGGTTCCCATTCATTTATTAAGTACGGCGCCGTTAGAACTACTTCTAGCGGATACATCTGAAAAGATTAAAATGAAAAAGAACGATTGTGGTGTCTGGGTATAACTGCAAACCTGCATAGAAGCAACCACACTGGTCACCAAGTTCTCTGGCAAATCCTTGTCCTTGAATATAAAGTGAATTTGATTGATGTCACAACATTCGTCAAAAATCCATTTTTGAGGACCTTCTTCCCTCAGCGTCAGCATTCGAAAATACTAATAATAAATTTTATTTAAAAAAAATGTTTGCAATAATTTTTGTCAACAATTCACTGACAGTTGTTGTCAACAAGAACAAAATGAAATGTCAAAATTAACAAAACTCACCACATCGTTTTTTCTTTGTTTTTTTTAACGCCGACAATGAATGATATACAAAAGAGAACACGAAACACAATGAATGATATACCAAAACAACAACGAAAATTGAGGGTTTTGAGGTGTGGAACGTACGAAAGTTTTTCCTCTATATAATATATTTACTCTATGGTCTTGGGACAGTCGTAAAAAGAATCACAGGGAAAATGGACGCTGACGATGCTCTTAACATCAACAAACAAATGCAGGATAATCTTGAAGAGCAAGGGTATGACTAGGACCGGCTTAATAAATAAATAGCAGGAAGATTTTGAAACATTACAAACCATATAAGCACCCAACAAAAGTAATTGAAAACTATCTAGTAAATACTGAAAAGATGTTAGGTAACAGAATAAGAACAGGAGAAACTTCAATTAAATTAATTTAATATTTAAACCATATTAACTTGAACATAGAACTTTTGCATAACCATTAGGCTAATATAGCAGAGAATTATTATTTAAAAACAAATTCTGAACACCGATTAGTTAACTTTTACATACGACTCATTTAGAGATCAATCAATAAATATTAGATCAGACGAACATATCTATGAATTATTAGAGCTTCAGGCATATTGCAATCACTCAAATATAATTTTCAATTTTAAAATCCCCATCCTAAGAAACCAAACATCCTCTTCTTTCCATTTGATTCCTATTCCAATAAAAATTAGTTACTTTCCACTAAACCTTTCTACATTTCCAACAAAAATTAAATTCAATATTATGATAACAAATGTGCAAAGGTAGAAAATGTGTCCTATTGCAAGGCATCAAAAAGCCAAGATTCGAAAATTGAAAGCAGCTGCATTGCTAACCTGATGACAAACAAATCAGCAGACTGCAAGACCTTAGATGGCGAAGATGAACACCAAATCTATCAACGCGAACCCAACTACATTTTGGTTATAAACAGCCCAGGAACAGAAGTCAACTTAGCATGCGGGCCTGAAAAAAGGGCACATTTATCAACGATTTCCTTAACTGCAGCATAGATATCAGCCAACATCATTTAACAACGTCCACATTTCACATATGAAAAACCTCAACCTTCAAAAATTAAAAAATGAAAACGTATGAGCAGTGCCCTAACTATGACATATAAATTTTCCTAGGCTACTTAAATCCCAAGCTATTCAGAGAATGTGTCTGTAAACGATTGTTCTATCGTTATGTTGACCAGATCACAGTTCTTGTACTATGTATGTGCTATGGTGTATATAGTGAAGCACTATAACACATTGAGATGACTTAAACACCTTCAAGCAGACTAACTTGAATAAAATAAAACATCTTGATTACTGTTTCGTTGCTATCTGAATCAATTTTATTTTCCTACCGATATTTATACTTAAAAATATGCTTAGTCTACATTTATTTACAAAGGTGTGGTTGGTGTGACAAATAATGCCGAATTTACAAAACACAGAATTTTAAAATAAATCAAAGTTTGCAAGGTGTTTTGTTACAATAATTATTAATTGAAAATTATATTAATGCTGAATGTGCAGAAGGCACTACAATTGGATTTAGAAGAATTATATTTGTGCTGAAAGTGCAAAAGGCATTACAGTATTTGAAACACAGAAAGATGTGAATGGCTTCGATTATGATATTACAGTATGTGAAACAAAAACAAAAATATAAATATTTCGGATATGAAAATTATGCGAATACTTTTCTGTGGAACTGAACATCCTGCCCCGCGCTGATGATCGACAGATTCATCTGAACGAATTCTTAGACACTTATGGTGTAGCTTGATGGTCGTGTTCTCCGTGGGGCCGGGATAGGCGGAGAGAGTTTTTGACGGCATCCGTTGTAAACTATGAACCCCACTACTGCAATAGTGATGAGTAATCCAAGTAAACTCAAGATGCTGTGGGGAATGTTATGATAATGGATTTGATTGGGTAACTCCAGCTGTTGAAGTCTGATCTGTTCTTGAAGCTCATGGAACTCTTGATTTATCGACCTGGTGTTTGATGTATTGTAGTGAATTGAAGCTAGGTGAAACGCATTTTGAAACTGCACATCTTGAATTAATCTGGTATATGACGCTTGAACCTTAGACAAATAAATTTGTTGGCCTTGAAATATGAAATGCTTATTTTTCGCCACACAATAGGGTTGAAGTCTTAGCAAACCATTTCTTTCTAATGCTATAAATGATGTGTGTTGCTTGCAAACGACATTAAACACCGTTTATTTATTAACTGCAAATATCCATTGGTTTAATTCAGGGAGTTTCGTCCATACTGAATTAGCCTTGATCATTTTTAGTTCACACGTTGAAATATCCGATTTATTGTTGAGTAAACTAATCTCGCACAAGCTCAAGTTAGTTCCAGCTTGATAGACCGGATGAGTTTGTCTACATAGAAGATGATCTCCATTATTTGTGGTACATCTAGAAAGTTCATCTTCGGTTATGGGGTAATATTGGTCATGATGAGCACTCACAGCTAAGACATCTGTTGACTGCTGTATGGTTATGTAGCTGTTATTACTTGCTGCTGGAATGGGAATCAGCTTGTATGCGATGAATTCTTCTAAGCCGAGTAAAGGCAGTTCAATGTTGAAAATAATGTGATTTGAACTAATGTGTCTCTCGACATTCATTAGTTTGTAAGGCTGTAGGATTTGGTCAGGTTCTACTGGAATCCGAAGACCTGGTGGAAGATGACTTCTTGTTTTACCTACTTCAATTTTAAGTTGTTGATGGGTGGTTAACAGGTGATTTACTCGTCCTTGGTGTGTATCTGCCAAAACATCTGTTATGAATGTTAATGACTAAAAGAGTAGCGTGGGTGCACAAGGACAGAAATTGTTCTTTTAATTTGGTTTGGTATAATTCTTCAGTCACATTGTTTATACGATTGAATAATTGACTCAGTTGATTATCAAGTGCATGTTGTCTTTTTGACATATCGTCTTGACTTAACTTCATAATGTTGATTGTCGAGTCTAGAATGGAAGTGTGATTTTTTACAAGATTCATGAGTTGATCCTCATTCGATTGGATGCCTTCTAATCGTTGAGACATTTCACTGGCGTACTTGGAGTCGAGAACTCCGAAGAGTGAGTTTGCTATGTTTCCGACAACGTCGATGGCACCTCGTTTAATCCTCACAGAAGGTTTGCTTGAAGGAATAATATTATCGTCAATTAATTCATGTGTTATTAGCCGTAACTGTTGTATAATTTGGGAGCAGAGTTCCTTAGATGAAAGTCTATTGCAAATATGCTCCAGTATCGTAGTACTGTTGTCTAATGCTTGGAATTTTTCTGGTATGGCTCGAGATTATAGTACACAACTAGGTTCCATCTATTGTGAATCAGACTCATTGTTCCATGTCGTTGAAAATGAATTCCAGGGAAAGAATTGTTGAAGTTTATAACCTCTATGTCACTTGCAATTACAATCGGTAAAAATAGACCCATTAGCAATGGTGTAGTGAAGAAGTTCGGGTTTGTCGAGTTAACCCTAGTTGTTGGTTTTCTTGCTGTCTTTGATGATGATAACGATTCACAAGGATCAGAATTTCTTCGCTTTCGTTCGAATGATGGTATGTCTGTTTGAGATTCGGACGAAGCTTCATTGTTTTCTAACAGTGGTGCAAGTTTGTGTATTGGACGCCGCAGTACGCCAGTTTTTGTTCGGCGACACGCACCAAACCGTCGTTTCCATAATGCACCTTTTCGATTCTACCTAGCGGCGATTTCATTATATTATTCATTATATTATTCATTCCTTCATAATGACCACGGTGCCAGGTTTTAGATTGCGTTTTCCATTTTGTTCGAAGTTGGAGTTCATTTAAATATTCTTGATACCATCAATTCTAGAATTCTCGTTTGATGTGAGATACTAGCTTTCATCTGGTTAATAAAGTACCCTTGATCGGTTCAGCCTTGTTATCAAGGACTGCCTTTAATAAGTCCCCAATCAAAAAATGACTAGGTGTTAGTACGCTCAGGTCGTTTGGATCACTGGACACTCAAGTTTAGAATTTCTTCTATTTCTGCAGTGATAGTACAAATCTCTTCGTATGTTAGTGACGCTGTAATTGTAGTTAAATCGATGACGACTTCGATGAGTACCGCCTTTGTAGCGAAGCAGCAAAATATGGATAAATAACATTTTTGGGCTCGGCTCCCTCTCGTTCGGCAATGAACCCATAGGTGACCGCAAAAATCCACTCCTATATTGATGAATGGACGTGATTGTTGCACTCTTGCCGTTGGTAAATTTCACATCATTTGCGAATTTGGTTTCGCCTTGATGCAAAATATGTAGTGCTGAACGATAGAGCGGGCAATATTCTTGCCCTTGATTGGCCAAAAGCGATGTCTCGTGATTGCTAGTAGGCCTTGGGGTCCAATATGATTATTATTGAGGTGTATATCCGTCATAAGCATTTTGACTAGTGGGTGAGAATATGGAAACAGTATCGGATGTTTGCTGTCGTATGCTAAATTTCTTGCTTGAAGTCTGCCTCCAACTCGCAGAAGATCGTCTTGGTCTAAAAATACAGCGAGTCCTTTCAATGGACTTTCCTTATCTAGTTCTTTGTGTTTCTTCAGGAAACGTATATCTTTATGGAAACCGTGATTTTGAACTTCCTTGATGATTAACTGCAGGGATATTTTTAGTTCCGAGGTTGATAATGACCATGCCTTTCTGACGTCCTTTCTTGAGGGTTGTCTGACGGATTTAATTGCATCCTTGAGGTTACCTGACTTGCATAATTGGACAAATCGAAAACAGTTGATTAGGATTACCTTAAGTATATTGAATGAGTTGGAATGCCTTATTCCTTCAAAAATACTTTGTGCATGATTGTCGTCATTAGTGGTCAATTAAGCAACTTCCTTCTAATCTGTCCATGTTTTGCTGAATTTGTATGAAGCTGGCCAAATTGATTACAGTTTGTTGATAAGATAGATGAAAGTGAAATACCAATTGTAAGCTTAAAAGAAATAAAAAGTATGTGTTTACATCAACTATCAAATAAAAAATCACCAGGTTACGATCTAATTACTGCCCAGGTTATGAAAGAAATGCCTTTGAAAGCCATCATAAAACTCCAATATATAATAAATGCATACCTTAAGCAACGGTATGTCCCACACCATTGGAAAATTGCTGAAGTTATTGTCATACCCAAGCAAGGTAAGCCACCTACAGAAGTGACGTCTTACAGACCAATATCGCTTATACCAATTATGGCAAAAGTTTTTGAAAAACTGCTTCTGAAGAGACTTAGCAAAATTATAGAAGAAAGAAGGTTAATCCCAAATCATCAGTTTGGCTTTAGAAATAAACATTCCACGATAGACCAAGTTCATAGAATAACGGATGTAATAGAAAAAGCATTAGAAGAAAAACAAGTATGTTCAGCTAATTTCTTAGATGTTGCTCAAGCCTTTGACAAGGTTTGGCATGAGGGACTTGAGTACAAACTGCAAAGGGATCTTCCCAGACAGTACTATGAAATATTAAAATCGTACATCTCAGACCGATTGTTTAGAGTAAGGTACGATCAAGAATATTCGGAATTGAAGAAAATAGAAGCCGGTGTGCCACAAGGAAGTGTCCTAGGTCCTACCCTGTATTTACTATACACAAGGGATATCCCAGTTGGTAATCACACCATAATGGCTACTTTTGCAGATGATACCGCAATTTTGGTACCCGACAAATGTGTCTCTAAGGCAGCAGTAAAACTACAAAATGCCGTCGACACAGTCAGAGATTGGACCGAAAAATGGCGTATCAAACTAAATGAAACAAAATCTTCACATATAAACTTTACAAATAAAAAGATAAACAATGTTCCAATATTCATTAATAATCAAGCTGTACCTTACGCCAATACGGCCAAATACCTTGGAATGACTTTGGATGCAAAGCTAAAGTGGAAAGAGCACATCAAAAAGAAAAGAGAAGAACTAAATTTGAAATATAGGAAAATGTACTGGTTACTTGGTAACAACTCTGATTTATCAACCCAAAACAAAATAATGCTGTATAATCAAGTACTAAAGACCTATGGTATCCAATTATGGGGCTGTACAAAGAAAACAAATACCGAAATCATCCAAAAATTCCAAAACAAAGTCCTTCGTGGAATAGTTAATGCACCTTGGTACATAAGAAATAGCGATCTACATCGTGACTTACAAATAGAAACGGTTACAGAAGTTGTTAAAAATACGCTGTATCGCATAATCAGAGACTGCAAAGTCATACCAATTCCGAAATGGTGTCCGTCTTGAATACCAGAAACCATGTTCGGAGATTAAGAAGAACCAAGCCTCATGAGCTTATGGTCTAAAAAAACATGGGAAAGTATTAAAAGTTTAAACTTCCCCCAAAGTGATTTTACAAAGTTAAGAAAGAAAAATCTGATGTCGATCTATCAAGATTGGTCCTGATAAAGAGGTGGTTTTAGTGGTTAAGAGTCCCACACTACTTGGTGTCGAATACTGCCAAGTGTCTTTTGAAGATTTCCTCCTGTCAAAAAAAAAAAAAAAAAAAAAAAAACATTCACATAGGGACATGGAGATCCCCTGATCAATCCACTGTCAACCAGATTGACCACAATGCGATCGATGCATGGCACTACTCTAGTATGATGTATTACCGAACTTTCCGAGGGCAAACATTGATTTGGATTTCTACCCCGTTGTATCCAAAGTACGACTGAAGATATCCCGACCACTGCGAAGAAGAGTTAATACTTTAAAAGAAATAAACCGTCGGACCGCTGCAATCGCAAGAAATCTTCAGGTCCTTTTCCGATCAAGTATCCAATAACCTTGAAAGGAATTCTTTATATCAAGTATTGAGAACCAGTGGCAACATTGCCAACATCAGGAAAGCTGTCCACCACAACGAAACCCCTGGTTTGATGATGAGTGCCGGTAAGAATACGCAGCTAAACAAGAAGCATACAAAGAGAACTGCCGCTGCGCTTTACCAGCAGAAGAGGAATGAGAAACACCGGCTTCTTAGAAAGAAAAAAATGTATCATGAGAATCGTGCGATCGAGGAAATGGGGAGCGGTTCGAAAGTTTTACCAAACGTTAAAAAGAAACTTTCAAAACTACAAAGCTCGAACTGCTTACAAAAATGATTAAAAAGATCGTAGTGTAATTGCAGCATTTATAGAGACGAGTTATATAGAGCAATGTATAGTTTTCGCATACCTGCCAACTCGTCTGCCTTTGTAAAATGACAATCGAAAACGCACGCTGCTCCGGCCCAGAAAATCATCGAAGCCCACTAGAGGGCCGACATAGTAGAAGAAGACCGGGACTGAGGAGGCTTATATAAAAGGAAGAAGATATCAACTAAATTCACGTGGAAAACTGGAGGCAGCTGGCTAGAGACCGAGCTACCTGGAGAAGCTTTTTGGTTGAGGATGAGGTACACCCGAGACTTTACCGCCACATAAAGTAAGGAAAGATAAGGTCTTTGGTTAAAAAAATTGGCATCCGAAGAAGCTGTATTCAGTGTTTGTAGGGCGGCAGATTAAGAAACTCATTTCAATTAAAAGTACAACCTCATGGGTAAAACTAATGAAATTGTTTTTGATGTCTTAAATTCGGTTTTTATGAATTTCGATAAGGGAGCTCGTACTTGATAAGCATGTTCAGGAAAGTAAGATTTACTCATGGAAAAGTCATTCTTCTATGGTGGCGTGCTTTTATTCCTAAGAGAGTAAAAAGTATCAAATACAAAGAAAACTCCTGGATTAACTCTGGGTTACAGAGGAAAATAGGAAAAAAAGCACAAACAAGCAGGGAACGCATGTAACTTCGTTATTGAAAGAACCAAATTTTTACATGACAAATACAATTTTGTTGTCATTTGTAAAAAAATATTAACAACTCCTCAACATTTTCGGTTCCTACGCCCATGGACAATAACAAACCAATTGTTTACTTTTCAGAGAATGCAAACTTGCTCGAAGCTCATTTTGCTGCTAGCTCTTCTATACTTGAGAATGTAAATTATTCAATGAGACAGATTTTGTCCTCACTCGTACAGTAGCAAGAGTTCCAAAAGACACAAATCCGCTACGGAGGGCTAAACCATCCGTATTTTTCTGCACTGGGAAAGCTACTGCGTAAGCTTTTCCATCGCTCCTACCCTTCTAGAATCTTTCTTAGAAGATGGAAAACATCAGCCTGTCCAGCCTGTCCAGCCTATTCCTAAGAAAATCGACATCAACAGACCGCTACATAACCAGGCACTCACAGTGCACGTACAACCAAAAACTTGCTGTACACTTGGTGTACAGATTATGCCTTTGAAGTAAACGTTGAAAGATAGTCAACAAATATTGCACATTGCTGATGTCAATCGATATCATAAATCCATCATTGTCGGTTTGATTAAAAAAAAACTCTGTTACACTTTTCTCCGTGGGACACGAACATGAATAAAATTAATTATTTAGATTAAATTAATAACAAACGCAATTTAGACCGCAAACAATTTAATAAAAAAAAGTAAAATAAAAGAATTGAACGCGAACTGAGAACGATAACGACGACGACGATGAAGACGACGAAGACCACGAGGAGGACGCACGCAACTATAAAATTCCTTTTTATTAACACGATATTCTCGTTCGACCACGAACGAATACACGAAAAGAGAATTCATAAAAAGTGTAACAACAGCTTAATTAAAATAGCTGTGACCACGGGTGCTCAGCTGGGATGGGTTCAGTGGAAGATTTTTGGATTTCTTTTGATAAACTTGATTGATTTATCGAATTGAAATAGTTTGTCAAAAGAAAAACATTTACTGTTGCACAGTAAGGTGCAGATAAAAAAGGGCGCCAGGATTTTTTTTTAAACCAAATTAGAAAATTCCAAAACTAAATATTGATTATAAAGAACCGATAATTGAAATAAAAGAAAGAGAGTTTATTTAGTTTAGTGACTTTTTTTGTGAAACCGTGGGAAAGAAGACCCCTGGACTAAAACCCAAATATGTTTTCAAATAAATGGTTTGTACAATTCAAGGGGAAATTCAATTGAAATTAGATAAAAAATGAAAAGCATATACAACAAAAGAAAAATGGCGCTTAAACACATTTAAAGCGCGTCCCAAAAATTATGTGGGAAACTCGAACACGATAGGTTATATATATGTATATATTGGAATAATAAATATATATATATATATATTTATATTTAAAAATGGAACAGAAAACACTTATCTTTCTGTAATGATGTCGTCTCCTATCTCCTTTCTCAACCTTTCACGTCCTGAATCCTGATTCGAGTTTTAAAGGAATATCTCGATCCAAAATTTAATAATAAAAAGGTGTCCTCCTCGATTTGCTTTTTTTTTTTCCTTCTCGCTTCTAAGTTTCTCGCAAGAGTGTCCTCTAAGCTCATTTTTAATTAACCCCTTCCTCCCTCGTCCATTCCAGTCATTCACTCATACATACAACCCAAACATTCTGGCTTCCTGGAAGCTCGAGGCTAACCAAGAGAGCCACCGTTGTGAGATCTAACGAAACTTTACTCTCACGCACACAAACACGGTTTCCACAAGTTTTTAGATGTGTTTTCAAAACTTGCCGAAAAATAACGGACGAGTTTAGAACCCTTCCCTATTTTCGAGAAAAATTGAAAAAAAATCGAAAAGAAGTCTCAACTAGGTTTTTTCCTACTACTCTACTATTAACACGCAGGATTTGAAGCTTGAATTAATTTTCAAAAAATTATTTTCGGAGATACAAAGAGGAGCGTTACTTTAAAATCATTTTTAACTTCTAAAAAACCTAACCTTACACGTGTTGAAAACCCATTTTGTACATTATTAAATATACAATGTTTGAATTAGAGTTAAAAATAACGTTACGTTAAAATGCATTGAAAATTGAAAAATGATGTGATGCGGGTTGAAGTCCAGCTGACTCTTTACTTTAAAGACTCTTTCGCTGGCTTTCTTCTCGTTTCAAAAACCTGCTGGAACTCGAACACCTCTGCGTGTGCTACTTTTGCAAAATAATGGTTAATGGACCATGGTTACCCACAACTTCGCCGCAACGAAAAAAAGAAAATGGAAAAGAATGACCTAAGGATAGTTTTTGTTGCGGTAATATTTACCGTAACAAATCCTACTCTTGCCTCCCAAGAAATGTGTTTACTTTTCAAGAAAAATAAACCATTTCTTAAGGCTCATCCAGGATTGTAGGGTAGAAGAACAGGGTTAACAACACAACACAGGTAACCATCATATTAAAAAAGAAAAAAAAGAAAAAAAAATCTGTGACACGAAATGAATGTATAAAATTGGACAAAATACCAACAGAAAACAATTACAAACTAAGGGACTTCTGATTAAATGTCAATAAACTGTTTTAAATCTCTCACGTGCCACGTCCCCTGATCCTTCCCCTTATCGTCTATCAGGACGTATGTCCAAGGTGTCACCCTCCTACTGACCCTATATGGACCAACAAACTTGGTCACTAATTCTGCTGCAAAATAGTTTGCCGCATCGGATAAAGAATAGTTCCTACGCCAAACGAGATCACCAAATTGAAACTGTGTGTTTCTTTTCTTCAAATTATAAGTTTTAGCGGTCTTCTTTCCCACCGCTTCTAACTTCCTAGCTTTCTCCTGTCTACTTTACTGAAACGCCCTAACGGTATACCCTCTATATCGGTCCCTATCACTTTCTCTTTCTCTAAGCCCATCATGGCCACTAGTAACTATGTTCCTACCAAAGGTTGCGAAATATGGCAAAACACCTCGCACCTTATGTTGCGAAGTTCAAATTGCACAGGCCACTTTTGGCAGTTGTGAATTCCAACTGCGCTAGTTTTCGGAGACTCTTAATTATTTGATTAATGCGCTCCGCAGGATTCGCTTGCGGCTGGTAATGCGCCGTATACCTACGTTTTGACCCGTACGCTTCACTAAGTGTCTTCAGTTCTTTGCTACGGAACTGGGGACCGCTGTCACAGAAGATCCACTCTGGGACACCGAAGAGAAGAAAAACGTGTTCTTCCAATTCCAGACAAACCGCTTTCGCTATGGCGGACCGTAACGCGAATAAAAGGGGAAACTTCGTTAAGTAATCCAGCACCGTCTAAATATCAATAAAACCCCTAGAAGACTTTGGAAATGGACCAACCCAGTCCAGGCATATGATCTCCCATGGTTTCGAATTTTCTACTCTCTCTGTCATAAGGCCAGCTGGTTTCTCTTTAACCGATTTCACTTGTTGGCATATCTTACAATTCCTAACGTATTTTGTAATATGCCCTCTCATTTGGGGCCAGTTATATTTTTCTGCTACCCTAGCAAAAGTTTTTCCACGCCCATGTGTCCTGAGAGCTGAACATCATGGCAATCATTTAAGATCTTCGCCCTATCAGATATCCCGACTACGAATTTCCACTCCTCAGTTGTGAACAACAATGTGGTTCACCCTAACGTGTTTATAGAGCCGCCCATCCTCAACTCGCCAAGATGGGTATTATAACCGGCTCTTTTCTACCTGTGATTTCGTTTCGATCACCCAAGGGTCCGAATGCACTTGTAAGGCACCGGCTACTTCGGGAACTCCTCGCGACAATATGTCCGGAACGACATGTTCCTTGCCCTTTCGATGGATAATCTTGAAATCAAATTGTTGAAGCCGAATAGCCCAACGAGCTAACCTTCCCTGCGGAACCTTAAGGTTGCTAAGCCAGGCAAGTGAGTGATGATCAGTCACAACTGTAAATCGAACACCTTTGAGATACGGCAGTAACTTTTTGATCGCCCAAAGAACCGCTTAGCACTCCTTTTAGGTCGTAGAGTAGTTCCTTTCATTCCTATTCAATTACCGATTCAAAAAACATATGGCTTTTTCACCATCTTCAAACTCCTGCGAAAGTACGGCCCCGATTCCAAAATCTGACGCGTCTGTTTGGACAACAAACGGCCGAAAAAAATCTGGACATGTCAGAATCGGTGCCGTAACCAAACTTTTTTTGGCTTTCCTTAAACTTTCCTCGCATTCTTGGGTCCACTCAAATTTCTTACCTTTCTTTAAGAGATCGGTAAGAGGCCTAGCTAAAATTGCAAAGTTTGGCAAGAATCTTCGATACCAAGAAATAGTCCCTACAAAACTCCTAATTTCCTTCGCGTTTTTGGGTGGAGGAATCCTCATCATGCTTTCCACTTTTTCCGGGTCTACATGGAGCCCGTTTCTATCAACTACATAACCAAGAAATTTGAAAGAAGGTCTACATAAATATACTTTTTCCTACCTACTTTAAACCCGCCTCTTCTTACCTTTAAAAAATGTCTTTGAGAATTTCTAGGTGTTTCTCAAATGAATCGGTGACAATGCTAATGTCATCTAAGTACACAAAGGCAAAAGGTTCCAGATCAGGACCCAGAATATCGTCAATGAACCTTTGCCAAGTTGCCGGGGAGTTGTGTAAGCCGAAATTAAAAGAGACCCCGCCCTGGCACGGTAAAGGCTTTGTACTTACGCGATTCTTTTTCCATTGGAATCTGCCAATAAGCAGATTTCATATCTTATGAGGACAAGCACTTCGCATTTCGAAGTTCTGTCCAAAATCGCTGTAATAAACGGTAGTGGAGAAGAACCCTATCAGTAACCTCAGTTATAAACTGAGTGTCGTGGGGTGCACACCACCGTTTTAAGCTCTCTAATCTCTTTAAATATGAAGTGTTTCACTTGTTCTGAAAAAATCGCTAAAAACTGCAATCGTAATATTCACTGTGTCGATTGTAAAGGAACATTTCATTTTGAGTGTGTAAACATTCTTCAACAAGATGTTGATTTTATGAAAGCAAATAAAAAGGATTATCGTTGTGACAAGTGCAATATACTCCGACGTCGATCTCTTTACGTGCCAACACCACCACATTCTGAACTGCAACAACGTTCTAATGATGAAACAGCTAGCTTGAATTGCAATAGCAACAAAATCAACGACTGCAGCATAGCAGCAACAACTTCGAATAAAAAACCAGAGCAATACACACTACAAATGATTTATCGTAAGATTGCAAGCTTAAAAGAAACTAACAAGGAATTCTTGCATCAAATCAAAGAATTACGTGCTGAGAACGCAGATTTAAAATCAAAAGTGCACATGCTAGAAAGCCGACTAAACTGGGAACAACAAAATCATAAACGTAACTGCATTGAAATTGTTGGTGTTCCGGCAGTGGACGATAGCAACTCCAAATGTTTGGCGCAGAAACTATTTCGAGAGGCATTGTCTGTGGAAGTATGTGATGACGACATAAGCAACTGTTACGTTAAACATACACGTAAGTCAATACATGGATCTCCCATCAAACCCATCATTTGCTTAAGTTTTGTTAACATTGAGCGAAAGAAGCAGATTATGAACGCAAAGAAGAAAGAAATTAAGAAGTTAAACACGAGCATCTTTAGCAACAACAACAACAACAGGAGCAGAGGCAGCAGCGGCGGAGTAGCTAGTATATATATTAACGACTCACTAACAAAATACACACAAGCTTTACTGATGCAGGCAAGAGAGGTAAAGAAAAATAAAGGGTACAAATATGTATGGCTTAAGAATAATAGAATCTTAATGCGAAAGGTGGAAGGTGGAAAAGTAGTCACAATAAGGTCTTTTGATGATCTTGTGAAATTATAGTGCATTTGCACAAATTGTTTTTTCTTTTCTCAATTCAAACTTCATAAACTTTAAATTAAAATGAATTTTGATGAAGAACTTATTGATGATTTTTTCACCTTTGATCTTCCAAATAATAATTGCAAAAATGTATTTTTCGATAAATTATATTGTAAAAATAAGATTTTTTTCGTTCAACAAAATGTAAGAAGCTTAAGAGAAAATTTTGCGTCTCTTGTATCTCAGTTGAGCACTTTGGCTTGCATTCCAAGTTTTATTTTTGTTTCGGAAATCTGGATATATGATTTTGAATTGAATGACTTTAATATACCAGGGTTTAACTTTTATGCGAACACAAATGATAATTATGCTGCCGGTGGCGTCGGTTGTTTTGCAAAGGATGATTTTGAGTGTGTGTCAAGTAATCTAAAAGTTTCGAGTGCTGATATTTTAAAAATGTCTTTTAAGTCTGATCATGAAAATTATGTTATTCTTTGTGTGTATAGACTGCACAAATACAATGTCTCGGCTTTTATGGAGGAATTTTCAAATATCTTAGAAAATGAGAAGGGTAGAAATCTAATAATATTGGGCGATTTTAACATCGATATTTTAGAGGATAGCTTATTGGTTTCAAACTATATGAGTTTATTGGCAACTAACGGTCTAGAGTCAATTATAAATGAACCAACAAGGATTACCTCGGGTACATGTTTAGATCATATTTATGCACGCTTTTCTAATATTTCTCTTGATCGCTGTGAAAAGTTTGTTTTTGATTTTGACATTACTGATCATGTTATGACTGGTCTTATTGTAAGCAAACCTTTAAGATCACATAGTACGCTTCATAATATTTCTCCCCCGCAAACCAAGCGAACTAAAGTTGACTTTGCCAAACTAAGACGATGCTTAGTTTTTGAATTTTGGGATAACGTCTTCATAGAAAGCAATGTTTCGAAATCTTTTGATGTGTTCATTGCAACTCTTAAGAAACATATAAATAGCTGCACGTACTCGGTAAGAAAAAAGAAAATTATCAAGAAACTAAAACCTTGGATTAATCACAGCTTGTTAGTTAAGATTAGCCTGAAAAACAAACTGAAGTTTAAAAGCTTTAAGCATCCTAATAATAGATACCTAAAAAATAAAGTAAAACGCTTGAGTACTGAACTAAAGAGGGAAATCCCAAACTGTCGGGACAATTTTTATAAAAGTCAATTTGTTTCCGCTAAAGGTGACTTAAAAAGAGAATGGCGTGTAGTCAACGGTATTTTAAATAAAGGTACCACCAATAAAAGACCTAAGGAGCTACGAGTTGACGACTCAGTCATTTCTGATAAGTATGAGATTGCCAACTATTTTAATCATTACTTTGTTACGATAGCAAACGCTTCAAGACCACTACACCAATCGCAAAGTTGCACCCATCGGTCTCTAAATGAACCATTCCTCAGGCACAGTTTTTTCTTCGAACCTATTACACCATCGGAGTTGTTGCAGTCTATAAAATCGCTAAAAAACTCTAACTCATGTGGAATTGACGGAATTTCTAGTTGCCTTTTAAAAAATATTGCTTGGTTTATAGTTGACACTTTAGCTAACATTTTTAATCTCAGTATAACCTCTGGTATATTTCCTGCAGCTCTTAAGTGCGCAGATGTTATTCCGTTGTTGAAAAAAGGGGCCACTAATAATGTATGTAACTACAGACCTATCTCGCTGCTCTCATCTCTTAGCAAAGTCTTTGAAAAAGTTGTAAAATCTAGAATGTTAAAGTTTCTGGAAAAAAATGTTTTTTTTAGTGAAATACAGTTTGGTTTTCGATCGGGTAGATCGACAGAAGATGCTCTTCTAGATTTTTCTTCCGAAATATACTCTAATTTAGATATGAAAAAGAACACTGCAGCCTTATTTGTCGACATTACGAAAGCTTTTGACATGGTGGACCATGAGATATTGTTGACAAAATTAGAACATGCTGGCTTTCGCGGTTTTATGATCGATTGGTTTCGTTCGTATCTAAAAAACAGATCTCAAAAAGTAAAAGTAGACAACATCAGAAGTGAATCACAGTTTAATAATTTGGGTGTTCCCCAGGGCTCAGTGCTAGGACCTACTCTTTTTCTAATATATATAAATTCTTTATTTAAGTTAAGATTCAAAGGTGCTTTAACTGCTTTTGCTGATGATGTTGGGTGCGTCTACGGATCAAGTAGTCGTTTGGATCTTCTTAGTGATATAAATTGGGACTTAGATTTATTAAGACTGTGGTTTGCCGACCATAAATTAGTAATTAGTTCGAAAACAAAAATTATGTTTTTTAGCCTCTCTTCTCAATCGAGTCCTGATGTAAATATTTGTTTTCATGCACCTGAATGCCAGAAATTCAGATTATATAATTGCTCATGTAGTTCAACGAATAGCTTCTGTTTTAATATTGACTGCAGTGAAAAATGTTTTAAGGTGGAAGTAGTGAACCAATTTAAATATCTAGGCTTAATAATGGATGCAAAAATGTCCTTCCTGCACCACACTGATTCGCTGAAAAAGTATTTTAGATCGACTGTGAGAAACTTTTATTACCTTCAAAAAGTTTGTTCTAAGAAACTGTTGAGCATTATCTATAATGGTATTTTCCAGTCTAAGTTGCAGTATGGTGTTACATGTTGGGGTGGTACTCATTTAAACAAAATTGAGCCATTATTAATACTTCAGAAGCGTATCATAAGGATAATGTGTAACAAACATCGTTTACATCCTAGTTTACCTCTTTTCAAATATCTGAACATTCTTCCCTTACGGCATTTATACTGTTTCAAAGTGTTAAAAGTTTTTTTCTTTAGATCTGGTAATCTTAACTCTAGATTTCTTGACAGTCACAACTTGCGAATAAATTCAATGAACTTGGTTCCGATTCCCAGATACCGCACCACAGCATTGCGTAATTTTTACAGTGTAGCATCTTGTCGTATTTTCAACAAATTACCCCGAAATCTCAGAACAATAAATGTCTCTAGAAAAATTGAAAAAAGATATAAGAAACTGGCTATTAGATTTTCAACCAAAAGAACTTGAATGCTTACTAAATGCTCAAACATAAATACAAAAAAACATGTATGTAGTAAAATTGAATTTTGTATAAGGCTATGTGTATATGAACTGTTATATTATCATTATGAAGGTTACCTCTTACTCATTGTACCTACCTCTGCTTGCAGTTTTTATTTTCAAGGGTCAAGTTTTTCTTATCAGGGGTCACCCCACCCATATAAGATACATATGTATTTTTAAATTGAAGTGACATTAACTCTGTTTTGTATAAATATAAATGTCACTAAATTTATTTTGATTAATATTCTGAAGTGTATATAATTGCTTTATTTAATTAATTGTTATAATCAAATTATATTGAATTCAAAATAAATTAAATCTACTAAAAAAAAAAAAAAAAGTTTCCTCTAGTCTATACAGAACCGAAAACTACCATCCTTTATCTTAACAAGAAGAATCGGGGATGCCCAAGAACTTTTGGACTTCTCGATCACTCCAGCTTCTAACATCTCTTGGAGTTCCTGATCCAGCAACTCTTACTCCCGCCCCATCTAACGCTACTAACCTTGCAGTCCCTCGACTGCTTTCATACAGAAAAGTTGTGTTTTAATGTGTCTTTAACAATGAACTCTAAATGTTATAAATGTTTAAAAGTCATTCCTGAATTAACATTTCTGCGATATGAACAAAAAAGATTTAAACATTTTAAAATCATAATAAAATATATTTTTTAAGTGTTACAAGTGCATACACACCTAGTGCATTTCAGGCTACTTGATAGAAAGCTCTCCAAATAGTTGTGTTTCTCAAAAAGCGCTTGCAAAATCTACAGACACTCATACATACATTGAATTTAAATACATTGAAAATAAAAAACGGCTTTCCACCTGCGTGGATAGGAGAATTCCAATAGCAGGGTCATCGACTCCCCACGATTGTATTGCTTTAAGAAATAGGAAAGCTTCATTAAATGATTGTCTTTCTTCAGGAAACTCTGCTTGCATTGCTGTAAAGTCAAAACTATCATTGACTCCTTCCACCTTAGGACAGGTTATTGCTGACGTTTCCAAAAAAGTGGATGTTGGTTCACCTTTTCTTGCATTGGTTGGTAGCGGCAATAATTTAAATGCTGATTCTCTCAAAACCAATGCCGCTGCTGTTTTAAATTCCAATGTTGATCAACAATGTTGATGTTGCTGGTAATGCTGGTGTTGCTCCCGTTGCTGACACTATTGCTGATAACGTAGCAGCACATTGGTGCTGCTAGCTCTAAAAATATTGCTGGCTGCTCTGAAAACAACAAATTGTCATTGGCTGCTGTTCGCAACAAAATACATAAACAAAAACAGCCGTTTGGGATTGATGCTGAAGCGGAATCTTTGATTACTCTTCCTAGTGTACCTAAGTCACGTTTCATTCAAGTCTCTCGATTAAGTACGTCACTCAATTAAGACATGATTATACAATTTACTGCACGAAAACTTAATTTACCTGCAGCCAGTTTGGTGTGCTCAAAATTGATTAAAAAGGATACAGATATTTCCTCTCTTCATTTTATCAATTTCCAGCTGGGATCATTTAATGCTGCTCTGCAATCATCTATCTCGCCGATTCGCACCAAAAACAAAATTTGCCTACGTAGATAAATCGTCTTTATCTGCTTTTGTAAACAATTCCTTTTCCATGTTTTTCATAACGTTGGTAGTATGAGGACAAAATCAAATGATTTTTTTATTGCTGCTGCCGATTGCTCGTACAACATCATCGCTCTTACCGAAACATGGTTAAACGATACTTTTCTTTCAAACGAATACTTCACATTAGATTTCAATGTTTTTCGGAAAGTCCGTTACTGTGTCCAGACTGGATTTAACAGAGGAGGTGGTGTTCTTTTAGCTATTCGCTAGTTTATATATATATATATATATATACTAGTATTGAACAAATATATTATTCATGTTTATTTTTGTGTGTCGTATATTCCTCCTTCATCCAAATATTCTATTTATAATGCTCATATAAAAAACATAAAAAATATTGGAAACGTCTTAGATTAAAATTGTTATTATGTAGTACTTGGAGATTTTAATTTACCCGATGTTTAATGGTCATTTTCAAACCATGAAAAAGTATTTTTTCCTTATAATGTATCTAAAGACGTATAATGTAATTGATAGTTTAATAGCTTTGAATATGTATCAAATTAATGATGTTCATAACTCTATAGGGCGTACCTTAGATTTGGTATTTATTGGCAAAAATCTTCAAGCTAAATTAGAGGAAGCCAGTTTTAAATTAGTTGCGGATAATGACCATCACAAAGCACTTGAAATTACATTTAATTTGATAGAATCACAACTTTCTTGTAACATTACTCAAAAACATGATTTTAAAAATGCAGATTTTGTCTCTATTAATAATTATTTACAATCAGTTGATTGGCAACAGATTTTCAATTGTATTAATTTGTAAATATCTTTAACTATGTTTCGGAACATTATAGATCGTGCTATTATACATTTTGTTCCAATAAAGTATATAAAAATTTCGAAAAGAACAATTTGGTTTAATAACAGTCTATCTAGGCTTGTCATGAATAAGCTGTATAAAAAAGCGAGATTTGAATTATTTTTCGCGATCAATATCATGGAATATTTTTGTTGATGTTCAAAGGGTAGATATGTGTGTGGGTACAAGCACCTGCAAATCACCCCCGTCTAACAACTCCTCCTCTCACCTCCACGTGGTGAACATCGGGTTCCTAGTACCTCAACTGGAGATTGGGTTCCATCCCCTTTGGAAGGTTGTTAGTGGCAGCAAACGAGAGAGGGGGGGGGGGAGTGTTTCCACTAGTGCACTACTCCTTGCATCCTGGCGGCAGCGGAAGAATTCTCTAGATGGAATCAACGGTGACGTCTACAGTTTCAGTCAGGTTGAACTACTTAGTGAACACCTTATATAGGCTACTACGACGTTTTCGGAGCTCAGGCTTATAAGGAGCGGTTTATCCGGCTCTTCGTCCTTGGAGTCACAATAAGGACCTGGTCCTCCAGCTTGAGGGTTGTGCCGTCGGGGTAACTTCCCGGCCGCACCAAAAACAACTAGTTGCGAAGCATCAACAAGCCTACGGACGGATTCACTGATGACGAACCCTGCAAACGAAATTAGGACAACGAATTTCAGATATGTACGTGGAATGTTAGGTCCCTTAACAGACCACATGCAGCCGAACAACTAGCGGAGGCCCTTGACTGCTGTAAGGCAGACATAACCGCCATCCAAGAAATGCAATGGAACGGGCCGTGCAAAAAAAAGATGAAAAACTGCGATCTCTACTATGGCAACTGCTATACAAACAAAAACATTGGAGGCAGGCTCCGACAAGAGGTTTTGAGTTACAAATGTGTGAACGAGCGCCTCATGACAATCTGCATCAAGGCTAAATTTGCCAATCTTAGCCTCATATGCGCGCATGCCCCCACAGAGGAAAAAGATGGTGACACCAAAGAAATGTTTTTTTGAGCTCCTGGACAAAACATATGAGCAATACCCTAGCTATATCATTAAAATTGTCCTAGGCGACTTTAACGCCAAGCTAGGGAGAGAAGTTGTTTTTGGTGATACAATCGGAAAACACAGCTTGCACGACACCACCTCCGATAACGGATTCATGCTAATTGACTTTGCTGCGGGGCGAAATATTGTAATAGCAAGTATCAAGCTCCCACACCTCAACATTTACAAAGGGACATGTAGATCCCCTGATCAATCCACTGTCAACCAAATTGACCACATTGCGATCGATGCAAGACACTACTCCAGTATGATGGATATCCGAACTTTCCGAGGGGCAAAATTAACTCGGAACACTACCTCGTTGTAGCCAAGGTATGACTTAGGATATCACGACCCACGCCAGGAAAAGGTAAAACTGTGAAGAAGTTTAACGTCGGACGGCTGCAATCGCAAGAAATCTGCAGATCCTTTTTCGATCGAGTTTCAAATAACCTCCAAAGGAGTCCTTTACCGCCAGCATCAAGTATTGAGAACCAGTGGCAAAGTTGCCAAAATGCCATCAAGGAAGCCGCGACTGAAGTGCTGGGTTTTACACGGCCACCACAACGAAACCTCTAGTTTTATGATGAGTGTCGGCAAGCACACGCAGCTAAACAAGAAGCATACAAGGTGGCGCTGCAAAGAAGGACCAGAACTATACGTGCTGTATTGTGTGAACGCCTAAAGCCATTCGTCAACAATCTGATAGGTCCATATCAGTGCGGTTTTAGGCCAGGAAAGTCCACTATCGATCAAATATTCACATTATGGCAGATCTTGGAAAAAACTCAAGAACTTCAAATCGATACCCACCACCTTTTCATTGATTTCCGCATACGACAGCATTTATAGAGACGAGTTATATAGAGCAATGTGCAGTTTAAACATCCCTGCGAAACTCGTCCGCCTGTGTAAAATGACGATGGAAAACGCACGCTGTTCCGTCAAGGTCGGTAAAGACCTCACCGACACCTTTGAAGTCAAAAAAGGATTTAGACAAGGCGATGCGCTGTCATGCGACTTTTTCGACATCTTTGATACTTGAAAGAATAGTGCAGAACTCTCACACCAACACCAGAGGCACGATCTTTCAAAAGTCCGTCCAATTACTCGCATACGCCGACGATATTGACATAATCGGAAGAACGCAGCGTGATGTCAGTAACGCTTTTGTGAGTATTGAGACGGAAGCGGCAAAGATGGGTTTAGCAGTCAATGAGGGCAAAACCAAGTATATGCTGTCATCAAGAAAGGACACCCAACATCGACGTCTTGGACAAAACATCACCATAGACAGCTATAACTTGGAGGTAGTTAGGGACTTTGTCTACCTGGGCTCCGCTATTAACTAAGACAACAACACCAGCGCTGAAATCAAACGAAGAATAACTCTTGCCAATTGCTGCTTCTTCGGGCTTAGAAGGCAATTGAGTAGCAAAGCCCTCTCTCGGGCAACTAAACTGTCCCTTTATAAGACATTCATTATCCCATTCCTGCTCTATGATGCAGACGCGTGGACGCTGTCGAAGGCGGATGAGGAGACCTTAGGCAGTTTCGAGAGAAAGATTCTCCGGGTGATTTTTGGTGTCATATGCATAAGCAAGATGCAATGAAACCCTTTACCGGCTGTGCAGCGACACAGATCTAGCCAAAAGAGTAAAAATTCAACGTCTCAGATGGCTGGGTCATATAGAGCGGATGGACATCAATGCTCCGGCCCGGAAAATCTTCGAATCTACCCCAGAGGGACGGCGCAGTAGAGGAAGACCGAGACTCAGGTGGCGCACACAAGTGGAAGAGGACCTCAACCGACTCCACGTGCGAAACTGGAGACAGCTAGCTAAGGACAAGCTGGAGAAGCTTGTTGGTTGAGGCCCAGGTCCCACCTAAGAAGAAGAATATCATGGAATTAGGAAAGAGCATGAATTTTTGAAAAAGTTTATTTATTAACGGTACATTTGGTCTCTGGAAATGAACATATAAAATAATTCTAAATGCTTTTGGTCATATCTAAATACCAAACGAAAATCACTTGGAGTTCTTTCTAATGTATCGTATAAAGGAGTCTCTTTAGATAATGTTCATGATATTTGTAACAGTTTCACTTCTTTTTTTCAATCAAACTCTGCTGACTTAGGATTAAATAACGATAATATTTTAAATATTAGTTCTAATATTTATACAAGAAGTCTATATATATCTGAAGATGATGTATTGATGGCTTTGTCATCTCTAAGCAACAGTTTCACTATTGCACCGGATAATATTTCTCAATCTTTTTTAAATTTTGTAAAGTTAATCTAGCTGCCCCGCTCTGTTATATCTTCAATCTGTCTTTGAATCAAGGTATTTTTTTTAATACTTGGAAGCATTCATTCATAACACCTTAAGGTGTAGAGGTGTAGCTAAAGATCTGTAGAAAACTATAGACCTATTGCCAAACTACAAATGATCCCAAAAGTATTTGAGGCAATGGTGAAGAATAAACTTTATAACATAGCTCGTAACCATATTTCGGAGCACCAACATGGTTTTCTTAGTGGTAGATCAACAACAACTAATTTATCTCTATTTTCTAATTATTGTATTTGTGGTTTGGAAAACCGTATGCAAATTGAAGTCATCTACACCGATTTTGCGAAGGCATTTGATCGAGTACAGCATATTATTCTCGTAAGGAAACTTGAGCTGAGTATATAAAAATTTCGAAAAGAACAATTTGGTTTAGTAGCAGTCTATCTAGGCTTGTCATGAATAAGCTGTATAAAAAAGCAAGATTTGAATTATTTTTCGCGATCAATATCATGGAATGTTGTTGTTGATGTTCAAAGGGTAGATATGTGTGTGGGTACAAGCACCTGCAAATCACCCCCGTCTATCAACTCCTACTCTCACCACCACGTGGTGAACATCGGGTTCCTAGTACCTCAACTGGAGATTGGGTTCCAACCCCTTTGGAAGGTTGTTGGTGGCAGCAAACGAGAGAGGGGGGGGGGGGAGTGTTACCAATAAGGTACTACTCCATGCATCCTGGCGGCAGCGGAAGAATTCTCTAGATGGAATCAACGGTGGCGTCTACAGTTCCAGTCAGGTTGAACTACTTAGTGAACACCTTATATGGGCTACTACGACGTTTTCGTAGCTCAGGCTTATAAGGAGCGGTTTATCCTGCTCTTCGTCCTTGGAGTCACAATAAGGACCTGATCCTCCAGGTAGAGGGTTGTGCCGTCGGGGTAGCTTCCCGGCCACACCAAAAACAACTAGTTGCGAAGCATCTACAAGCCTCGGATAAGGAGGGATTCACTGATGACGAACCCTGCAAACGAAATAAGGACAACGAATTTCAGATATGTACGTGGAATGTTAGGTCCCTTAACAGACCACATGCAGCCGAACAACTAGCGGAAGCCCTTGACTGCTGTAAGGCAGACATAACCGCCCTCCAAGAAATGCAATGGAACGGGCCGTGCAAAAAAAAGATGAAAAACTGCGATCTCTACTATGGCAACTGCTATACACAACAAAAACAGCGCTTATTTGGACGTGGATTCGTCATTGGAGGCAGGCTCCGACAAGAGGTTTTGAGTTACAAATGTGTGAACGAGTGCCTCATAACAATCCGCATCAAGGCTAAATTTGCCAATCTTAGCCTCATATGCGCGCATGCCCCCACAGAGGAAAAAGATGGTGACACCAAAGAAATGTTTTTTGAGCTCCTGGACAAAACATATCAGCAATACCCTAGCTATGTCATTAAAATTGTCCTAGGCGACTTTAACGCCAAGCTAGGGAGAGAAGATGTTTTTGGTGATACAATCGGAAAACACAGCTTGCACGACACCATCTCCGATAACGGATTCATGCTAATTGACTTTGCTGCGGGGCGAAATATTGTAATAGCAAGTATCAAGTTCCCACACCTCAACATTTACAAAGGGACATGTAGATCCCCTGATCAATCCACTGTCAACTAAATTGACCACATTGCGATCGATGCAAGACACTACTCCAGTATGATGGATATCCGAACTTTCCGAGGGGCAAACATTGACTCGGAACACTACCTCGTTGTAGCCAAGGTATGACTTAGGATATCACGACCCACGCCAGGAAGAGGCAATACTGTGAAGAAGTTTAACGTCGGACGGCTGCAATCGCAAGAAATCTGCAGATCCTTTTTGGATCGAGTTTCAAATAACCTCCAAAGGAGTCCTTTACCGCCAGCATCAAGTATTGAGAACCAGTGGCAAAGTTGCCAAAATGCCATCAAGGAAGCCGCGACTGAAGTGCTGGGTTTTACACGGCCACCACAACGAAACCTCTAGTTTTATGATGAGTGTCGGCAAGCACACGCAGCTAAACAAGAAGCATACAAGGCGGCGCTGCAAAGAAGGACCAGAACTATACGTGCTGTATTGTGTGAAAGCCTAAAGCCATTCGTCAACAACCTGATAGGTCCATATCAGTGCGGTTTTAGGCCAGGAAAGTCCACTATCGATCAAATATTCACATTATGGGAGATCTTGGAAAAAACTCAAAAACTTCAAATCGATACCCACCACCTTTTCATTGATTTCCGCATACGACAGTATTTATAGAGACGAGTTTTATAGAGCAATGTGCAGTTTTAACATCCCTGCGAAACTCCTCCGCCTGTGTAAAATGACGATGGAAAACGCATGCTGTTCCGTCAAGGTCGGTAAAGACCTCACCGACACCTTTGAAGTCAAAAAAGGATTTAGACAAGGCGATGCGCTGTCATGCGACTTTTTCGACATCATACTTGAAAGAATAGTGCAGAACTCTCACACCAACACCAGAGGCACGATCTTTCAAAAGTCCGTCCAATTACTCGCATACGCCGACGATATTGACATAATCGGAAGAACGCAGCGTGATGTCAGTAGCGCTTTTGTGAGTATTGAGACGGAAGCGGCAAAGATGGGTTTAGCAGTCAATGAGGGCAAAACCAAGTATATGCTGTCATCAAGAAAGGACACCCAACATCGACGTCTTGGACAAAACATCACCATATCCAGCTATAACTTGGAGGTAGTTAGGGACTTTGTCTACCTGGGCTCCGCTATTAACTAAGACAACAACACCAGCGCTGAAATCAAACGAAGAATAACTCTTGCCAATTGCTGCTTCTTCGGGCTTAGAAGGCAATTGAGTAGCAAAGCCCTCTCTCGGGCAACTAAACTGTCCCTTTATAAGACATTCATTATCCCATTCCTGCTCTATGATGCAGACGCATGGACGCTGTCGAAGGCGGATGAGGAGACTTTAGGCAGTTTCGAGAGAAAGATTCTCCGGGTGATTTTTGGTGTCATATGCATAAGCAAGATGCAATGAAGCCCTTTACCGGCTGTGCAGCGACACAGATCTAGCCAAAAGAGTAAAAATTCAACGTCTCAGATGGCTGGGTCATATAGAGCGGATGGACATCAATGCTCCGGCCGGAAAATCTTCGAATCTACCCCAGAGGGACGGCGCAGTAGAGAAAGACCGAGACTCAGGTGGCGCACACAAGTGGAAGAGGACCTCAACCGACTCCACGTGCGAAACTGGAGACAGCTAGCTAGGGACAAGCTGGAGAAGCTTGTTGGTTGAGGCCCAGGTCCACCCCGGACTGTAGCGCCACCTAAGAAGAAGAATATCATGGAATTAGGAAAGAGCATGAATTTTTGAAAAAGTTTATTTATTAACGGTACATTTGGTCTCTGGAAATGAACATATAAAATAATTCTAAATGTTTTTGGTCATATCTAAATACCAAACGAAAATCACTTGGAGTTCTTTCTAATGTATCGTATAAAGGAGTCTCTTCAGATAATGTTCATGATATTTGTAACAGTTTCACTTCTTTTTTTCAATCAAACTTTGCTGACTTAGGATTAAATAACGATAATATTTTAAATATTAGTTCTAATATTGATACAAGAAGTCTATATATATCTGAAGATGATGTATTGATGGCTTTGTCATCTCTAAGCAATAGTTTCACTATTGCACCGGATAATATTTCTCAATCTTTTTTAAATTTTGTAAAGTTAATCTAGCTGCTCCGCTCTGTTATATCTTCAATCTGTCTTTGAATCAAGGTATTTTTTTAATACTTGGAAGCATTCATTCATAACACCTAAAGGTGTAGAGGTGTAGTTAAAGATCTGTAGAAAACTATAGACCTATTGCCAAACTACAAATGATCCCAAAAGTATTTGAGGCAATGGTGAAGAATAAACTTTATAACATAGTTCGTAACCATATTTCGGAGCACCAACATGGTTTTCTTAGTGGTAGATCAACAACAACTAATTTATCTCTATTTTCTAATTATTGTCTTTGTGGTTTGGAAAACCGTTTGCAAATTGAAGTCATCTACACCCATTTTGCGAAGGCATTTGATCGAGTACAGCATATTATTCTCGTAAGGAAACTTGAGCTGCTTGGATTAGTTTTTTGGTCGGAAACAGTATGTAAAAATTGGCAATGTGTTGTCAAAGGAAATAAATTAGTTTTCAGGTGTACCTCAAGGAAGCCACCTTGGACCATTCCTTTTTTTCTTTTTAAAATAATTAATGTAGTTCGTTTGTGTAATTTAAATGGGCTATTTTTCTACAAAAATAAATGTAGCATTGTAACTTTTTTTAAATAATTGATCCATTTTGTTTTGATTACAAAATTGAAAATCACTCTTTACAAAGATTATTTAGCCAAAAAGATCTTGGGATTATGTTTGACTCTAAAATGACCTCTTCTCTTCAAATATACCACGTTATTTCAAGAGCAAACTTAATGATGGGTTTTATAATTCGTAATTCAAAGTTATTTGAAGACCCTTATACTTAAAAAAAACACTTCACTTATCCCTAGTAAGACATTTGCTCGAATACTGCTGTATTATATGGAACCCGTACACTCAATCTAATATCTAAGGATTGACAAAATTCAAAAAAGATTTACTAAGTTTGCCTTGCGAAAAATGTTTAGAAATTTTGGAAATTGTTCGCCTTATGAGACCATTTATGCTTTAATCGACTTAAAACCTCTAGCAATGAGAAGAAAATTGTATTCTGTACTCTTTGCATTTGATGTGCTTAATTCTTATATTGTTTGTTCGATGTTCCTATCAATGTTTAATATATATGCACCTTCTCGTTGTCTGCGACCGAGAGATGATATTTTTTTGCATGTTCCGTATCATAGTACAATTTATGCAAAACATAATCTAATAACAGAACCTTTTATTGCTTATAATGAATTTAATTTTATATTTGATTTTAATAAAAGTAGATTATATATTAAGAAAGAATTAATGAATATACAACATTAAACTTATAATACATTTTATTTAATTAAATTTAGCGTAGTCTATATAAAGTTATGTAACTTGATTGACGAAATAAATGAAATGAAATGAAATGAAACTACACTTTTCTAACCTAAGTCCTAAGTCTTTCAGAATTTTCCCCTCTCACCACCCAGAATGGTGCGAGAGGCTCCCGAATCAAGCAATCCTAAAAATGTCCAAGGTGAAATTAAGTTGAACCCGATCATCCAACTGGTCGCAGCAGACGACCTAACTAACTAACTAACTAACTGGTCTCTCGCGCTGCTGAAACAAGAGCCCTTTCCCAATTTCCCGAACTTCCTACGATATACACATACTGCCCCACATCCCAAACATTTTCTTTGGACTGAACAGTTTTGTGCCAAACGCCCAACTCTGTTACAATTGTAACACCATTTAGACAATATATAACGACCTGTCTAAAAGAATTCTCTGGGGCTGGAGTAACAGCCGCAACTCTGTGTGGTCCAGACGAACTCGGTTGGTAACTACTTTCTGGTTCCAATAAATGACTACCTCTAGTTGGTGGAGTAAAACTATCCACATTTACCTTAAGGGTATGGGTATCTAGCTTTCTACCTAAGACAGCAAGTTCTTTAACCGTCTTTGGTTTGGAACTCGCTATCCGCACCTGATAAAAGAAATATAGAAATATAGAAATCATCCTTCCCTCTGATAAGGGTTCCGACAATCTTCGGAACAATGCCCTCATAGTGGCAAGATACGTGCCGAAATTTTCATCTTTTCCCTGTGAACGCCGATTAATTTCTTCCAATAGAAGATCATGGTAATTCGCAGCAAGGAACTCCGCTTTGAGTTCCTTGACGAGTTCTTGTCAATGCTCTTAATCCTCCCTAACCCTCCTATACCACATGAGTACCCTACCCGTCAAAAGCTCTGAAGCTGATTTTAAAAGGTGGGATTCTGGGATATGAATGAATTCACTGATGTTCCACTAGAGTCACCAGTAAATTTCACCCCCCACTTCCCTATACGTTCGGTGCATTTCTGCTGAACGACCATTTGTTCAACAAAAGTTTCACCCCTATCGACCCCAAGTCCTGATGGGACCCTAATATTAATATCATTGGCTTAAGGACTACTGCAATCACGTCTTGTTGCAGACAGTCCTAACGCAGACCGCACACTATCTGTGGTCTTACCAACTTGTTCCTGAAGTTGGGTTTTTCTATTTGGAGTCTTTTCTTTCTCGACTTCTTCTTCCATATCATAATTCTCACTATCACAAGTGAAATCTACGAACAAACACAAAACCTTGTTACGAAGAGAGCTAATAGCATGTTATTCGCCTTCTGCCTCACAAGGGATCCTAGCTAATCTTCCTATACACCATACAATCTTTGTTACAATCTCAATATACTTTATATTTATTAATTCCCTGCGGAACCTTAAGGTTGCTAAGCCAGGCCAGTGAGTGATGATCATACACAACTGTAAATCGAACACCTTCGAGATACGGCCGTAACTTTTTGAGCGCCCAAAGAACCGCTTAGCATTCCTTTTCGGTCGTAGAGTAGTTCCTTTCATTTCTTTTCAATTACCGTATCAAAAAACATATGGCTTTTTCACCATCTTCAAACTCCTGCGAAAGTACGGCCCCGATACCAAAATCTGATGCGTCTGTTTGGACAACAAACGGCCGAAAAAAATCTGGACATGTCAGAATCAGTGCCGTAACCAAACTTTCTTTGGCTTTCCTAAAACTTTCCTCACATTCATGGGTCCACTCAAATTTCTTACTTTTCTTTAAGAGATCGGTAAGAGGCCTAGCTAAAATTGCAAAGTATGGCAAGAATCTTCCTTCGCGTTTTTCGGTGGAGGAATCCTCATCATGCTTTCCACATTTTCCGGGTCTACATGGAGCCCGTTTCTATCAACTACATAACCAAGAAATTTGAAAGAAGGCCTACATAAATATACTTTTCCCTACCTACTTTTAAACCCGCCTCTCCTTACCTTTTAAAAACTTCTTTGAGAATTTCTAGGTGTTTCTCAAATGAATCTGTGACAATGATAATGTCATCTAAGTACACAAAGACAAAAGGTTCCAAATCAGGACCCAGAATATCGTCAATGAACTTTTGCAAAGTTACCGGGGAGTTGTGTAAGCCAAAATTAAAAGAGACCCCGCCCTGGCACGGTAAAGGCTGTGTACTTACGCGATTCTTTCCCCATTGGAATGCTTATTGGCAGATTTAATATTTTATAAGGACAAGCACTTCGCGTTTCGAAGTTCTGTCCAAAATCGCTGTAATTACCGGCAGTGGAGAAGAACCCTATCAGTAACCTCATTAAGTTTCCTCTAGTCTACATAGAACCGAAAACTACCATCCTTTTTCTTAACAAGAAGAATCGGGGATGCCCAAGAACTTTTGGACTTCTTGATCACTCTAGCTTCTAACATCTCTTGGAGTTCCTGATGCAGTAACTCCTACTCCCGCCCCATCTGCTAACGCTACTAACCCAGCAGTCCCTCGACTGCTTTCATACAGAACAGTTATGTTTTAATTTGTCTTTAACAATGAATTCTAAATGTTATAAATGTTTAAAAGTCATTCCTGATTTAACATTTCTGCGATATCAACAAAAAAAATTTAAACATTTTAAAATCATAATAAAATATATTTTTTAAGTGTGACAAGTGCATACACACCTAGTGCATTTCAGGCTACTTGATAGAAAGCTCTTCAAATAGTTGTGTTTCTCAAAAAGCGCTTGCAAAATCTACAGACACTCATACATACATTGAATTTAAATACAAGTCGTGAAATTCGTGGGACTACGCGTGCTCAGAGAATACCGAAATGCATTGAAAATAAAAAACGGCTTTCCACCTGCGTGGATAGGAGAATTCCAATAGCAGGGTCATCGACTCCCCACGATTGTATTGCTTTAAGAAATAGGAAAGCTTCATTAAATGATTGCCTTTCTTCAGGAAACTACCAATTGACTCCTTCCACCTTAGGACAGGTTATTGCTGACGTTTCCAAAAAAGTGGATGTTGGTTCACCTTTTCTTGCATTGGTTGGTAGCGGCAATAATTTAAATGCTGATTCTCTCAAAACCAATGCCGCTGCTGTTTTAAATTCCAATGTTGATCAACAATGTTGATGTTGCTGGTAATGCTGGTGTTGCTCCCGTTGCTGACACTATTGCTGATAACGTAGCAGCACATTGGTGCTGCTAGCTCTAAAAATATTGCTGGCTGCTCTGAAAACAACAAATTGTCATTGGCTGCTGTTCGCAACAAAATACATAAACAAAAACAGCCGTTTGGGATTGATGCTGAAGCGGAATCTTTGATTACTCTTCCTAGTGTACCTAAGTCACGTTTCATTCAAGTCTCTCGATTAAGTACGTCACTCAATTAAGACATGATTATACAATTTACTGCACGAAAACTTAATTTACCTGCAGCCAGTTTGGTGTGCTCAAAATTGATTAAAAAGGATACAGATATTTCCTCTCTTCATTTTATCAATTTCCAGCTGGGATCATTTAATGCTGCTCTGCAATCATCTATCTCGCCGATTCGCACCAAAAACAAAATTTGCCTACGTAGATAAATCGTCTTTATCTGCTTTTGTAAACAATTCCTTTTCCATGTTTTTCATAACGTTGGTAGTATGAGGACAAAATCAAATGATTTTTTTATTGCTGCTGCCGATTGCTCGTACAACATCATCGCTCTTACCGAAACATGGTTAAACGATACTTTTCTTTCAAACGAATACTTCACATTAGATTTCAATGTTTTTCGGAAAGTCCGTTACTGTGTCCAGACTGGATTTAACAGAGGAGGTGGTGTTCTTTTAGCTATTCGCTAGTTTATATATATATATATATATACTAGTATTGAACAAATATATTATTCATATTTATTTTTGTGTGTCGTATATTCCTCCTTCATCCAAATATTCTATTTATAATGCTCATATAAAAAACATAAAAAATATTGGAAACGTCTTAGATTAAAATTGTTATTATGTAGTACTTGGAGATTTTAATTTACCCGATGTTTAATGGTCATTTTCAAACCATGAAAAAGTATTTTTTCCTTATAATGTATCTAAAGACGTATAATGTAATTGATAGTTTAATAGCTTTGAATATGTATCAAATTAATGATGTTCATAACTCTATAGGGCGTACCTTAGATTTGGTATTTATTGGCAAAAATCTTCAAGCTAAATTAGAGGAAGCCAGTTTTAAATTAGTTGCGGATAATGACCATCACAAAGCACTTGAAATTACATTTAATTTGATAGAATCACAACTTTCTTGTAACATTACTCAAAAACATGATTTTAAAAATGCAGATTTTGTCTCTATTAATAATTATTTACAATCAGTTGATTGGCAACAGATTTTCAATTGTATTAATTTGTAAATATCTTTAACTATGTTTCGGAACATTATAGATCGTGCTATTATACATTTTGTTCCAATAAAGTATATAAAAATTTCGAAAAGAACAATTTGGTTTAATAACAGTCTATCTAGGCTTGTCATGAATAAGCTGTATAAAAAAGCGAGATTTGAATTATTTTTCGCGATCAATATCATGGAATATTTTTGTTGATGTTCAAAAGGTAGATATGTGTGTGGGTACAAGCACCTGCAAATCACCCCCGTCTATCAACTCCTACTCTCACCTCCACGTGGTGAACATCGGGTTCCTAGTACCTCAACTGGAGATTGGGTTCCATCCCCTTTGGAAGGTTGTTAGTGGCAGCAAACGAGGGAGAGGGGGGGGGGGAGTGTTTCCACTAGTGCACTACTCCTTGCATCCTGGCGGCAGCGGAAGAATTCTCTAGATGGAATCAACGGTGACGTCTACAGTTTCAGTCAGGTTGAACTACTTAGTGAACACCTTATATGGGCTACTACGACGTTTTCGGAGCTCAGGCTTATAAGGAGCGGTTTATCCGGCACTTCGTCCTTGGAGTCACAATAAGGACCTGGTCCTCCAGCTTGAGGGTTGTGCCGTCGGGGTAACTTCCCGGCCGCACCAAAAACAACTAGTTGCGAAGCATCAACAAGCCTCGGATACGGACGGATTCACTGATGACGAACCCTGCAAACGAAATAAGGACAACGAATTTCAGATATGTACGTGGAATGTTAGGTCCCTTAACAGACCACATGCGGCCGAACAACTAGCGGAGGCCCTTGACTGCTGTAAGGCAGACATAACCGCCATCCAAGAAATGCAATGGGACGGGCCGTGCAAAAAAAAGATGAGAAACTGCGATCTCTACTATGGCAACTGCTATACACAACAAAAACAGCGCTTATTTGGACGTGGATTCGTCATTGGAGGCAGGCTTCGACAAGAGGTTTTGAGTTACAAATGTGTGAACGAGCGCCTCATGACAATCCGCATCAAGGCTAAATTTGCCAATATTAGCCTCATATGCGCGCATGCCCCCACAGAGAAAAAAGATGGTGACACCAAAGAAATGTTTTTTGAGCTCCTGGACAAAACATATAAGCAATACCCTAGCTATATCATTAAAATTGTCCTAGGCGACTTTAACGCCAAGCTAGGGAGAGAAGATGTTTTTGGTGATACAATCGGAAAACACAGCTTGCACGACACCACCTCCGATAACGGATTCATGCTAATTGACTTTGCTGCGGGGCGAAATATTGTAATAGCAAGTATCAAGTTCCCACACCTCAACATTTACAAAGGACATGTAGATCCCCTGATCAATCCACTGTCAACCAAATTGACCACATTGCGATCGATGCAAGACACTACTCCAGTATGATGGATATCCGAACTTTCCGAGGGGCAAACATTGACTCGGACCACTACCTCGTTGTAGCTAAGGTATGACTTAGGGTATCACGACCAACGCCAAGAAGAGGTAATACTGTGAGGAAGTTTAACGTCGGACGGCTGCAATCGCAAGAAATCTGCAGATCCTTTTTCGATCGAGTTTCAAATAACCTCCAAAGGAGTCCTTTACCGCCAGCATCAAGTATTGAGAACCAGTGGCAAAGTTGCCAAAATGCCATCAAGGAAGCCGCGACTGAAGTGCTGGGTTTTACACGGCCACCACAACGAAACCTCTGGTTTTATGATGAGTGTCGGCAAGCACACGCAGCTAAACAAGAAGCATACAAGGCAGCGCTGCAAAGAAGGACCAGAACTATCCGTGCTGTATTGTGTGAACGCCTAAAGCCATTCGTCAACAACCTGATAGGTCCATATCAGTGCGGTTTTAGGCCAGGAAAGTCCACTATCGATCAAATATTCACATTATGGGAGATCTTGGAAAAAACTCAAGAACTTCAAATCGATACCCACCACCTTTTCATTGATTTCCGCATACGACAGCATTTATAGAGACGAGTTATATAGAGCAATGTGCAGTTTTAACATCCCTGCGAAACTCGTCCGCCTGTGTAAAATGACGATGGAAAACGCACGCTGTTCCGTCAAGGTCGGTAAAGACCTCACCGACACCTTTGAAGTCAAAAAAGGATTTAGACAAGGCGATGCGCTGTCATGCGACTTTTTCGACATCATACTTGAAATAATAGTGCAGAACTCTCACACCAATACCAGAGGCACGATCTTTCAAAAGTCCGTATAATTACTCGCATACGCCGACGATATTGACATAATCGGAAGAACGCAGCGTGATGTCAGTAGCGCTTTTGTGAGTATTGAGACGGAAGCGGCAAAGATGGGTTTAGCAGTCAATGAGGGCAAAACCAAGTATATGCTGTCATCAAGAAAAGACACCCAACATTGACGTCTTGGACAAAACATCACCATAGACAGCTATAACTTGGAGGTAGTTAGGGACTTTGTCTACCTAGGCTCCGCTATTAACTCAGACAACAACACCAGCGCTGAAATCAAACGAAGAATAACTCTTGCCAATTGCTGCTTCTTCGGGCTTAGAAAGCAATTGAGTAGCAAAGCCCTCTCTCGGGCAACTAAACTGTCCCTTTATAAGACATTCATTATCCCATTCCTGCTCTATGATGCAGACGCATGGACGCTGTCGAAGGCGGATGTGGAGACTTTAGGCAGTTTCGAGAGAAAGATTCTCCGGGTGATTTTTGGTGTCATATGCATAAACGGAGAATGGAAAAGAAGATACAATGAAGCCCTTTACCGGCTGTGCAGCGACACAGATCTAGCCAAAAGGGTTAAAATTCAACGTCTCAGATGGCTGGGTCATATAGAGCGGATGGACATCAATGCTCCGGCTCGGAAAATCTTCGAATCCACCCCAAAGGGACGGCGCAGTAGAGGAAGACCTTTGCTGACTTAGGATTAAATAACCATATTTCGGAGCACCAACATTGTTTTCTGAGTGGGAGATCAACAACAACTAATTTATCTCTATTTTCTAATTATTGTCTTTGTGTTTTTTTTTTCTTTTTATTAATGATTTACCACATTATGCTTCTAACTCAAAGTGTCTTTTGTATGCCGATGACCTTAAATTTTTTAGCAATATAAAATCGCCTTTAGACTTAAGTAAATAAATTGCAATTTGATCGAAATAATGTAGTTTGTTGGTGTAATTTAAATGGGCTATTTTTCTACAAAAATAAATGCAGCATTGTAATTTTTTTTAAATAATTGATCCATTTTGTTTTGATTACAAAATTGAAAATCACTCTTTACAAAGATTATTTAGCCAAAAAGATCTTGGGATTATGTTTGACTCTAAAATGACCTCTTCGCTTGAAATAGACCACGTTATTTCAAGAGCTAACTTAATGATGGGTTTTATAATTCGTAATTCAAAGTTATTTGAAGACCCTTATACTTAAAAAACACTTTACTTATCCCTAATAAGACCTTTGCTCGAATACTGCTATATAATATGGAACCCGTACACTCAATCTAGTATCCAAGGATTGAAAAAATTCAAAAAAGATTTACTAAGTTTGCCTTGCGAAAAATGTTTAGAAATTTTGAAACTTGTTCGCCTTATGAGACCAGATATGCTTTAATCGACTTAAAACCTCTAGCAATGAGAAGAAAATTGTATTCTGTACTCTTTGCATTTGATGTGCTTAATTCTTATATTGATTGTTCGATGTTACTATCAATGTTTAATATATATGCACCTTCTCGTTGTCTGCGACCGAGAGATGATATTTTTTTGCATGTTCCGTATCATAGTACAAGTTATGCAAAATATAATCCAATAACAGAATCTTTTATTGCTTATAATGAATTTAATTTTATAATTGATTTTAATAAAAATAGATTATATATTAAGAAAGAATTAATGAATATACAACATTAAACTCATAATACATTTTATTTAATTAAATTAAGCGTAGTCTATATAAAGTTATGTAACTTGATTGACGAAACAAATGAAATGAAATGAAATGAAACTACACTTTTCTAACCTAAGTCCTAAGTCTTTCAAAATGTTCCCCTCTCACCACCCAGAATAATGCGAGAGGCTCCCGAATCAAGCAATCCTAAAAACTTGATTCCATAAATGTTTACTTCTAAATATGGTCTACTATCCCTACCATTTGCCGACAAGGTAAAATTAATTTGAACCCGATCATCCAACTGGTCGCAGCAGACGACCTAACTAACTAACTAACTAACTGGTCTCTCGCGCTGCTGAAACAAGAGCCCTTTCCCAATTTCCCGAACTTCCTACGATATACACATACTGCCCCACATCCCAAACATTTTCTTTGGACTGAACAGTTTTGTGCCAAACGCCCAACTCTGGTACAATTGTAACACCATTTAGACAATATATAACGACCTGTCTAAAAGAATTCTCTGGGGCTGGAGTAACAGCCGCAACTCTGTGTGGTCCAGACGAACTCGGTTGGTAACTACTTTCTGGTTCCAATAAGTTGGTGGAGTAAAACTATCCACATTTACCTTAAGGGTATGGGTATCTAGCTTTCTACCTAAGACAGCAAGTTCTTTAACCGTCTTTGGTTTGGAACTTGCTTTTCGCACTTGATAAAAGAAATATAGAAATATAGAAATCATCCTTCCCTCTGATAAGGGTTCCGATAATCTTCGGAACAATCCACTAGAGTCACCAGTAAATTTCACCCCCCACTTCCCTATACGTTCGGTGCATTTCTGCTGAACGACCATTTGTTCAACAAAAGTTTCACCCCTATCGACCCCAAGTCCTGATGGGACCCTAATATTAATATCATTGGCTTAAGGACTACTGCAATCACGTCTTGTTGCAGACAGTCCTAACGCAGACCGCACACTATCTGTGGTCTTACCAACTTGTTCCTGAAGTTGGGTTTTTCTATTTGGAGTCTTGTCTTTCTCGACTTCTTCTTCCCTATCTACGAACAAACACAAAACCTTGTTACCTATGTTATTCGCCTTCTGCTTCACAAGGGGTCCTAGCTAATCTTCCTATACACCATTCAATCTTTGTTACAATCTCAATATACTTCATATTTATTAAAAAAAAACTAATTTATAACACAAACCAGAAAACCAGAAAAATAATTATTAAAAATTAAAAAAAATTGGCAACCCTTAGCGATATAAAAAAATCTTAACTTAAAGTTTCCTAAAAGTATTAAGAAAAACAAAAAAACACTTAATTTCAATCTCGCCCGATTTTTATACAAAAATCTCAATTTAAATGTTCACCGAGAAAGAAAAACAACTACACTACAACTATAACGAATCACTTCTTCTCAAATTCAATAACAAAGCGAAAAAAAATATATTGCTAGCTATTAAAAAAAACCACCTAAAAATGTTTTCCTCAAAGAACACTGATTAAAATATACTATCAATAAAAAAACACAATTTAACTTTAACTCAATCCTCAAAATTAAATAAATTCCGTAAAATATCCCACGCGAGAAAGAAAAACTATCACCGAAAGCAACTCAATTTAATTTTCACTCGACATTAATTTTGTACAACAAGAAATAAGTATCGCGAAAAAAGTATCCTTTGGGAGAAAAAATATATTAAAAAGAAACTCCTAACAAATTGTCCTCATAAATATAAAAGAAACAAAAATTAATGAAATATAATAAAGAAATATATAAAACAATGGAAACCACAGAATTGAAAACAGGTTTACAACAAAACAAAAAAAAATATCACCAACAAAACTCCTCAGTGCACTTCTGCCTCTTTTGTTGCTCCGCCTTTGCAACCTACCTACTGCATTACAAAAAAAAAAAAAAAATCTACTGCCTTTTCATTAAATCTACTGCACTTTTGGTCTTACTGAAAGCAATCATTCATTATATAAATGTAATACACAAAATACTTTTTTAATTCTATCTCTGAATAAAATCATACAAAAGTATAAAAAACCTTTTTTTTAAGAATGTGAAAAACTATGATTTTTATTCAAAACCATAGGAACAGTTAAAAAAAAGGTTTTTAAAAAACTTTTTCTCAAAAATTCCAAAAAAAAATCAAAAATGCAAACAAAAGCAAAGTCTTTCATATAAAAACCGACCGTTTATTTTTATTCCACCTTCTCGAATACTTGGGCCGAATTACCGCATCAGTTATCGGGCAGTAAGTGACTGAATTATAAATGTTTGGCATTACCGCTCACGTTATCGAGCACTCTATTACCATTTTTTGACAGATTCACTTCAGCAATCGAGCAGATTTTCATTCGATAGATAAAGTGCGCACTGATGGGTACCTTAACGAAAAAATATGAACTTTTAGTATGTTGTCGTTGTTTATTAGACATTTCTCTCTCAAAATTTCATAAATATTACCTTCGTTTGATGAGTACGAATCATTTTTCATATTGAATTAGTTGCAAAATGTTTACTTTCTTCTGAATCGCAACAATGAAAGTGATTTATCCACGACTAAATTTATCCTAACGACATCGAGCAAACAATAAATACACCATGAAGTTGAATATAACTAGTACAATTTATAATAGTTAAACGATACGTCAGACTATAAATGCCATCATCCCAATGTGGTAACTCGTGCATTTGATCACTGATGGCACTCACTCACTCGTTCACTGAAGTCATAAATCGGCCCCACTGGTTAACCGATTACAATCAAATTTCATGTTCAGTATGTAGCCAAAGTAATTTTAAATTAAAATATTTTCGAAAAAAAGTCTGCTTTAATAATTAAAAATAAAAATTCAATTTGCGTTTAAATTATTCTGCTGAAAGCTATTTTACATGCTTTCTTCGAACAATCAAAAGTCAGGAAAGTTAAGTAAGAACATTGAAGTTCCCTTAATATTTTTTTCAAATTTTATTCGAAGCTGTGAACGCACATAAGAATAAGTATTTTATTATTATTGTTTTTTGTTCTATTTTTTTTATGTTTTAAAGAAATTTTAATGTTTATTTTATTATCTTAAATTTTGTATGTTATATCTTATTTATATTTTAAAATTATGAAAATCTACTGCAGAATAATTGAATCTACTGCGTTTTTTTCTCATATCTACTTCGGACATTTTTTAAAAAAGTCACATCACTGATTGAAATAGCTCTGACCAGTGGAAAAATTTTGGATTTATTTTCATAAACTTGATGGATTTATCGAATCAAAATAGTTTATCAAAAGAAGAACATTTATTGTTGCACAGTAGAGTGTAGATTAAAATGGGCGCCAGGAATTTTTTTTTTAAACCAAATTAGAAAATTCCAAAACTAAATTTTGTTTCTAAGGAACCGATAATTGAAATAAAAGAAAGAGAGTTAAGTTAGTTTAGTGATTTTATTTTGTGAAACCATGGAATAGAAGACCCCTGGACTAAAACCCAAATATGTTTTCAAATAAATGGTTTGTAACGAGTCCGCCAAATAACTTTTTTTTTCAAAATGCTTCATCAACATCGAGTGTAGCTTTGGCTATATGGCACGTAGCGCCGTCTTGTTGAAACCAAATTTTGCCAATATCCTCCTCTTCAATTTTTGTGAACAAAAATTCGTTCAACATGGCCCGATAACGATCGCCATTGACTGCAACGGCCACTCCTAGCTCATTTTCGAAAAATGGCCCAATTATGCCTCTGGACCAAAATCCGCACCTAAACAGTGACTCATTTTGGGTGTATCGGCTTTTTAATGTATGCGTGCGGGTTTTTTGTGCCTCAAATGCGACAATTTGGCTTGTTTACATACCCGCCAAGATCAAAATGAGCTTCATCTGAAAAGATGATTTTTTTGGCAAAATCGGCATCTTCTCTAAGTTGATCGTAGGCAGTTATGTCGCAATATTTCCCAGTGTATAAACCATATTCGTTTAGCGGAAGGATACAACTAATTATCTGTCAAATCAGACATGACCTTAGTTTTACCATTCACGAAATAAGCACTTGTTGAAAAAAAAACGTTAGATGGCGGACCCTTTACAATTCAAGGGGAAATTCAATTGAAATAAATAAAATAAAAGAAAAATGGGTCTTTAACACAATTAAAGCTCGTCCCAAAAATTATGTGGGAAACTGGAACACGATAGATTGTAGATATATTATTTTATTGGAATCATAAATATTTATATTTAAAAATGGAACACAAACCACTTATCTTTCTGTAATGATGTCGTCTCCAATCTCCTTTTCACCTTTCTCAACCTTTCACTACCCGAATCTTAATTTGAGTTTTAAAAAAATATCTCGATCCAAAATTAAATAATAAAAAGATGTCCTCTTATCCTTTCCTTCTCGCTTCTAAGGCTCTCGCAAGAGAATTTATAAACAAATTTTAAACGAAAGTATGCGTTTTTGTATTTTGTTCTTAGTTTTCACTTCTTTTTATGGTGGGCTGGGCACTTAGTACGCATGAGCGAAGAAGGAGGCCCGGACCAGATTTTGGTTGCTGCACCGATGACGATGATGAATTCTCTTTCGAGTCATACCGATAACATTACATGTAAAAGAAGATAAGATTTTCATATCTGCGTTTTTTGATCGATGAGGATCTAGTGAATGATTTGAACCTCAAAGGTATTCTCAAAATCCTTCGCTGGACTTCAAATCCTCATCACTATTAACCGACTCTATGATCCTAGTCCAAGAATTATCAGAAAGCAGTAGTTCCGTAAAGTTTCCTATCAAAGGCGTTCACACCGGAAAGAATCACTTGATGCTGAGATGCTTCAAGCCAAATACGCAGACCTCAAAGGTATCCCACTGAAACTGTACGTTAATGCTGCACTGAAGCTGCTTATTGGTTTTATAAACTGCCGACTTCGAGTAAGCTTCATATCCAATGAAGGTATAGACCAAGAGTAAGTGACAGAAAAGACACGCTAAGGTTGGACCGTAAAAGGGCAATAAAGTTTCTTGCATTGGGAAATAACGTCCAAGGAAGTATCTCTCAAATTGAATAATGAATAACGACTAAAATTTGGCCAACAAATTGTTGTACTTACTTTTCCATTTGGGCGTTATTTCTTTGTTGTAGTTGATTTCAAAACGGGCATCAACGACCAGAATAAGAAGCTTAAATAGTGAAAAGGAATTAAACCCAAAATAGGAGTTATCGCCTAAAACAATAAGTAAAAAAAAAACACCAAAATATGAGGAAACATCGTCCAAAATTTCATTATTTTTTTTTTGCGAAAGTTAATATTTATTTAATCTTTTGTAAAGTTTTGTATTTTATTAAAAAACAACCCACCACAGCTAGGTGGAACGCTCTGCCGGAAAGTCCTATGCGCGCGGGCCCAGCTTGGTGGGACATAAGTTTCAAATTTAGTTTGATAAATATAGGACAAAAGTCCCAAATTTTATAAGAGATAGTATTTGATAAGGTAAAAAACAAAAGCCATCACTTAAATGTGGGCTCTGTGAAATAAGAGTTTCGATCTTAAGCTCGCCAAAGACAGGCGAGTGAGGTGGTCGCACAAAAAACGAAAATAAAAAAGTTAAAACAAAAATATAATTTGCGCATTGTTGTCGCGAGTGTTTAAAAACAAACGCACTCGTTTGAGAAAATGAAAAAAATACCCCTCGCGTGTGTTGTAAAAACAAAAATATACCCACTCGCGTCATTGGAAGACATATAAATATACCCGATCGAGCTGTGGAAGAAAAAATAATATACACTCGCGTTGCAAAACCATCCTCTTATCTGTCCCAAGACCTTTGTGCTAAACTTCCTCTTTTTTATCTACCGTAGGCAGTTTTTGGCCATCCAACGCTTGCGGTAAATAGATAGGGGCATCTAAATTTGTCCTATTGTGCTGAATGTTTAAATTGATTTTTTGTTTGCAGGCTGCCTTATGGGCATAACACCTAAGACAGTTTGTTTATTACGGAAATTAATTTTGACCTTTACTGCACGGTTCGACTAAGTCAGAGTTGTGTTTTGTATGTATGTATTTTTAACTGGTAAGTGATTTTTGTGTCGTCTATTCTAATGTTAGCCATTTAAGGAAGAATTTCTTTCACGTGTATGCCTACACTGTTCAATAAAGGTCAGCTGTTTTGGCATTAAGTGAAACTTAGGTTGAAGTAAATACTGATTTATCAGAATTTGCTCTACACGGGTAAAGCTTGGTACCATTACTCTTTTCCCATCATAGTCTCGTATTCTATGTTAGGAATGATATTGCTTGCCAGAGCATTCCGAGTTTGCTGTGCGGTCTGATTCCATCTCAGAAATTGTATCCTTTTCTCCTCGCACTGAAAACGTTATTGCGGGCGGTTTTAATGTACACAATTCCAATTGGCTCCTCTATTCTAGCCAGAAAATACCTGAAGGAAGGTATGTCGATGTCTTTGCCGGATTACATCCCCTTACCCAACTGATCGATGTCTAAACCGGATGTTGCTGGGGAAGACGCCCATATTCGAGTGTTATTTCTAACTTCTAACCCTGATAAGTATACCATAAGTGTAACTTCTCCATTTAGCACTTCGGACCATTGTGTCATTTCAGCAAATTTCTTGCCCTCCACCCATCCAGTTAAAGAAAAACTTGCCACCATGACTGTTTGCCAATACCAGAAAGCCAACTGGGACAGCCTGAATATTTTTCCTAAACTTTAAATGTTCATTATACTTCCTCGATAGTGACATTGATTGCTGAAATGATCACAAATGTGATTCTTCTAGGGATGTGTGCTTTTATCCCTAACAGAGTAAAAAGCATCAAGCCTAAAGAAAAGTCCTGGTTGAGCTCTGAGTGTAAAGAAGCTATCAGTCTCAAGGGAGTAGGTTTCTGATTTAACAAAACCAACCCTACAGAGGAAAATCGGAATAAGCACAAACAAGCATGGAACTCATGCAACTCCGTTATTCATTTTATTTCCAATATTTGCATGACCAAAAATTACAGCAAAAAATTCTACAATGTCCCAAAGGCAGTAAAAATTGTTGGTCATTTGTAAAAAATATTAAAAACTTCTCAACATCTTCAGTTCCAACGCTCATCGCTAGTAACAAACCTAGTGTCTAGTCTTCAGAGAAGGCAAACTTGCTCGCAGCACATTTCGCCGCCAGCTCTACGTTGCCTTACAGCAACGCCGCCCCTCCTGTACTTGAGAATGTGAATTTTTCCATGGGATAGATTTTTTCCGCACTCGTACAGTAGCAAGAGTTCTCAAAGATTTCGATATACACATATCCGCTGGCCCGGATGATATACCCACAATTCTTCTGAAGAGGTGTTCTTCCACAATGAAAAAGCCACTGCGTAAGCTTTTCCATTCGCTTCTGGAATCTTTCCTAGAAGATGAAAAGCAGCATTTGTTCAGCCTGTACCTAAAAAAGGTCTCCCATCCTTCTCTCCTCCTACCGACCTATAGCAATAGGATCCCTTTTTTCTAAGTTCATAGAAACGTTGATTTACCGTCAGCTTAATGAATATCTCGAAGATCGAAAGCTACTTCATGACCGTCAGTATAGCTTCCGCAGCAATTGCTCAACTGGTGATCTGATAACATATCTCGCCGAACAGTGGTACGAATAGCTTTGGTGAAAGTAAGATTATTGCTCTCAATATCTCCAAGGCATTTGTTAGAATTTGGAATGAAGCTCTCTTATCGAAAATGTGTGCTTTTGCGATCGATGATACTCTTGTTCGTTGGATTAGAAGCTATCTTCTGGAACGTTTAATACAAATTGTATTGGACGGAATCAAGTCTGATTCCCACAAAATAAATGCTGGTGTGCCCAAGGGCTCCGTTCTGTCTCCAACTATTTACCTCATTTTTATAAATGATCCTCTGCCTGTTTCTTTTAACCACTTAACTGTTTTGCTGACGACACTACGCTCAGCTTTTCATATTCGTTCGATAATTCACGTCCTTCGCCTTTGGACGTACAATTGCAACGTTATTGTATGTCAGCTCATTAAGCTCCAATTTATACAGCATTATCAAATGAGGTAATAGGAATCGTGTGGAGTTTAATGCTTCGAAACCTCAATGCTGTCTTCTGTCGTTCAAACTAAACAAACCCCCAATGCCCTTGTCCATGAATGACACATCGAAGAAACCGAAAAGCTCTCAGTAGTCGGAATTTGTGTCAATGACAACCACCGTTGGAACGACCATATATTTGAGATTCGATAAGAATGCTGCTAAGTGCTTAGGTTTTCTGTATCGGTGTAAGAATTAGTTTACCCTTCTGAACTGGCTTCAATTTACAAAGCGTTTAAACTCGAGTATAACTTCCACCTCTTGGCAGGTGCTTCGCAAACATCGCTTCACCTGCTTGATAGAATCCAAAATCGAGCGTTTAAATTGATAGGAAATAGAACTACCGCTGAAACAATTGCTTATCGCTAACACCGACCCAATGTTTCATGTCTTTCCTTATTTTATCGGGTCTGTTATAAAAAAATTACTCTAACTAGCTAACTGCGTTCCTCCCCTAAAAAAACTAAATAATGCTACAAAATTGGACCTTCCTCTTCTTTTTCACATTCTTCACCTTCAATTGCATTGCATTGTTTGTAACAAAGGCATAAAAAGGATCCAGGGGATTGCTTAGACGTGCGATCTGACTAGCCAATCGCTGGCCAAATTTCTAATTCTAGTTGCTCCGATTTACTATTTATTCTTAAATACTCTAACTCTGAGATCTCGACCTCTTAGCTAACTAGAACATCAAATGGATAGTAAAATGAAGAAAGTATCAGAAGCAACTCTTTTAGATTTTCCAAAAAATTTTTTTTTTGCCTATGTTAATCGTTGGATCCTACACAACAATGTTTATTTTTTTTCGAATGTATTCATATAATATGTACATAACATACATACCAAAATATAATCCAAACGATTTTTTAAACTCCAACAAATCTTCGCATATATCCAACCTCTTTCCTACCTCAAATTTAATTGTGACCTCAATTCTCTCTGGTTATTGGCCCAATGCTGATATTGTTTTATTTTATACATTAACATTATTTCGCTCGACGTTATGTCGAGCGCACGATATAGTCTAAAAGAATTTTAAAAGCCAAAATAGTTTCATTTCTTTTTTTTTATTGCAGCTGGCTCAATTACTACCCATGGAAGAGAACTTTCTTTTACTTTTCCGAGTGGATAATCCCTTGGAATCCAGTGTTGAGTTTATGAAGGTAAGTTCGGCCTATAAAACTGGATTTTTTTTGACAAATTGAATCAATTCATATCAATTTAACGCTAACTAAAATATACAAAAACTATTTACAACCCAACAAAATTAGAAAAAACACATTTGGACACATTCCATGCTGCTTTAAGCCATGAAATCTTCTAAGCTGAAACCAGTTATATACATTACTCATAGAGAGTTACAAGCTTTTATCAAACTGGATCTACAGTTGTTGAAAGACAATAACGATATAAAACTCTATTTAGACTTTTTTCTTGCGATTATAGGAACTATAGGGCAAGTTATGCATTTGTGAAAAAAATTCAACAATCAAACATGACATTACGATGATAGAGAAGTCAAAAAAAGGGGGTCCGGAAATTCAGTCCGTCTGTCTGTATATCTGTCTGTCTGTTCGCACCTTTACAGCCTAAACGGATGGGCCGATTTGCTTCTTGGTATTTAGTATTTATTTGGTAGTATCTCGGGGCTTGTTTTTGATTTTTGCTCTAGGTCGAAAAATAACAATACATGCCATACAACCTTTAACAAAAACTTTGATTTTCTCGAAAACGGCTCTAACGATTTTGATAAAATTTTCAGGTTGCTATTTTTTTACAACAGTACATCTTTCAGTTAGAAGAATTTTTCGAAATTAGTTCTTTAACGGTACCTCTCATAGTACCGGTTTTATCGTAAACCATTATCCCGATTTCAATAAAATTTTGCACGCAGGAAGTCATTTATATTTCAATTAAATTTCAAAATATTTAAAAAACTTTTTTTTCGAATTTTATTTCGAAATATTTTGAAAACGAGTTGATTAGATTTTTTTTCAAATAATTTTCCCAGATGAAAACTACAGATTTTCTTATAGATAGAGATGGAGATAGATAAATTCATTATTATATAAAAAATGTCTTACAATATTTCTTTACTTAAGAATAATGAAATTGCTTTTCTGCCGTCTGCGTCTGCCGGAAATGACATTTCACTTAAGTGTTTAAAAAAGAAAATAAAAATAATAAATTAAAAGCAACAAGTACTATTTTTTACATATTACAATCTTTATAGGTTCCTAATTAAGTTAACAATGTATCCAAATTTAAGACTATAATTTAAATTAGCAAGTTTTAAATGAAAACAAAACATGAAAAAAAAATTATTTGATAAATTATTTACTTTAAGTAGTTGATAATCTTATAACAATTTTAATATGATTTGGAACACAAAATAATTACAATTTTTATATGATGCGAAACATCAAAAACATGCCAATTTTGAAATGATTTGAAACACAAAAAAGTTTGATAAGTTAACAATTTTAAAGTAATTTGAAAACTTAAACAAAAAATCAAAAATTAGGGTGCTTTGAACTCCAGTAACTGGATAAACTAAATCTATTGTGTTTCGAAACTGTTGCGATAAGTCTAGGCGTATTTGCAGTACATATATAACGCAGACCATCCCAGTACTCCCTTAAGTATTTCGTACAGTCGACTAGGAGAAAGAAAATTCTCGTAGAAATATAAACGGCGGATTTCTTGCAATATTGGGCAGGTTGCAATGAAATCGTACCTATTTATCTTCAATCTCTCTTCTGTTACAAAAATTACAGATTTGTGATGGTCAGCTCGATAAGGTTTATTGATATTAAAAAGTTCTACACGAGCTTTGAAAATGTAGCTAATAACTTCGACCGAATTATTTTTGCAGTAATAGTTTGCTTCCAAAGGTAACTGGTGATGGAGGTTCCTATATGTATTCCTGAATGTTGTAGAAGTTGCTGTGTGAAAATCTTCTCGTCTATTTTTGCAGTGACATCTGCAAACATACCTCTTCACAAGTTTGGACTCCCTACTATGAAATTCAGAGTACTCGTATTAAGGCCGTTCAACAAAAATGGATCCGTTTTGCTTAAAAGGGGCTACCATGGACTGATCCTTACAAGCTCCCACCTTATGAACAACTCCTGCAGATCCAACCTCGATCTCAAAGACGGGTTACCAATGACTGGGTATTAATTCACCAACTTATCAATGGCTTTATTGACGCCCGAAATTGCTTTGTGAAATTGGTCTGAACTACCGTGTGGTTTGTCATCACTTACGCAATCTTCAATTAATGCATGTTGCTCAGCACAGAACTAACTATGGATTATATGAATCCCGCACGAGAACGAGTTAGCTTGCCAATACTAATGCCAGTTTATTTGATTTCATTATTAATAAAAATTAAAATCAATTTTACGTACCAGTGCTTCCTCGTATAAATGCTAAATAATTCTATGTTTGTTATGTTTTACAGAAGTGGTTAAAAACACGCTGTATCACACAATCAGCGACTACAAAGTCATACCAACTCCGAGATAGAGATCGTCTTAAATGTACGAAACAATGTTCGGAGATAATAGCTGGAGAGTTAGTAAACCCTTTGAGTAACGGTCTTCATGTAAGGTTGGAAATTTTTACACTTATGATTTATAGCATGCAAAGGGCAATAGCCATGACCTGGCACGTCATCAGCCCCTTTATTTTTTAAATTGTAAAATAAATAGAGTATATAAACTTGTGTCTGTTAACTTAATTTAACAGGATATAGTTTATTTATTGTAAATCCTGAAAAAAAATTGACAGGCGATTACAATGAGCAAAATTATTTGACAGGTGAACTGAAAGGAGCACAGTTGATGAGGTAAAATAAACTTTCTCCTGTACAGTTTAAATTTGGATATGTTTTTTATTTTTAGTAAACGTTTTAAAATAAATATGTAAAATGACAGGCGATTTTGAATAGCATAAGACCTTGACAGGCGAGGGGAAAGCTGCTAAGGGCGTCCGCGTAGGAGGTGTTACGTGAACGCATATGGTGCGAGTGTGACAGTAGAAATTTAAAGTGCTGGAAAGCAAATGGTCCAAAAACCTGTCAAGCGTTGACAGTTCGCAGACCATCTGCCATCTTATTTTTTTCCCATTGACAGTTGGTGGCACTTCCCTGTTGTGCCAACTATTTTTACTTGTGTAGATGCTACGAACTATTACGTTTCATATTTTGGGTGAGTAATTATTAATTGTGCAGTTATTTTGTGCATTGTTGTACTTAATATTAACATTTCAGTAAATAGTGTGCAGGATGGAATCTGAACACGTGGTTTGTGTGATTTGTGGCGAAGAAACTGGTGAAAAATTTGTATGATTCACGGCGACTACGTTATATAAAAGCAAATCAATATTAAAAAAAACAGAAAAGACAATAATTTAAAATTTAATGTCAGAAGAAATAAACGCAAATACTGGTTACCATGTGGAATGTTATAAAAATTGTATTGCCGTGATTAAAAAATATCGCACGACTGAATTATCAAGTCTTCAAATTTACCAGCATCAAATTTACCAGATACTAGGTTCTATTCTTTATTTTTAACTATATTTTTGGTTTGATTACGTGCCGCAAATTTCATTATCACTAAATACATATTAAATGAAAATTATTCAAAGTTATAAATAATATAATAACTATTTAAAAGTGCAAATCAAGATTTAATTAATTATTATTGAGTGAAATAAAAAAAAATCACGTGAAAATAAAGTTTCTTATTAATTATTATATGAATATTGCAATATTTTTTTTCGTTTTATAGAAATGTCGTGGACAACTGTTGAAACAGTGACAATCGCCCTTCCAATTGCTACTGAAGCAAGCGGAGCATCAACATCTGGTGAAGTGTCCGTTAGTAAGACTATCGATGCTGATAGGCTATGTGTCTTTTGTAAGAATAAATATAAACGAGTGAAAGGGCGATACCAACCTCTTTACTCGTCAGAAAGAACAAGTTTGATGCAAGTTTTGAAAAAAATTCGGCGAGGATAATGAATTTTATGAAAAAGTTAGCGCAGATTCAAGCCCATTGATTTTGTATCATAATAGTTGTCGAACAATTGCCATATACACTTTACAAGAAAAAGTGAAGATAAAATCACCACAGAAGAAGACTTGGAAATATTTTCTCAAACTGGCTTTTGATGAAATGCAAATTTTCATCAGTGAGGAAATAATAAATAAAAAAAGGACATTTTCATTCACATACCTATGTAAATATTACTTTGACTTATTACAAGGAATACTTGAAGAAAATGATGAAGCTGTTGATGTCAATTTTAGTATCCAGCGGTTTGAAGCTAAATTGTTACAGAGTTGCGATGAAACTAAAATTATCAAGAGGGACAGAAAAAAATATGTAACATTGAAGGATTCTGTTCTTGATGCAAAAATATGTGAACTGTTAGAAGTTGCGGAGATATTGCAAAACGCAGCATCAATTTTACGGAAAACTATTTTAAAAATGACGAAAAAAGAATTACCTGAAATCATAACAACTGCTGATTTATTAAATGGCGAATGTGAAATACCTAAGCATTTATTCGATTTTTATTGTTTTCGTTCTGAAGATAATGAATGAACAGGCGAGCCATCTGTTCCGAGTGTTCATTCAGAACATAAAAGAAAAGGACATCATAATTTAAAGCGACTGCCTCCATTAATGGCACTAGGACTAAAAATATAATGTTTCCAATCTTTCATTGAAAAAAAGTTATAAGTATTAATGAAGATGTTTACAATAATCTCTCTACATTTATCGTTGGTAATGAACCGTTTGTGAATGTCATAGAAAATGAAGCAAAATCAACATTGATGGCTCGATACTAATATCACGAAGAAGAATGTAGAAAAGGAACTTTTGGGAAAACGCCTCAATTTTATATTACTTATATGGATCTTGTTCATTACTATCAGTTACTGAGTCAAAGCATAAGGACTGAAAACTTTTCTTTGTACAAATATATTTTGTTAAAAATAGCAAGTATATTTTTTATGAAAAATCAACCTAATTATTCACGATGGCTGATAAAATATCACGATAATTTGTTAAAAGTTGGGCTTACACATCCATCAATTAAAAAATTTATGAAAGATGGATACCTCGGAATCAAACGTACTGATAAATCTTTCTCTAGACAGCCAACAGATCTAGTACTTGAACAAACTATTAATGCGGGTGCAGGAAAAAGATTAACCGGTGTGATCCACTTCACAAATTCTATTTCCGCTCGTCAGCGATGGGCTAGAAGTCACGATATAAGAACAAGGATTATATCTCACACAATGGACATTAAAGGTTTACAAAGAAAAAATGACGTATCAGCGGACCTAGAAGAGCATGCAATTAAAAGAGATTCAGCACAGTTGTGGAAGTTCATAAATACCTTTGAGAAATTTCTAAATCCATTTATGTTAGATCTCAACAAAGATTTTCTGTATTATATTGGTAATGGTACAGTAGCTTCGATCGCATTACAGGATTTCTTGTTAAGTTTTATACAATCAGGAGAAAAATTAAAAGAAAATTTTATAACTGAATGTTCACTGAATGGAAAAAGATTTGAAGTAAGAATTGCACAAGTGAAAGTTATGTATTTTGCCTCTGAAAAAAAAAGAAAAAAATCAAATTCGGTGATAGGGTTCATGAAATCCGTATCATACCCCATTACAATAGTTCCAATGTCATTGTGTCATGAAGATGGTACAATGCATAAAACTCAAAAATCAGCAATGGTTGAAATTTTGAAGGAAAATGTCAGCAGTGACGAAGTACCAAGACGTTTCGTTGTTGTCATTTTCGATGGATTCTTCTTACTGCATACATTCAAAAATATCCCAAAAACTCAGGTTGGAGTAAATACTGATTATCAGAATTTGCTCTTCATGGGTATAGCTTGGTGCCATTACTCTTTTCCCATCATGGTCTCATGGTCTATGTTAGGAATGATATTGCTTGCCAGAGCCTTCCCCAATATGGGCAATGCTCCAACACGGACTTTAACTTCTTATGGCTCAAATTCACTGTCCGCAAGCATGTCATTCATTATTGTTTTATTTACAGGAGTCCAAATCTTGCCAGTAATTCGACTTGTAACGAGTTTGATGCACTGTCTGATTCCATCTCGAAAATTGTTTCCCTTTGTCCTCGCACTGAAATCGTTATTGCGGGCGATTTCAATGTACAGAATTCCAACTGGCTCCGCTATTCTGGTCAGACAACACCCGAAGGAAGGTATGTCGAGCTCTTTGCCGGGTTACATTACCTTACCCAACTGATCGATGTGCCAACGCATATACCGGATATTGCTGGGCAAGCCGCCCATACTCTTGACTTGTTTCTTACTTCTCACCCTGATAAATATACCATTAGTATAACTTCTCCATTTGGCACTTCAGACCATTGTATCATTTCAGCTAATTTCTCATCCCCCACCCATCCAGTTAAAGAAAAACTTCCCACCAGGACCGTTTGGCAATACGAGAAAGCCAACTGGGACGGTCTGAATATCTTTTTTCCGAAACTTTAACTGGTCACTATGCTTCCTCGATAGTGACATTGATGCCAGTGCTGAAATGATCACAAATGTGATTATTCTAGGGATGCGTGCTTTTATTCCTAACAGAGTAAAAAGCATCAAATCTAAAGAAAAGTCTTGGTTTAATTCTGAGTGTAAAGAAGCTATCAGGCTCAAAGAAGTAAGTTTCCGATCTTACAAAGCCAACCCTACAGAGGAAAATCGGAAAAAGCACAAACAAACAAGGAACTCATGCAACTCCGTTATTGAAAGAACCAAATTTTTGCATGACCAAAAATTACGGCAAAAAATTCTGCAGTGTCCCAAAGGCAGTAAAAGTTTTTGGTCATTTGTAAAAAATATAAAAAATTCCTCGACATCTTCGGTTCCAACGCTCATCGACAATAACAAACCAATTGTTTACTCTTCAGAGAAGGCAAACTTGCTTGCCGCCCATTTCGCTGCCAGCTGCACGCTGCCTCAAAGCAACGTTGCCCCTCCTGTACTTGAGAATGTAAATTTTTCCATGGGACAGATTTTTTTCCGCACTCGTACAGTAGCAAGAGTTCTCAAAGACCTCGATATACACAAATCCGCTGGCCCGGATGGTAAACCCCCGATTTTTCTGAAGAGGTGTTCTTCCACACTGGCAAAGCCACTGCGTAAGCTTTTTCATCGCTCCTACTCTTCTGGAATCTTTCCTAGAAGATGGAAAACAGTATTTGTCCAGCCTGTCCCTAAGAAAGGTGACCCATCTCCCGTAATACTCGTCTCGCAAGGAATGCTCATCAGTTCACCCTGGAGCCCAATTTCGGACGTACCGTGAAATATAGGGATTCTTTTTTTAGCCGAACAACACGAATTTGGAATAGTTTACCCGGCGGGATTTTCCCTTGCCATTTTGATCCCCTAACATTCAAAACCAATGTTTATCGGCACCTCCTATCTCTCCCCTCCCTATCTTCGTAATGCCCGCGTGTTCTACATTAAAAGGGAAACACATTATACCTTGTGCGCGCGTTAATTATAAAAAAAAAACATTTGGTGGTATTTCCAACAAAATTATGTTGCTACTAACATCTACATATGCCTCACGAGTAGATATCATTTAATTACCGGACCCGAACAAGTTAGACCAGTTGACTTTATGAAAGAACTTCGTAACATCGTAACATACAGCCTTGTATATAAAATCTATAGTACTATCATGAAGACGATTTTTTTAATTTGAACTCGCCACATGTGAGGGCGCTACAGTAGCTCATGAAATAAATGTGGATTGTTGTTTAAAATGAGTAGAAAAGGAAAAATGGAAGAGCAAGAAATAAATATTGGGTAAGAGAGTGAGCTCTTTGCTTTTTTGGAGGATGTGGCTTGTAGATATATTTGATCATGTGAAGTAAGTTATTAGTTGTTTTGGTTTTGTTTTTTTCTTAGGGATATGCAGTAAGATACAAGTGTACCGATATAGGTAAACAAATGTGTGTTTACTACTGAAAGTATTCTTACGTTGCTATGTTAATATGAATCCTTTATTATGGATTCAATAAAGGGATCGCAGACAGAAAATTCAGAGGGAGAAACATAGGTACATACATATCCTTAGTTAAATCCTTATAAGCGATATTGATGTTGTCGACATTATTTTGTGTACCTTTTTTACCTTCACTATTCACTTGTCTACATTTTAAATGTTGAATTTTTTGTGTTGACGTTGATTTAACACACACATTCTTATATTTAACTACATAGTTTTATGTTTGCTGTGAGAAAAAATATTTCTTGGTATTTTTGTTGGAATTTGGTAACTTGTGAATGATTTCAAGGCAGGTATTTTGTAACTTGTGAATGAGTTCAAATGTATGTACCTATCTTGCAATTTAATTAAAAGTCAACCTAAGGTATTTGAATAATATAGGTATAGGTACCTATGTTTGAGTATTAGGGTTTATTTTTTTTCCGAAGACACTTAAATAGGTATAATAATTTTGGACTTTTTGAATTTTTTTTCAGATTTTGGAATGCAGTCTTATAATATGCAGATAAGATGTTAAATAAAATTAATTGATGTTTTACAAAAAATACTTAAAATTAAAAAAAAAAATCAATATTTAGTTAGGTAGGTGTAGGTAGGTATACCAAGATATAAGTTAGAAGAAAAAAATATTCAAAATGTTAGTACCTACACAGAATTTAAAAATAAAACTTAATAGAAATTCAAAGAGTCGTTACAGAGAAAGGGGGAAAAAGGAGTTATATTCGTAGTGGGAAACATAAAAACAAAAATCCATCATTAAGGACAATATTTAGGAGAATTATGAAAATCGATAACTTTGGCACCGCAAATTAACAACGGAATCTTGTAGAGGGACTAGATACAAACATTTTATACTATAGGAAAAGGGGTATATCTTCTCGCGTTTAGCCAGGAGGTGCAATTTTCTAAAAAAGCACTTGCATTAGAAAAAATTATATTCAAAAATAACATACAATTATGTGCTACGTCTTTTTTTAAAGCTCAAAGTCTGTTCTATCATAAAGTTTTTTTTTAATCTTTAAATATCTATAAAAACTATTGTAAAAACTTATTTCAAACTCAAAATTTCAGAAAAAAAAATAAAAATAAATAGTTCATATTGATTTTTTTCAAAATTGAGAAAATATGTACTAAATTTGCTTTTAATATTTAATATTACTCCTATTAATTCTTAATTGAACACCGAAAACGAGATGATATTATGTATTCTAATATTCGAGAAAGTTGAAATTTAAGTTTTTTAAAAACAGATTAATTTGATTAACTGCTTTAAAAAAAAAAATAACTTCAAACCCAAAACAAAACACAAAAACAATAAGTTCTTCTAAGCATACGCACCTTTATCTAATTCTATAGTGATGTCAAGAAGGGGGTTGTAGGGGGCAGCATGCACCCTTTAACTAACCTCACTTTTTTTTCTCAAAACTTATAGTCATAGAATCATCTAATGTTCAGTGTTCGATAAAAAATCAATAGCAGTAATAAATAATGAAAGAAAATTCAGTACCTACATATTTTCCTAATTTCCGATAAAAATATTAATATGTATATAAAGTCTTTAATTTTTTTCTAAAATGTCGGGTTTGAAATAATTTTTGTTTTTTAAGTTATTGATAAAAAGTACTTAATTTAAAAATTGCCCCTCTTTCCTAAATGCCGGTTGATAGAGACATCCCTCCCATAATAAAAACATAATACAATTGATAGAATTGTTCGTTGTTTTCATTGATGGTGCTGTGGTAGCTCTATTTTTCCCCAAGTGGCTCTCCGTGGCCACGCTGGTGCTATTCCAAGCTTTTTGTAAAAAAGTGTTTTTATTTATTATTATTTATAATTTAAAACACTACACACACTTAATTATAAAAAAAATAACTTTACAATTTAACTAATAATAATACTTACTTTATTTATTTTTAGATTTCTAAACATATGAACTAAATCAATAAATACATTTCTTTTTTCGCAATTCTTTTGCTTCAAAATTATTATTTTATTTAATAAAATCTTGAATTTTGTTCTTCTTTACAATTTTCTCAAAACTTCATAAGCAATATATGCATATGTAATCGTTTTTTTTTACTTTTTCTTTTTCGAATTTAATTTTAGACTTCAAAAAAATTATAATTTCACAGTTTCGCAGATCGGGAATTACCCCAACACGGCTAAATATTGACAGACATAAACGTTCTTATTTTTGTATGGTACGAAATTACAAATGTCAGCGGGTTAAAGTATACTTTGAACAAATAAACAAGAGGTTTGCTCGTTTTAAGGTTAGTCAAATTGTTTAAGGTTAAAGTATACTTTATGTCGATTAAAATTAACATGGAGCCGCCGCTCGTTTTATATTTTATTTTAAGAGTCCACTTCCATTTTAAAATAGATTTAATGTCGGTTTCAAATGTTTAAAACTTTGCGCCTATGTATTTACATACACTTCACAAACTTGTACATTTTTAATTTATACTTCACAATTAAACAAAATAATCCATGAAACATAATGTCAATGAAATTATGTTCAAAAGTGACAAAAATCTCTTTACAAGTAATTATTTCTATAAGCTTTTACTTACCTTATTTTACTACCATAATTTCAAAAAGTGACAACTTGTTGTTGTACTCAAGATCTCTTTATAATTTCTTTACCTTACACAACACATGTTCCAAGAATGCATTCCTATACCTAAGTATATTATTAAACAATATCTGAAAATTCCTTATCGTACCATCATTTCAAAAAGTAGCAACGTGTTATTTTACTCCTCGTCTCGATAATTTACTTACCTTACTCAATACTTGTTCCAAGAATGTATTAATTCACTTATGTATTCAAGCAATATCGGCAAATAATATCATTTTTCCACCCCTACCTTATTTGTCTACCCGCACTTCAAAACGTGATAGGAAAACATGTTCCAAGGATTCAAATACCTTAGGTTGACTTTTAATTAAATTGCTAGATAGGTACATAAATTTGAACTCATTCACAAGTTACAAAATACCTGCCTTGAAATCATTCACAAGTTACCAAATTCCAACAAAAATACCAAGAAATATTTTTTCTCACAGCAAACATAAAACTACATATAAATTAAATATAAGAATGTGTGTGTTAAATCAACGTCAACACAAAAAATTCAACATTTAAAATGTAGGCAAGTGATTAGTGAAGGTAAAAAAGGTACACAAAATAATGTCGACAACATCAATATCGCTTATAAGGATTTAACTAAGGATATGTACTTATGTACCTCCCTCTGAATTTTTTGTCTGCGATCCTTTTTTGAATCCATAATAAAGGATTCATATTAACATAGCAACGTGAGAATACTTTCACTAGTAAACACACATTTGTTTACCTATATCGGTAGACTTGTATCTTACTGCATATCATCATCATCATCATCGGCGCAACAACCGGGATCCGGTCCGGGCCTCCTTCAACAAATTCTTCCATACATCCCGATTGGTGGCCGACGCAATCCAATTGCGCACCCCAAGGCTTCGGGCGTCCTGGTCTACGCCATCCTTCCAACGTAACAAGGTCTGCCACGTTGTCTTCTACCATAAAAAGTACCGCAAAAGACTTTCCGAGTTGGTTCCTCGTCGCTCATGCGAGCTAGGTGTCTAGTCCACCGGAGTCTACCGAGCTTTATTTTTTCAACAACATCTGTTCGAGATAGATTTCAAACAATTCATGATTGTATCTTCTCCGGAATCGTCCTTCCTCACACACGGGGCCAACAATTCTCCGTAAGACTTTTCTCTCGAACGCGAATAAGAGATCAGAGCGCCTTTTTGTAAGCACCCAAGTCTCGGATCCGTATGTGCGTACTGGTAAGACCATAGTCTTGTACAGCAGCAGTTTGGTTTTTATGGTAAGGTTTCTGGATTTAAAGAGCCTTGACAGACTATAGTAGGTTTTGTTGGATTTAAGCAGCCGCCCGCGTATTTCTTCCTCCATATTGTTATCGGCTGCTACTTTCGACCCAAGATAGTTAAAGGACTGCACTTCTTCAAGTTCGTGCTCCGCTACCCTGATGGTTGTACCAACATTTCTCGCAGACGTTGCCGCCATGTACTTAGTCTTCCCTTCATTTATGTGCACCCCAGGTATTTTGCCGCTTGCTCGACCTGGGTAAAGGAGTCTTGTACAGCTTGTTGGCTTCTGCCGATGATGTCGATGTCGTCTGCGTAAGCTAGTATCTGGCTGGACTTGGTGACGATAGTCCCTCTTGTTGACGTGCCAGAGTCACGGATTGCTTTCTCCAACGCCATGTTGAAGAGGATACAAGCCAGACCATCCCCTTGTCGGAGTCCATTAAAGATGTTGATTGGTCTGGATAGCAAACCGGCTACTTTTACTTAGCTTGTGGTGTTGGTCATGGTCAGCCTACATAGTCGTGTCAATTTATTTGGGATGCCGAATTCTCTCATGGCCTTAGTTCTATCCTGGCTATGCTATCGTAGGCGGCTTTAAAGTCTATAAAAAGATGGTACGTTGGGATATTAAATTCCAGACTTTTTTCCATCACCTGCCTAAGGGTAAAGATCTGATCAATTGTTGATTTGCCTGGTATAAAACCACATTGATATTTGCCGATTATGGTATTAGCGTATGGGGCTATCCGTTCTTGCAGGATAGAGGATAATATCTTATAATATGTACTCAACAATGTTATACCCCTATAATTGCTGCATTTTGTGATATCTCCCTTCTTATGTATGGGACATATGATGTCTTCTGGCATCTCTTCGTGTTCCCATACGTGTACTATGATTTCATGAATTGCTTGATGTAGTGTTGGCCCTCCATGTTTGATCAGCTCGGCAGATATACCATGGGCTCCTGAGGCCTTATTATTTTTGAGCCGATTAATCGCCTGTTTTATCTCCTCAATGCTTGGTGGCTGCAGCATGAGAACTTCTTCTTGAAATGTTGGAGTCTCCATTTCTTCCGTGAGCTGACCGTTCAGCAGTCACCAAGGATGATTTTATCGTTATACCTTGGGCAGGCATTGAGGGTCCTCTCTACAAGTTCGTAGTAGGAATCTCTTTCTTCTTCTTCGGACTCCTCAGTAGGTGCGTGAACGTTTTTGAGGCTGATGTTATTGAATTTGCCTCGCACGTGAAGGATGCATAGCCTTTCATTTATTGCGTTAAAGCCGATGACGATATGCTTCATTTTTTGGCTGACTAGGAAGCCTACCCCGAGCACATGGTGTTTTCAGTGACCGCTAAAATATATGTCGTATTCTTTTTTCTGCAAAACACCATTCCCTGGCCTTCTCACTTCCTGAAGTGCTGTTATGTCAGCTTTATACATGGCCAGGACATCAGCTAGCTGTTGTGCAGCTCGAGCTCTATAGAGGGTTCTGACGTTCCATGAGAAAATTCTTAAATCGTTTAGCACATTTATTTCATGAGCTACTGTAGCGCCCTCACATGTGGCGAGTTCAAATTAAAAAAATCGTCTTCATGATAGTACTATAGATTTTATATACAAGGACAAAGCACATTCGCAATAAACTAAGCAAAGCATTTCACCAAAAATCATGCTCTTTATTCATCTCTCACAACCTACCGAGTTAGAAAACACACATGCCGCTTGGAACGCCACCGTCCACCGGTCGCCATGATAGTACTATAGCAGTTTATATACAATGGGATCAGTGAATAAATGTACAAAATAAACGCGCGATTTTTGTTGAAAATTCAATTTAAATCGCGGCTATAAGAGTTATACCAGTCAAGTGCATCTTTTTCCCAATAATTTTAAGTTTAGTTTAGAATCATCTAATACTTGGTATTTTATTGTTCAGTTTATTTGAAAAAAAATCAAAAATAGGCATGCAAAAATGACGTTTGCTGATTTAACTCTGAGCTGACGATTAATTTATTTTTCTGAGGAATATTCCGCACTGAAATCGTATTTTAATCAGAAAAATTAATTAAGTCCTTACCCGAATACATGCCTGCCTATTACAAATTGTAAATACATTATGTATATATGCTTGACTGAGAGTTGATTTTTCGATCGTCAGTTAAACAGTCAGCTAGCTACCGGAGGATTAAAGTTTTTCAACTCTTCAACAATCGAATAACAAAATCGATTTTTCAACCAAGGGTAATTAAATTATATACTTTCGCGGTCACTTGGTTTTCTGGCTGTAAAAAATGCAAAACTGGACCGATTTTCATAAATACCAATTCAAAATTATAAAAAAAAAAATAAAAAAGTGTCATTAATTGGTACTTCTTTGGCACTGGATTTATTTTGTGCTGGAAAAGCTGAATTTTTTTTTTTGCATTTTCTGCTTATTTGTTTGTTTTTTACTTAAGATTACGATAAAAAAAATCGGGAATTAATTAGGTGAGGAAAAAAGTTATGCAGAATTCATAATTCATTCATTATTTTCTCACGTTTCGACTGCATTTGAAATTTTTTTTCGGATAGATTTTTTTTAGATATCTATCTGAAATTTTTTAAAGTTTTTCAAAAAAAGGAAATGTCAGTTTGTTTTAGGTACCTACCTAAGGTAGGTAGATACTTAAACTTGTTTATTATACTAATATACCTTACCTTTATCACTGCTCTTAACCTAGTTAAGCAAAGGTGAATTATGATTGAAATCATATTTTGTATTTATTACTTGGTTTATTCATGAAGGAATCTACATATTTTCGGAGACAATCCTATTTATTATTTAATCACATTTGCTTAAATAGTTTCCAGGGGTCACGAACGAGAACGTGGCAGGAACTTTTTGACCATTTATCTACCAGGTTACAACCTACAGTTCCTTTTTTTTTGAAAAACTTTAAAAAAAAATTGAGTAAAATCCGCAAACGTCATTTTTGCAAACCTATTTTTGAATTTTTTACAATAAACTGAACAATAAAATACATAGTTTCACAAAACCTTTTTTTCATTCGTAAAAAAATTATTGAGTAGGCATATAAAAAAAATTCGAGCAGACATGGAAAATCCAGTCTTGTGCACATAACATACGCAATAGATACATACCTGCGCTGCGCCGCCACACACTTGACTTCACATTTTTTTGAAATTCCTCTCTAATGTTTTTTTTTCTTAGCTACAAAGCGAGAGGGTAAGGATATCAACTCACCACACAAAAAACGAATAATAAGCTGAAAAAGGCAAAGAGCTTTCTGTGCTATACTTTACGTTACGAACGATAAACAGGCAAAAAGCTTTCTTGCCTGTTGACCTCTGCCTGTTGAAAAGAATTTTCGATACCTTTTTACTTGCGATTTATAGGGACTATAAGGCAAGTTATGCATTCGTAAAAAAAAATTCTAACAATCAAACATGACATTACGATGATAGAGAAGTAAAAAAAGTGGGTCCGGAAATTCCGTCCGTCTGTCTGTCCGTATCGATATCTCAGCCTAAATGGTTGGGCCGATTTGATTCAAACTTGGTATATAGTATTTTTAGAGTACTCTACCCGACGGTTTTTGGAATTGGCATTGGCATTCTTGCTTAACTTATTTTTCTCGAAAATGGCTCCTACTATTTTGATAAAACTTTCAGAAAGATGTTTTCTATGCAAAATCTATCTTCTAGTTTTAATGGATTTTCCATATGACCGGTTTTTTTAAAATCAATTTTTCTCGTTAATTAATTGACGGATTTTAATAAAATTTTCAAAATATGTAGTGCTTTATGATTTAAATAATATTGCTTATTAAAATTTTCAAAAACATTTATTTTTAATTTTTAATATTTTTTAAAAAAAAATATTTTGTTTTTTGAATATTTTGAAAACGGTTTTATAGATTTTTTTTATTTTTTCTCCTAGTATAAGCTATAGATTTCTTTGAATTGACATACTCAAAAAAAATTTAAAATATGTTTTCGAAAAGTTTTTCAAATAAAACATTTTTTTGAAAAAAACTGATAGAACGATTTTGAAATGAAAAATTCATAAAATAGAAAACAGCAAAAGACATAAGATGGCTTACAACACTTTTTCCAAAAAACCTTACGAATAGTGTTTTTTTGATTTCATAAAAAAATTTCCCCGAAATTTTATTTCATTTGCCTCGGCTAAACCCTAGCCATTAGTCAAATAAAAGAAGGTGACAACCTACATACATACCTACGTCTTTTATTTTAATATGGAAGTGAGAGATCTGTATAATGTATTGTCTGTGCTTGTAGTGTCTACAATAACTCCATGGTCTTCAATATAAATGATAATTTATCGTGCCAACATCATCAAGAGGGTGATACGAAAATAATATACCATACATGCTAAATGAATGAAGATGTATCCGACGTATTAATAAAAACATGTGACACAGCCATTTTAATAATAATACTCGGAAACATGGACCATTTTCACAATAATGATTTAAAAATCTGTATGGAATATGGCACTATTAACTTCAAAAAATGGATAAATATTTCTGAACTGTATACAAAATTGGGACCTTCTATATGCCAAAGCTTACCGGGATTTCATGCATTGACCGGTTGCGATTTTAATCCGTCCTTTTTGAGAAGAGGTAAAAAAAACCTTTCCAAATATTGCAGAAATGTAGGGAGTATCAGAAGGTGTTCAAAGCATTAGGAAATGCAAAAGTAGTAGAGAAGCAAGAAGAAATTTCTCCAATACTCGATAAATTTGTATGTCAAATGTACGGTTTGAAATGGTCAAAATTAAATGATGCGCGTTATGAAAAGCTCCTTGCTACATATAACACAAGTAATGCTAAAATATTCATGAAAAAAGTAATATGTTATGATTCATCAAATCTACCTCCGTGCCAACGTGAACTGCAACAATTATTAAGAACTGCATATATTACAAATATGTAGCGAAATTGTCATTTAAAGGAACCAATAACTCTTACCCCTGAAAATAACGGTTGGAACTTAATTGATGGTCATTACGATTTCAATTGTTTTGAAGGGAATACGGTTCCTTTTTCGATATATGATATACTTTTACGAGAGCCTACTAATACCGCCGAAGCACAATTAACTGAAACTTAGGAATACATTTCGGTAACATACAATTATTTAATTCAATAACTATACAGTCCTGTGTAATTGAGCTTGATATTAAATTCTTAATGACCTTATTGATTTATTAAAATAATTTTTTTTCTATTTTCAGAAGAGGAAAACATCGAAGAGTCAGATGATGATGATGAAAACAGTAGTAGTGAAGTGTCGGATAATGATGAAGAAAACTAGTGTAAAAACTAATGTAGATTACATTAAAACTAATAAAATGTATTGTATTTATCATTTTTATTTTTATTTTATATCACTCGCACCATATGCGTTCACGTAACACCTACGCGGACATTCTTAGCAGCTTTCCCCTCGCCTGTCAAGGTCTTATGCTATTCAAAACCGCCTGTCATTTTACATATTTATTTTAAAACGTTTACTAAAAAAAACATACATATCCAAATTTCAACTATACAGGCAAAAGTTTATTTTACCTCATCAACTGTGCTCCTTTCAATTCACCTGTCACATACTTTTGCTCATTGTAATCGCCTGTCAATTTTTTTTCAATTTTTACAATTTACATCCTATTAAATTCTGAAGCTTACAGAAACAAGTTTATATACTCATTAATTTTACAATTTAAAAAATAAAGGAGCTTATGACGTGCAGGGCTGACGCCTGCCAGGTCAAGGTCATGGCTATTGGCCTTTGCATGCTATAAATCATAATTTTACAAATTTCCAACCTTACAGGAAGACCGTTAAGAAGAACCAAGCCTCGTCAGCTGATGGTCTAATAGCTATGGGAACGTGTTATAACTGTAAACTTCCCCCAATGCGATTTAAAAATAAAGAAAGAAAAATCATTTGTCGATTTTTCATAGGTTTGGCGCTGCTTCACCGGTGGTTTTAGTGCGGCAAAAGTCCCAGACTACTCGGTTCCGATTATTACCAAGTGTCCTTTGAAGATGTCCATCGGTAAAAAAAATTTTCGTACCAGTGCTCCACTCGTATAAATTTTAAATATAAGTTAGTTTTGTTTTATTTAATATGTGTTTTGTATGTTATGTGCGTGTGTTGGTTATGTTATGTGACTTGTTTATTAACCACTAATACATGCACTAAATGATGAGCCTCGGATCATAGATTGAAGCTTGCTTTAAGCTCAATATGTCCGAATTTCTGAGTGTAAAAAAAGGTCATTCGGCAAAAAAAAACTTCAAACCGATTACATTGAACATTTTTAAGGAATAAAAAAAAAATAAATCAATTAATTAAATACAGTTAGTTTAAAATACTGAAAACCATCTGTGTGATTATTTTAAAATTATTTGACTTTATAATTTGTAAACTCAAAATTAAAATTATAATTTTGTCGACTTCTAAAAGATGATGCCGGATTGAAGGATCAAGTAATTTAAGTTAAATTTTGCTTTTTGAAACCACCGAAGACTGTAGTTTCAACAAAATCTGTTTTAGAATTGTTTGCCCTTTGAAGAAACTTTTCATTGAAAGCACATAAAAAGCGACATAAAATACTTGCTGCATTATATTTCCCTGCAACTTAACTAAAACAAAGTTTTCACATTCTATTTAATACAACTGTATATTCTACAAGTTTTTCGGGTTCGGTATGAGAAAAGCTTTCATTTTCAATGAAATCTCCCATTAATTGATCGGATTCCGCAAAATGCATTTTATCACTATCACTTTAATCAGTTGACGATATATCACTCCTTTTTCCTTTTTTGTTTTTTTTTTCTGCGTCTATTTTATTAGCATATCGTCTGGGTCTGAGTGTATTTTCTTCAAGTGTTTGTTTTTCTGTAGAACTGGTTAAAATTCGAGAAGATCCACTTCTTTCTCAACGGCTGTTTTGTGTAGGGAATTGCTGATTTTTCGTGGCTTTGATTTCTTTTTAATAATCCATATAGCTAATCTTTTTTAGCTTCATTAGATATATCCAATCATTTGGATGTGATATATTATTTTGTATTGCATATTCATAGGCGAACTTTGGAAAAGAACCATATATGTTAAGCCAAAATGGTGAAAAGCGCTCTTTTTGACATAAAAGACCAGTTCTTCTTCTTGGACCTTTGAAAAAACTTGTTGCCAAGTATACTCAGACTGAAATTTATTTTATGTATCGCTCTGCGAATCAGATAATTTATTGTCTTAAAGGGTCTCATTTCAAAAAACTTGAATTTAGAGTTTGGCGTTTAAGATCGTGCTTTCTTTCTTCTTAACAACATCGTTAGCAGATGTTTTGATTAATTAAATTGTTTACCATATCCAACTAAATATCTTTCGCAACACAGAATTAATATTTAAAATAATCTGAATAATTTAATATTGTGGCATGCGGGTTAGGTTCGAAATTCGGTATAAGTTATAGTTCTATTTTTAAAATTCTGCATGCCAAAATTCTGTTTTGCATATTTCTGGAAGACCAAAATTCTGCATTTAAAAATTATGTACGCTCAAAATTCAGTTTTCAAAAAGCGCGCACTTTTTTACATTATCAAAACGATTTCTCTTTTACAACATATTTACAGAATTTTGAAAAACAGTTTCAGTTTTGTAAGTGGAATAAAAAATTCATATAAATGGAGTAGGTATGTGTGCATAATTATGTATGTTCAAATTTGTTGACTTTTGGGTACGAATTATAAGTATGGCTTTAGTTGAACTGAAATAAAGTTGAATTTTAGTTGAAACGACACGGACACTGTTATTTCATTCTATCCAAGTACTTTCATTCGATACCAACTTGGTATTGGTATCGCAACTGAAAGTATCGAATCAAAAGTATCGAGTGTGTACTTGAAGTTATTTGTATCGTTTCATCCCTTAATGATGGTATATACATTCAATATTATTACTCCTCTCTTAATATTGTATTTAAAGCAAGCTACCTAGGTTTGATTTTTAACTGTTCTTTCAGATTTGGCGTGAGTATGATACCGACAATAGTGGATTTATTGAAGCCGATGAGTTGAAGAACTTCCTTCGTGATTTGCTCAAGGAGGCCAAAAGAATGAACGACGTTTCAGAAGATAAATTGATTGAATATACTGACACAATGGTGAGTAATAACTATTTTGTATATTAGTTAGATTTTCTAGTCTAACATTAATGAATAGCGAAATATCCGAAAAAGCAATTAATTATAATTACTTTTTCAAGTATTAATTAAATGCCAATAAGGTTTATTACAAGACTAATATTTCCAGACAACTATAATAATCAAAATAGATATTTAATCAATTTGGTGCATAAACAAGCTTACATTATGCAGGCACACTAAAACAATTTGACATTTGCATAGATTGAATAGATTGATACATAGATTGAATTTTTTTGTAGAATTTTAATAATTACTATCTACTTTTATTTGTTTTCATTATCCTGGATCGGTATCCGAAGAAATCTACTTTATAACTCATTATTTTCATTTATACACATAAATAAGAATGAAGTATCTGTTTTTAATATCAAAACGAGCATTTTTTATACAAGATGCATACCTATGCAGTTTTAATTTTTTTTTGTCTGGCTTTCTGTCTTTGTTCCGGCTAATCTCGGAAACAGCTGCACAGATTTTGATGAGACTTTCACTGGCAGATAGCTGATGTTGTAGGGAGTAGGTAAGGCTATTTGAATTACCATTAGGTGTCGCGGAATCGTTTTTTCTTAATTTCTTATTAATGACCAATTGTGACGGTACTTTTACTAGCAGATGATTAATGTTGACAACGTAACTTAGGCTATTGTAACTAATAGGCGGCTCAGCGCCGTGGTCGTGTTTTTAAAAAATACAGGATATCCCCAGAAACGCCGGGTGAGTAAGCTAGTTTATATATTATAGTTTAAAGCTGAAAAAAGTATCACTGAAAAGATCAAATGCCTATTTTGACAGCAGATCTTCAAAATTAGAATGATATCGCTATTAATTTGAAACAACGATTGCTAGAATGAATTAAAATTCGCTAAATGTAATTTTTTCACAATTGATTTTAAAGACAATATTGCTAATCCTACTTTCCTTTTTAAAGAACAAGAACAACTGTGATAAACTGACAAATATACATCTATCTAAGAAAAACACAAAAAGTGATGATAACATAGGTCATCAAGTAATTAGCAAGTAATTATAAAAATAATTTTGGGTTAGAGCCATCTTCGTCGGCACTGGCCCACTTGTCGGCAGTGCTTTTAATTATCGTTGCTAAAAAGAAAATCTGTTTTAGAGTTGGGTAAGTTGGGAAAAAAAGCTTTTGTCACGTTATATCAACGTAAAAAACTCCATCCCTTTCTCCGAGGCAGTGAAGTTAGCATTTGACGAAATGCCGAAGAATACAAGAACAACATTGTAAACTTGGATTTATTTTGTTTGTTTGTTATATGTTAAAGAAAACGACAAAAAAGGGTAATTATACGGCGGATTTTTGATAAGAAATGTTTAAATTATCCTCATGCCAGATTTCAGATAGTTTTTTTAGCTTTGAGTGCTAAAAAAATTCTTCATAACGAATTTTTTTTATCGTAATCTACGCAAAAAAATAAATAAATTAGCAGAAAAAAAGTTGATTTTTCAACTTAACATCTTAAAATAAAGTCAGTGCTAATATCCAACATAACTATTAATGAGGTTTTTTGTATTAAATTTTCCTCTTTTGTTTAATAAATCTGTCGTCAAAATGAACATTAAAAAAAAAATTGAAAATCGGTCCAGTTTTGAATTTCTTACAGCCACAAAAACAGGTTACCGCGAAAGTGCATAATTAGATCTCTTTCGTTTCAAGTGCCGCACTCTTTATTATTACCATCTCCAAGGACGTTAGTCCGTGTTAATGTAAAATGGGCCTACGTACTTTGCGGTTAGTTTTGCTGCTTCAAAAATCGCCGCACCTGATAATATGAAATGTTAACAACCCAACAATTAAGTTGGCAACCTAAGCTAATATTTTTCATTATTTTCACCTCTTTCATCATATTTTTCATTTTAAATTCCTACCATTAATAATTATTAAACTTGCTTTACCAAACTATATTTTGTAATCCAAAACACCTTTAAAGCTTTATAAAAAAACTAGCGGGCCCGGCAGTCGTCGTCCTGCCTTTGTCCAAATTCTTTTCATTTTAATCTAGTCCTTTCGATGCGTTTTTTGCATATACAATGTATCGTTTCCACATATTGTTGTCAATTGTTCAGAAAATCAAATTTTATGACCATCCAAAAGCAGCGCCACCTACTGGGTCCAATTGTGAATCTAAACCATTCTCAGATCCTCTTGAACACACACAAAAAATTTCATCAAAATCGGTCCAGTCGTTTAAGAGAAGTTCAGTGACATACACACTCACAGAAGAATTATATATATTAAGATATTTGTTATTACTGTACAAAATAATATGAAAGCTTTAATGTATGTAAATCTATCTAATGTATGTAAATAACCTAATCTAATTGTTCGATTACTCTTCATCAGCCAGGGGTTTGGCTTACTTTTAAGTGCGATCGTTTACAACGTCCTCTAAAAGAAGTAAACCACACTGCTTGCGCGGTATACAGTAGTTCTTTGTTTTGCCTGGCTATTTTGCCCTTTGCTAACTTACCCTTTTAGAAATCGGTACATCAACAGGTACAGCAGCTTCCGAACAGCTTGTCTGTGGGTAAGGATTTCTCAAAGTTTTTCTTCACTTTTTCACTTTTTCCGTTTTGTATTCACGTAAGAATTATTGAAATAAATAAGGATGAAAGATATACAAAAATCAACACTCAACGTCTTTCATTGCGCCAACTCTGCTCGAAAGCATTGTATATACAACGCCTATAGTATTATCAAGAAACATATTTTTTTAGTTCTGAATCAAGTTGCCAATTGGTGTGAATATAGAATAAGTACAGACAACAAAAGTGTATTAAATAGTGGTGAAATATCGGTTAAGGATTTCGTCTTCACTATTTAGAGTTAATTTCGAATCAACCAGGAAGATGGCCAGACGAAAAATTACCACCATGAGAGTACTATAGAAAATGTATATACAATGTCGAAACGCAGAAGAGACAGAAAACAGACATGGCTAATTTGTCTACCGACCAACTGAAGGAGCTCATCAATGCCATGACAACGCAATCTGTCTACAGAGGAAGTTTTAACCACTTTGCGGAACTTTTTAGAGGTGAGAGTGATCCAGTTATCGTTGAAAACCTTATAGCAACAATAAGTATATATAAGGACATTGAACGGATTTCCGACCCAGATGCGATCAGAGGGTTTCCGCTCCATTTGCAAGATGGTGCTGTTGCCTGGTGGCAAGTAATCCAAGGTTAGGCCGCAACATGGCAAAATGTTCTTTCCCTTCTGCGTTATTCCTATGCCCTTGCTAAGCCATCGTACAGAATATTTTTAGAAATTTTTGAACAATAACCGAAAGAATCAACGGATGACTTTATATCTATAAAAAGAGCACTATTTTCAAAGCTAAGTGAACCAATCCCGACAGAACGAATGATGATCGAAATGATCTATGGAATATTAGGAATACACATACGTGACGGAGTTCCACGAGACACTATAAACACTTTTAAAGAATTGCTGATTATGGCAACAGCGGTAGAGCTTTCCATAGCTGAAAGGTCAGCCCAACAAGCCACTAAAATAGAAGCAACGTCAAAGAAAAGTTGTACCTATTGTTTGCATAAAGGACATACGACGAACGAATGTCGAAAGAAAGAACGTGACGAAAAGACACAGGTGCAACCAGCTCATGCATCTGTACTGGCAAAAGTACACGATACGTACGTTCCAACTGCCCATCGTGCAAGGAGCTGCCGAAAGGACCAACAACGGTATCTTTCAATTCAATCAAGACCACACTCTCTGTGGTGATTATACCAATTTACTGCCCATGGAGAAACGGGTATAGCATATCTGGATACTGCTGCTCGAACAAGCGTGGCTGGAAGAAAGCTATATGGCACTAAGTTTTCAGAAATTACTGCAGACGTCACATTTGCTGACGGAGATGTGAAATCTCAAGAGATTTTTTTCGGAGAAACGAATATCACAATTGGAAATTGACTGAGACCAATAAGGTTCGTAGTGTTGCCAAGAGGCACTGACAATAGAAAACTGATCGGTATAGATTTTTCTTTGAAGAAAATGGAATTGTCTTAGATTTAGGTCAAAGAATGAGGTATTTTGCAGACCAAAAAGAAAAAGTCTTCGATTTTTATGACACAATGCACACTAAAAAAAGAGATGTTGTCGATGTATTTCCCAATTTTCAGGCTTTTCAACCTATTTCGCCTATTGGAAAAACTCCTGTACACATTCAACAAGCTCAGGTAACACCTGAAAGAAGAAGCATTACAGCTGACACAAGTAGCCACAACGATCCTGTACCACGAAAATCCGCTTTTCTGACATGCTTTGAAGCAACAGTCAATCAACTTCCTACAACACCACGTCCGGACCAATATCTTGGACCTAAAATTCCTCTCAAGAGAAAAAACCCAGATTTCTCAAACAATGATTATTCACCTCATTCAAATCCAGCAGATATTCCGAGACTCACTCAGAAGCGATGAAGTGACTCCTGAACGGAAGAAGGAGAAAACTAATGTTCCCTCGACCTCAACTCATATACGAGAAGAAGAGATTGAATTGGAACCATTTTTTTGGGAATCCTATTTGCTCTAGTAGTTTTGAAAAGCATTATTGCCATCTAAAGCGAATATTTGGACGCCATCATCTTGGGCACATGATCAAAAATGAAGGCATACCAGTTGATCCTGATAAAACTTCTGCAATTTCACAAAGGCTAGAACCAAAAAACTCCAAGCAGGTAATATCGTTTCTACAAATCTATTAATGGTATCGCCGTTTTATCAACAACTTTGCTAATGTATCGAGACCACTAAGCAATCTCACAAAGAAGAATACACCTTGGAAGTGGGGAAAAGAAGAGCAGATGGCATTCGAAACCCTGAAGTCCTTACTCATAAGTGCACCTATTTTACAATACGCCAGTGAAGAGAAACCATTCCGCTTAAAGACAGACGCCAACAACTACGCGCTCGGAGATGTTCTTGTCAAGAGGGAGAAAGCCGATGAACACCTAATAACCACTGGAACGGGAAGCCTTTACCATAGTCTGGGCAGTAGACTAATTTCGGGTTACATCGAAGGTGGTAAAATAAAAAAAACACCATTCCTGCCGCATCGTCAAGCCAACTTCAGCGCCAGAGGGGGAGACTATAATAACCCAACAATTAAGTTGCCAACGTAAACTAATATTTTTCATTATGTTCACCTCTTTCATTATATTTTTCATTTTAAATTCATATCATTAATAATAAAATTTGTTTTACCAAATTATATTTTGTAATCCAAAAAAACCTTTACAGCAGTAAGGATTTCTTCACTTTTTCACTTTTTCCATTATGTATTCATGTAAGAGTTATTGAAATAAATAAAGATTAAAAATATACAAAAACCAACAGTCAACGTCTTTCATTGCGCCAACAGAGGTGTGTATAATTGTTAATTGGAATTGGATCAAATGCCCCTTCACCCTTTTTGCTCTACCAACACCCATAGCCAAAACATCCCCGCTACAAAATTCGTTTTCCAAACTAATTCACTTGGGAAATACTGGACTTCTCTTTTCCTGAAATAATAAGTTTTTGCAAGTTCCTTTTGAAGCCGCCTCAAACTTTTTCAATTATTTTCTTTCTCAATCGCTTAAATTTCTCCACAACTGACTACTTTTTCTTATGCATCTAGGTTAAAGCATGGTTCAACTTTTTCTGAATTGAGAATGTTAAAATCATTTGGATTTTTAGCGAATATCAGTTCGTATGGGCAAAAGTTACCAATGGCCTCCAAAGGAGTTGTATTAAAACAATAAGCAAAATATGGTACCCATTGATCCCAACCCCTTTTATCTGTATTAATATTAGATCGAAGGTATTCGTTTTGAGTTCTGTGTGATTTTTCTACAGCACCTAGCATAGGCGTAGCGTCCATATAACTCGATTCCTACCGAGTTACCTTTTAAAATTGTTCTTTCCACCAATGTAAAAAAAATAAGAGCAACATGAATCCTAATAAATAAAATAATAGTGTGTATTCATTATACTTGCGAATGAAGACGTTCGCAACATTCTACTCCCCCACCCTCCAACCCATTCACACACCGGACAACCACCTCTGCCTATATCTTTCTACTCTACACACATATCTAAACCTCATTGTCTTACTCAACATAAGCAAAGCGATATCAGATCAAAGTAACTCGAAATGAATCGGGTTATTAAATGTGTTGCTTGATAGAAAAAAAACTATTTTCTTTCCTTTCTTTTCCTCTATCGTTCACTGAGTTTGACTCCTCTCTTTTCAATACACGCTTTTTTACGCAAAAAAATTTTGGAGGAAAAATGATTTCAGTAAGCTTAGTTTTATTTAAAAAAAATATAGATTTAGGACGATCTATTCCTCCTTTGAAAATTATAGATTTAGGACGATCTACTTCCCCTTTGAAAATTGATTACCAACGCAAGGATGGTTTTGTGTCTCATTTTAATGAATATTTGTACCAAAAACATACTTGGTAGTTGTAAGCTTAATAAAATGTTTTGTTTCCCTTGTCTGCTTTTTTCGAATTCCCTAACTGTTTGGAGCCGTACGGGCTACACTGACAAAAATAATTTTGTACATTCTGCAAAAAAAAAAACATGTCAAGACGGAAAAACATATTCGTAGCTGTTTATCTTTGCACGAATTCGAAACGAACCGTATTGAAACCTCCTTAGGTAGTTTTTTTGCTGTTCATAACAAAAAAGTACACGGAGAGAATTGAAAATCAGTAATAGCGAAATTTTTAGTTGTAATTTACAAAACATGCATTTTTTGTAAATCACGAGTTATGTACTTAAAATTGATCCAATAATTTGTAATTTAGCTTTCAAATCAACTCAAATTGCAACATTTTTTAAGTTGCAAGTTATGATTTAAAGTCATTGTGACTTTAAAGCATCAAGCATCCACTTTAAGTGGTGAAATATAACTTCTCTGGCGTGATTTGCTACTTCAAAGGAATAATCTTACTTCTACAACTTGTGAATGTTGAATTTAGAAAAATATTTCATGATTCACTAAACCTTAGAATCAGTACAATTTACTAATGGTCGGAGACGTAACACTAACATAATTTCAGGATGGTAATTTGCAAAAATATTTTGCTGATTTATAACCACTGAATTATAGAATCAAGAATAAAATGGAATAAAATAGAAGCATTTGTTTAATTTTTGCTTGAAACCTTTTTCCGAAATCAACATCACTTCAGTCAGAACCTATGCATACACATTTGTATGTGTATGTCAGTTCTTAGGTATAGAAGTTATGGAAGTAGAGTTAGGAACGATAATAATTTTTGAAATCAGAACTTATGTTCTAAATTTGAAGATGATTTGCATTCATCATGCATTCAGACAGACAAAACTTTGCCACAAACTCAAATAAAATTATTAATTATCGTAATGTCATTTTTGATTATTATCTCATTATCTTTGTATCTAAATGAATGCACAACGCATATTAAAACTCGTACCTACAATCGCAGTAAAAATGGAAAAAAATTTAATGGTTAAACAAAATTTTAATTGTTAAATGGAAACTTATAAATTCGGGAAGAAGGAATTAAAAAGAATAATGTATCTATTACAATTTATAAACTGATTTTTTCAAAAAATCAAGATTTTTCCTTTGAATAATGTACATCTATTTGAATTTATCAAAAAACAAACAATAATGCACCTTACTCGAACATCAAGTTGGCTTCATAAACTTTTTTCTTTGACCTTGCCGAGAATAGAGAAATGAAACCAACCAAATCAAATATACTTAACCTATGTAATGTATTAAAAAAAAACCCTTATGGTGTGATTTTTTGTGCTTATCTTTTCAACCTGCTTCAAAGTTTTTTTTTATATATTTTTCCCTTGTACTGTACTGCAACTACAAGAAACACGACGCCGACGGCCGACGACGATTTGTAAAGTTGATTGTAACCAAAAACAATTTCGCTCAGCTACAAAAATATTCCTCAACATAGACACAATTTTCGGCTTCAATAAAAACTAACCAAGAACTTGTTTATTTTATTAATTTTTCTTCCTTCATTCTCTGCAGCATGTTTCTGTATCTTGCGACCACCATCCATAGATACAAAATATTGAAATTCCCAACACAAAAAATGTTTATAATTTTTAAAAATGCATAGGGGCGCCATCTCTTAGGAGTCTAATCGTGAGACATACGCTGTTTCAGGTTGGGGTATGAAATGCACCATCTAGTAATAATGTGTCTATGGTTAAACTCATGTTTCTTGCACACAGAACTCTTTTGCCAGAGTTCCCAGTGAGAGACAATTTTTTCTCTTCGCATGTCTCATTTCTAATTGAATTATCTATTGAACAAGTCTGCGTAGGTCTTATTGTACAGTTAAAGATGTATACATTCCACTAAAAAGTATATTGTCCGTTTATAGTAAGCTTACCAAGCAATTGATTTTGTTATTGATATGTCCGGCTCCGACAGCATTATTTTAGTTTTAGAGGACTTTAATTTACCAAACATTGACTGGATTATTTAAAAGATGAATCCTACCTAGAAGCTTCCTTATTTTCATCCCAAATTGAACTTTCTTTTCTTGATAAAATTACTTATACAGACTTACAGAAAAAACAAGCTCTATTAATATTAAAAAAATCGAACTCTCTATTTAATATTTTTCTCTGACGCTATTAGTAAACTCGTTCTAGAGTATAAATCTGGTATTACTATATTAGATAACTACAATCCACCTCTGGATATTTTTCTTGATTTGAGTGGTAAAATTTCTGAAAACAGTAGCTCCTTAAACTGCTCATATAATTATGACCTTAGAAATCAAATTTCCAACCGCTGTCTGAAGATTTGATTAATTCTGGAATCTACAGTATATTACTATTTAACAACTGGTTAAGTAACAGTCTCTCTTCAAAAAAAATTAAATAATGCAAGCCTTACCACCCATGGAATACTAAAGAGCTTCGTAATAAAAGAAATAAAGCATGAAAGGTTTACCTTAAAACACTTTCTCCAATGGACCACCCTGTTTATATGGAATATTTTGATGAATTTAATAATCCTTCAAATATTTTATATACGAGATACGTAAACGATATGTGAAGTTCCTTAGAAGAGGACCCTAAAAGATTTTGAAAGCTTGTTAATTTGAAGAAAAAAAATCAGATGTCTTTCCAATCTTCAGTTAGAAAAATCCATCGATATTTCTAACGCTTTCGCATCAAATGGTAGTGATTCATTTGTTAAAGAACCAATGTTTGTTCATGAAATTTTTATTTCACTTCTTCATTTCAATCTACATACCAATTCGCAAACTAGCTGTTATCATATTTCTGTACTGCAGAATACAGTTCTTGATCTTCTTTCTTCGCTTAATGATGATTGTTCAGCGGGCCCCGATGGCATTCCCCCAATTGTGTTAAAAAAGTGTAAACATTTTTTTGAGCTTTCACTTAAAGACGGAAAATTTACCAGCACATGGAAAAAGTCATTCCTTACTCCTTTATTTGAAAAAGGAGACAAGGCTAAATCTTGCATTCCAAAACTTTTTGAGCAACCAGTGTGTGAGAGAGGCATTTTATACTTACTATAAATCTCATTTGTGAACAACACGGATTCGCGAGGCATAGATCAACTGTTACTAATCTTCTTACGTTTTATAAACAAATGTTCAAATGCAATAGAAAAACATTGTGTATCTACACAGACTTCTCAAAACCATTTGAACAACAAAGTCACGAATTAATTTTGTTCAAGTTAAAAGCTTTTGGTTTTCCCCCTTTCTATTAACTTGGATCAAATCATACCTTGAGAATAGATCCTACCAGGTAAAATTTAGAAATTGTCTTTCAGAGCCTTTCGTTGCTCACTCTTGCGTACCTTAAGGAAGCCATTTTGGTCCTTTACTATTTATTTTGGTTATAAATCATGTTACGTCATGCATACAAAGAAGTGAGATACTCATATTTGCTGATGAGAAGAAGATTTTTAAGACAATAAACGCTAGCGATGACCGCATTCTTCTGCACTCAGACATTGAGCACTTTAGTAATTGGTGCAGAAAACGTGGTATTTCCTAAACCCTTAAAAATGCGCGACCACTACCTACCTATGGTAACTGCATTTGTCTATAGCATTTCGCGGAACAAGCTCATTTCCATTTTACGCCCAACTTAGAATTTACTCAACACATTAATATTATATATATCTACACTACTATTATATAAAGACGTAACAATTATGTTGTTTGCCACGCAGGATGTCAGAAGGTACTGAACTGATTTATTTGAAACAAATTTTGTAATATTTTTAATATTATGAGATTTTTAATGGCTACTTTTTCAATAATTTGTTTTTAAAATATGAATATATAGGTATGTATATGTTTAGGAAATTTCCCATTTTTGTAAAGGTAGTCTCACACAATCAGATATTAACCTTTTCACCTATTTGATATTTTACAAAGATGAAAATTGTTCGATAGAATCAATACGATAGGGCAAATTTTAAGCTATAAATCATTTTTTTAGTTACCTATACAATCTGAGAAATAAACAAAAATATGTTTTAAAAAAATCAGCTTTTTATATTTATTTTATTCACAAATTAAATTTCATTGCAATCGCGTGGAAGATACTTTAGCGGGCCTTACACGATCATTATCATTATGTGATTACCAGTATTGTCATTACATACAAATTGTTTTCATAATTACTTCAACATTACTTTAGAACCTTACACAACCAATAATAATGTCATCACTTGCGTTAATATTAATTCACTAGCTGAAACCCTGTCGAAAACTACGGTGATTCATGACGATTTTGCAAGAATAAGGTAAAGAATAAGTTTCGCATCGTTTGAACTGAAGATTATGCACATGATATAATGTTAGTTTACAATGACATCTGCATGCTGAATTATATATTATAATAGCCTATACATAAAGTCGGGTGACGGAAAGGCATATGACAAAAAATTCTGTGTGCGTTGAAAATGTCAAACTAATGCTTTGCTCGCATGAAATTTGACATTTTGATTGCGAAAATCTATCAATCATAACCAGGAACGTAGTATACTCGTCCGTCTTGCTTATGTGGCCGATTATGTAGTAACTCTTCCCTCTCATACGAAAATTGCTACGTTCGAAGCAGCCGTCTGCATGGACTCTAGCTAAATGATGCAAGAAAGCATTCCTCAGCATTTAACCAAACTTTTAGAAGAGTCACAGAAGGATCTGTCTGAATCGCAGTCAGAAGCCTTACAATCACTTCCGTTCGAATTTCGCGACATCTTCTCAGTTGGCCCCGAGGATTTGGGGCAAACCAAAATCGTACAACACACGATTGACATAGGCTCTGCAAAGCCTATACAAGAGCCACTACGACGCCTGCCGATTGCAAAACATGAAGAATCACAGCAGATTATAGACGACATGCTGAAACGAGATGTTATCGAACCCTCCTCCAGCCCATGGACCCCACATATCGTCATGGTTAGAAAGGAGGATGGATCGACGCGATTTTGCGAACTATTTCACAACACATCTTTTGGTGGTCACTCTGGAGAAGGTTCGAAAACTCTTGTACTGGGTGGCGCAGGCCAAGACATGGCTCAATATTGCAAGAACTGTGACACTTGCGCATCTATGTAAGGCCCGAAAACCATTGACATTTTGGGACCGTTACCATCGACCAAAAAATGGAACCAAATATGTGTTGATGATCATGGATTACTTTACAAAGTAGATTGAGGTATTTGGGCTTGCAGATTAGACGGCCGACACAGTAGCCAGGAAACTTGTAGATGAGGTGTTTTTCCGTTTTGGTGTGCCACGCTAGTTGCATTCTGACCAAGGAAGGCTGGACTTTTTCGATATGTCATGGAAATTTATTTATTTATTGCTTAATTCAAGCATTAAGACTGCTAACTGCTAATTAAACTAACATTGAATTCTTAAAATACTAAACTTAAATCTAACAATTGTGGGGTTAAGGTTATAAGGATTCAGGTAAGTAAATTAGGAATGGAAGGAGGAATTGAAAAGGGAAGTTTTAATGGTATTCTTGGAACAGTGGAATTCGAATGAAAAGATCATATTGTTAGTTTTACGTAACATTCGGATCAAGGGCTCGTTATTTCCATAATTTGTACGATGAAAATTTATATTAAAAAGTGAAACCGATCTAACATTTCTAGGGTTGGTGTTAAGGGATATTTTCTGCAGAAGAGAAGGGCAGTCAATATTATTAGTTAGAAATTTGTGAATAAAGATGATATCAGTAACTTGGCGATGTTTTTGCAGAGTTTGCAAATCAAGCAGCTTTAGACGGTCTTCATATGGTGGGAGATTATAACTGTCTGACCAAGGGAGAGAACCTCCAACGGCAAAGCGAAGAAATCTACGTTGAATAGCTTCGATACGTAAGGAATGGGTTGGGTAATAAGGTGACCAGACTTGACTGGCATATTCTAGAAGAGGTCAGACAAATCTAAGGTATAAGGATTTAGTAACATATGGATCGGAAAATTCTTTGGACCATCGTTTTACGAAGCCAAGAGCTGAATTAGCCCTCTTTATAGAATTATTAATGTGAGAACCTCGGGGGTTTTCTCTTATTTCTCTTAAAGGGCGTGTCCTCAGTTGGCGGATAGAGGAATGTTCGACATTAATGGTCTCCATTAATGCAGGGTAAGTGGTAAATAAAATACCACTCGCGGACCAAAAAAGAACAAATGATAAAATGATGCAATGAGAAAAACAAATAGGTACACTACCCCAGGATGCAGTCCAGCATCACTGGAAAATCCACCCTCTTCGGATGTCGGCTCTATGGATTTTTGGGAGAGCCGTTTATTGCATTTAATAAACCCCTTTACAAAAAACTCAAGGGTACAAGGATCACCACCATCCAGATCGAATAATTCCGGGAAGAAGAGTCCTCCGAAACCGCCAGCAGGTGCAAAACAGTTCTCAGCGAAAACAAAATGTCTCGAGGATGACAATCAAGTACTCCGAACAAGACATGACGAAATGATGCAACTCTACAAAGAGTTGAAAAAACAAGTTGAAATTCTTCGCGAAGGAAATAAAATGCTTAAAAGCGCATCTCTTCAAAAAGAACATCAGGCTGGTTCATCGACTCTAAAACAATGCGAGCACAAGACGGATGAAAAACGTAAGGCGGGTTCATCACCAGAGCCTATTCAGCCTATAAAATAATCTAACCAACCGCAAGCAGCAAAACTAACAGCAAAGACATGTCCTCCACCCCCGATCAACATCGTGGGCAAACGGACTATAATAAGTTGTTACCTATTATTAAAGAAACGGTACAATCAAACTTCAAAGTTACTTCTTTGTATAATAATACGTGGAAAGTTAATGTAAGCGATCCCGACAGCTTTCGATTGTTATCTAAAAAACTAAATGATACAAATATTGAATGATTCACATATTCAAGTAGGCTAGATAGACCCTTACGTGTCGTAGCAAGGGGTCTTCATCCTTTGTGTACAAAAGAATATATTTTGAAGGACTTAAGATCGAAAGGCTTTAAGAATATTATAAAGAAAGAAAAGCAAAAATTGGAAGAAAATAGAAATATCTATAATAAGCGAGCACTTCCACAATTCATGCTGAGCTTTGACAAAAACGAAAACATAAACGATATTTACAAAATAAGGACAATCATGAACATTATCATTAAAATTAAACAGTTAAGAAAAAACTCACGACTTATTCCACAGTGCAAACACTGTCAGGGTTATAATCACAAGCAAACGTACTGTCGGAAGGATCCACGTTGCGTCAAATATGAAGGTTATCATCCCTCGGAAGAATGCCATCTTGGCAAGCAGTCTCCAGCTATATGCGCGAATTGTAAAGGTAATCATCCGGCAAATTATCGCAGCTGTGAGGTTGTAAAAGAAATCCAAAAAAGGCGTGATACACAAAAAAAATGTAAGACTATATCAAAGTAAAAAAACAAAAGCCAGATGTTAATAAGAGAAGCGGAAAGAATGAGGTTGTACACAAAGCCTTAAACCAAAAACCTTAAGCGAAGGAGACTAAAGGAAAGGCAAAAATAAATGAAACGACCTATGAGCAAGTGCTGTCACAAAACCCAACTCCAAGCACAAGTTCACCAGACCCAGTTCATCAAGTATTTTCCTTGATTCTTCAAAGATAGAAAAATAGAACGAAATAGAACGAATAAAATAATATTTGAAAAATTGAGCATGCTTCAACCTAGAGCTCAAACAATACGTAATTAATTATGAAAATGGACCAGTTGTTTAAAATGTTTACATGGAATGCCACAGCCTATCTTCTAAAATGGACGAATTAGAAATGCAATTGTCAAACGAAAAAAATAACACATGCCTGATATCTGAAACAGACTAAAAAAAGGAAACCGTAATCAATATAAAAGGTTGTACTGCCTATCATGCGTATCATCCATCTGATATAGCAAGAGGTGGATCCTCTCTATTTATAAGAGAAAACATTGACCATTCCTTAAAGTCAACAATCGAACTTGGGAAAATGCAAGTTTGTGCAGTGAATATAAAATACAGACGTTCGACATATAGCATTGCCACAATATATTGTTCTCCCAGGTGCAAGATAGAGAAAACAGATTTCATAAATCTTTTTTATTTATAGTTTATTACAGGCGGTGACTTTAATTCAAAACATACGTTTTGGGGATCAAGATGCATATTAAGCAGAGGAAGACAAATTTTTAAAGCTTGCATGGAAACTAGTGCTGACTTTTTATCCACCGGAAAACCAACTTACTGGCCTACGGGCATAGATAAAACTCCAGATCCACTTGACTTTTTTATCGCAAAGAGTTTAAATAAAAAAACTATACCAAGATCGAGGATAGCTATCATCTTCCTACTGATCACTCACCAGTCGTGTTGAAAGGAAGCGGAAGCCTAATAATGAAGGAAAGTGCGTCATTTTTGACAAACAACAGAACGAATTGGAAGGAAGATTGCGAAGAAGCTATTACACTTGAAGTATCATTGCAAACCCCGTTTGAATTAGAAGATGAAGTCGAAAGATTTATTAAAATCGTCCAAGATGCTGGCTGGAAAAAAAACTCCGTAAAATAGCAGAAATTCAATTCCTAACGAGCAAAATATTTCATTGGACCCTTGAAAACTTCCGAAATCGCGATGACACATTTTCAGAACTTTTAGAAGCTATAAGAAAGCTCCGGAAATTACTTGACAAATGCACCCATTCTTAAAGAGTTGCCGAGAAAAGCAGTTACTAAAATCCAACATCTGATTAATGCCACGTTTAGGCTTGCATACTTTCCACGGCAATGGAAAGTGGCCCAAGTCATTATGGTCCCAAAACCAGTCAAAACTTCTAATGAAAAGAAGTCTTACAGACCAATATCGTTATTACCAATGATTTCTAGGTTATTCGAGAAATTATTACTTAAGCGCCTACTTCCAATTGTAGAAGAGAAACGGCTTATTTCAATTTCAATTCAATTCAATTTATTTAATTTGCATAAAGTTATGTATAGGTACATATAAAAAATCTGCGAAGCTTAGAAAAGCTTTTCTGCAGAATGTTGTTTAATTTTTTTAATTACAATTTTTGGTAAAGTATTCTTAAAGTTTATTTTTATTTTATTTTTCCCCCTCCCGTTTTCTTCTAGTTTCGATGTAACAGATGATTCTTCAGTAGTTTTTTTCTCTGGCCATCAGATGATATATTTAGTAGTTCTCTGGGTACTTGATTGAAGATTTGAGGTATAATAACTGTAAGTTGTTGTCTGCCGTATGAGTTATTAAACCTTGATATTTGTAGAAAGTTGTGTGCTCTTCTTCTTGTAGTTAATTGATGTTCTATTGGTCGTTTAAAGAGCTGATTATTATAATATTCTTCAATAATACTCAGCTCGAATAGTTGTTTTATGTTTAGAAGTCCAAGTTGTTTGTAAATTTCTTGTTGATCCGTGAGATTCATAGTTAAATCAATGTTTAGATTTAATTAAGATTTTTATGGCTCGATTTTCTATTTTTTGTAATTCTTGTAAGTAACTTGTAGTGGTATTGCCCCACGCGAGTATTCCATACCTTAATATTGATTCCACTAATGAAAAGTAAACCTGCTTAAAGACATTATAATTAGTGTAAATACTTAAATGATGAAGAGCGAATATTGCTTTTCGTAGCCTTTTACCCAGTTGAGTAATGTGCAAATCCCATTTGAAAAAACAGTCAACTTTGATACCCAAGTACTTAAAATGTTGTACGTTTTCAATAAATTCCTGGTAATTGTCATCGTAATTCAGTATCTCTTCATTTGCGTTTAGATGTAGGCAATTTGTGTCGTGGCATTTTATCTTTATTTTTGTTTTCCCTACATGTGTGGATCTAATATGCATTAATTTTGTTTCTTTGGTATTTATTATGAGTCCAAAATCGTGGCACCATTTAAGCACTGAATCCATTTCTACTTGCATTATGCGTGTTGCTTCTGATAAGTCTCTATGGCTGACAACGATAGCTGTGTCATCCGCGAAAGCGAATCCGGTACTATTTTTTAAAACGCTGTGAATTTGGTTTGCATATATTTTGTAAGGCAATGGGCCCAGTGTCGATCCTTGAGGAACTCCATACTGAAGTGTTTTTTCATTGCTCTTTTTGTAAATCCGTACTGATTTTTGTCTATGATGTTGTATTTGTCGATGTAGTTTTGAAGTTGGTGTGCCATTACTTGCTCTAAGATTTTGTCAACTGTAGCAAGTATAGAGATGGGTCTATAGTTCAAGATATCTGATTTTATACCAGTGAAAATGTCAAACTAATGCTTTGCTCGCATGAAATTTGACATTTTGATTGCGAAAATCTATCAATCATAACCAGGAACGTAGTATACTCGTCCGTCTTGCTTATGTGGCCGATTATGTAGTAACTCTTCCCTCTCATACGAAAATTGCTACGTTCGAAGCAGCCGTCTGCATGGACTCTAGCTAAATGATGCAAGAAAGCATTCCTCAGCATTTAACCAAACTTTTAGAAGAGTCACAGAAGGATCTGTCTGAATCGCAGTCAGAAGCCTTACAATCACTTCCGTTCGAATTTCGCGACATCTTCTCAGTTGGCCCCGAGGATTTGGGGCAAACCAAAATCGTACAACACACGATTGACATAGGCTCTGCAAAGCCTATACAAGAGCCACTACGACGCCTGCCGATTGCAAAACATGAAGAATCACAGCAGATTATAGACGACATGCTGAAACGAGATGTTATCGAACCCTCCTCCAGCCCATGGACCCCACATATCGTCATGGTTAGAAAGGAGGATGGATCGACGCGATTTTGCGAACTATTTCACAACACATCTTTTGGTGGTCACTCTGGAGAAGGTTCGAAAACTCTTGTACTGGGTGGCGCAGGCCAAGACATGGCTCAATATTGCAAGAACTGTGACACTTGCGCATCTATGTAAGGCCCGAAAACCATTGACATTTTGGGACCGTTACCATCGACCAAAAATGGAACCAAATATGTGTTGATGATCATGGATTACTTTACAAAGTAGATTGAGGTATTTGGGCTTGCAGATTAGACGGCCGACACAGTAGCCAGGAAACTTGTAGATGAGGTGTTTTTCCGTTTTGGTGTGCCACGCTAGTTGCATTCTGACCAAGGAAGGCTGGACTTTTTCGATATGTCATGGAAATTTATTTATTTATTGCTTAATTCAAGCATTAAGACTGCTAACTGCTAATTAAACTAACATTGAATTCTTAAAATACTAAACTTAAATCTAACAATTGTGGGGTTAAGGTTATAAGGATTCAGGTAAGTAAATTAGGAATGGAAGGAGGAATTGAAAAGGGAAGTTTTAATGGTATTCTTGGAACAGTGGAATTCGAATGAAAAGATCATATTGTTAGTTTTACGTAACATTCGGATCAAGGGCTCGTTATTTCCATAATTTGTACGATGAAAATTTATATTAAAAAGTGAAACCGATCTAACATTTCTAGGGTTGGTGTTAAGGGATATTTTCTGCAGAAGAGAAGGGCAGTCAATATTATTAGTTAGAAATTTGTGAATAAAGATGATATCAGTAACTTGGCGATGTTTTTGCAGAGTTTGCAAATCAAGCAGCTTTAGACGGTCTTCATATGGTGGGAGATTATAACTGTCTGACCAAGGGAGAGAACCTCCAACGGCAAAGCGAAGAAATCTACGTTGAATAGCTTCGATACGTAAGGAATGGGTTGGGTAATAAGGTGACCAGACTTGACTGGCATATTCTAGAAGAGGTCAGACAAATCTAAGGTATAAGGATTTAGTAACATATGGATCGGAAAATTCTTTGGACCATCGTTTTACGAAGCCAAGAGCTGAATTAGCCCTCTTTATAGAATTATTAATGTGAGAACCTCGGGGGTTTTCTCTTATTTCTCTTAAAGGGCGTGTCCTCAGTTGGCGGATAGAGGAATGTTCGACATTAATGGTCTCCATTAATGCAGGGTAAGTGGTAAATAAAATACCACTCGCGGACCAAAAAAGAACAAATGATAAAATGATGCAATGAGAAAAACAAATAGGTACACTACCCCAGGATGCAGTCCAGCATCACTGGAAAATCCACCCTCTTCGGATGTCGGCTCTATGGATTTTTGGGAGAGCCGTTTATTGCATTTAATAAACCCCTTTACAAAAAACTCAAGGGTACAAGGATCACCACCATCCAGATCGAATAATTCCGGGAAGAAGAGTCCTCCGAAACCGCCAGCAGGTGCAAAACAGTTCTCAGCGAAAACAAAATGTCTCGAGGATGACAATCAAGTACTCCGAACAAGACATGACGAAATGATGCAACTCTACAAAGAGTTGAAAAAACAAGTTGAAATTCTTCGCGAAGGAAATAAAATGCTTAAAAGCGCATCTCTTCAAAAAGAACATCAGGCTGGTTCATCGACTCTAAAACAATGCGAGCACAAGACGGATGAAAAACGTAAGGCGGGTTCATCACCAGAGCCTAATCAGCCTATAAAATAATCTAACCAACCGCAAGCAGCAAAACTAACAGCAAAGACATGTCCTCCACCCCCGATCAACATCGTGGGCAAACGGACTATAATAAGTTGTTACCTATTATTAAAGAAACGGTACAATCAAACTTCAAAGTTACTTCTTTGTATAATAATACGTGGAAAGTTAATGTAAGCGATCCCGACAGCTTTCGATTGTTATCTAAAAAACTAAATGATACAAATATTGAATGATTCACATATTCAAGTAGGCTAGATAGACCCTTACGTGTCGTAGCAAGGGGTCTTCATCCTTTGTGTACAAAAGAATATATTTTGAAGGACTTAAGATCGAAAGGCTTTAAGAATATTATAAAGAAAGAAAAGCAGAAATTGGAAGAAAATAGAAATATCTATAATAAGCGAGCACTTCCACAATTCATGCTGAGCTTTGACAAAAACGAAAACATAAACGATATTTACAAAATAAGGACAATCATGAATATTATCATTAAAATTAAACAGTTAAGAAAAAACTCACGACTTATTCCACAGTGCAAACACTGTCAGGGTTATAATCACAAGCAAACGTACTGTCGGAAGGATCCACGTTGCGTCAAATATGAAGGTTATCATCCCTCGGAAGAATGCCATCTTGGCAAGCAGTCTCCAGCTATATGCGCGAATTGTAAAGGTAATCATCCGGCAAATTATCGCAGCTGTGAGGTTGTAAAAGAAATCCAAAAAAGGCGTGATACACAAAAAAAATGTAAGACTATATCAAAGTAAAAAAAACAAAAGCCAGATGTTAATAAGAGAAGCGGAAAGAATGAGGTTGTACACAAAGCCTTAAACCAAAAACCTTAAGCGAAGGAGACTAAAGGAAAGGCAAAAATAAATGAAACGACCTATGAGCAAGTGCTGTCACAAAACCCAACTCCAAGCACAAGTTCACCAGACCCAGTTCATCAAGTATTTTCCTTGATTCTTCAAAGATAGAAAAATAGAACGAAATAGAACGAATAAAATAATATTTGAAAAATTGAGCATGCTTCAACCTAGAGCTCAAACAATACGTAATTAATTATGAAAATGGACCAGTTGTTTAAAATGTTTACATGGAATGCCACAGCCTATCTTCTAAAATGGACGAATTAGAAATGCAATTGTCAAACGAAAAAAATAACACATGCCTGATATCTGAAACAGACTAAAAAAAGGAAACCGTAATCAATATAAAAGGTTGTACTGCCTATCATGCGTATCATCCATCTGATATAGCAAGAGGTGGATCCTCTCTATTTATAAGAGAAAACATTGACCATTCCTTAAAGTCAACAATCGAACTTGGGAAAATGCAAGTTTGTGCAGTGAATATAAAATACAGACGTTCGACATATAGCATTGCCACAATATATTGTTCTCCCAGGTGCAAGATAGAGAAAACAGATTTCATAAATCTTTTTTATTTATAGTTTATTACAGGCGGTGACTTTAATTCAAAACATACGTTTTGGGGATCAAGATGCATATTAAGCAGAGGAAGACAAATTTTTAAAGCTTGCATGGAAACTAGTGCTGACTTTTTATCCACCGGAAAACCAACTTACTGGCCTACGGGCATAGATAAAACTCCAGATCCACTTGACTTTTTTATCGCAAAGAGTTTAAATAAAAAAACTATACCAAGATCGAGGATAGCTATCATCTTCCTACTGATCACTCACCAGTCGTGTTGAAAGGAAGCGGAAGCCTAATAATGAAGGAAAGTGCGTCATTTTTGACAAACAACAGAACGAATTGGAAGGAAGATTGCGAAGAAGCTATTACACTTGAAGTATCATTGCAAACCCCGTTTGAATTAGAAGATGAAGTCGAAAGATTTATTAAAATCGTCCAAGATGCTGGCTGGAAAAAAAACTCCGTAAAATAGCAGAAATTCAATTCCTAACGAGCAAAATATTTCATTGGACCCTTGAAAACTTCCGAAATCGCGATGACACATTTTCAGAACTTTTAGAAGCTATAAGAAAGCTCCGGAAATTACTTGACAAATGCACCCATTCTTAAAGAGTTGCCGAGAAAAGCAGTTACTAAAATCAAACATCTGATTAATGCCACGTTTAGGCTTGCATACTTTCCACGGCAATGGAAAGTGGCCCAAGTCATTATGGTCCCAAAACCAGTCAAAACTTCTAATGAAAAGAAGTCTTACAGACCAATATCGTTATTACCAATGATTTCTAGGTTATTCGAGAAATTATTACTTAAGCGCCTACTTCCAATTGTAGAAGAGAAACGGCTTATTTCAATTTCAATTCAATTCAATTTATTTAATTTGCATAAAGTTATGTATAGGTACATATAAAAAATCTGCGAAGCTTAGAAAAGCTTTTCTGCAGAATGTTGTTTAATTTTTTTAATTACAATTTTTGGTAAAGTATTCTTAAAGTTTATTTTTATTTTATTTTTCCCCCTCCCGTTTTCTTCTAGTTTCGATGTAACAGATGATTCTTCAGTAGTTTTTTTCTCTGGCCATCAGATGATATATTTAGTAGTTCTCTGGGTACTTGATTGAAGATTTGAGGTATAATAACTGTAAGTTGTTGTCTGCCGTATGAGTTATTAAACCTTGATATTTGTAGAAAGTTGTGTGCTCTTCTTCTTGTAGTTAATTGATGTTCTATTGGTCGTTTAAAGAGCTGATTATTATAATATTCTTCAATAATACTCAGCTCGAATAGTTGTTTTATGTTTAGAAGTCCAAGTTGTTTGTAAATTTCTTGTTGATCCGTGAGATTCATAGTTAAATCAATGTTTAGATTTAATTAAGATTTTTATGGCTCGATTTTCTATTTTTTGTAATTCTTGTAAGTAACTTGTAGTGGTATTGCCCCACGCGAGTATTCCATACCTTAATATTGATTCCACTAATGAAAAGTAAACCTGCTTAAAGACATTATAATTAGTGTAAATACTTAAATGATGAAGAGCGAATATTGCTTTTCGTAGCCTTTTACCCAGTTGAGTAATGTGCAAATCCCATTTGAAAAAACAGTCAACTTTGATACCCAAGTACTTAAAATGTTGTACGTTTTCAATAAATTCCTGGTAATTGTCATCGTAATTCAGTATCTCTTCATTTGCGTTTAGATGTAGGCAATTTGTGTCGTGGCATTTTATCTTTATTTTTGTTTTCCCTACATGTGTGGATCTAATATGCATTAATTTTGTTTCTTTGGTATTTATTATGAGTCCAAAATCGTGGCACCATTTAAGCACTGAATTCATTTCTACTTGCATTATGCGTGTTGCTTCTGATAAGTCTCTATGGCTGACAACGATAGCTGTGTCATCCGCGAAAGCGAATCCGGTACTATTTTTTAAAACGCTGTGAATTTGGTTTGCATATATTTTGTAAGGCAATGGGCCCAGTGTCGATCCTTGAGGAACTCCATAATGAAGTGTTTTTTCATTGCTCTCTGAATTGGATATCTTCACTTTCATTTTTCTATTTGTAAGGTAGCTTTTAAACAAGTTCAGATTGTATCCTCGTATCCCTATTTTTTCTAGCATTTCAAAGAGTTTTTCGAACCTTAACGTATCGAAAGCTTTTTGAAATCAATGAAGATTACAATGTTATTGTAGCTTTTATTTAAATTCATGTTGATCAGATTAGCGAACTCTGCTAGGAGTTTGCTAGTGTTTTTGTTTTTTGTAAATCCGTACTGATTTTTGTCTATGATGTTGTATTTGTCGATGTAGTTTTGAAGTTGGTGTGCCATTACTTGCTCTAAGATTTTGTCAACTGTAGGAAGTATAGAGATGGGTCTATAGTTCAAGATATCTGATTTTATACCAGTGAAAATGTCAAAGTAATGCTTTGCTCGCATGAAATTTGACATTTTGATTGCGAAAATCTATCAATCATAACCAGGAACGTAGTATACTCGTCCGTCTTGCTTATGTGGCCGATTATGTAGTAACTCTTCCCTCTCATACGAAAATTGCTACGTTCGAAGCAGCCGTCTGCATGGACTCTAGCTAAATGATGCAAGAAAGCATTCCTCAGCATTTAACCAAACTTTTAGAAGAGTCACAGAAGGATCTGTCTGAATCGCAGTCAGAAGCCTTACAATCACTTCCGTTCGAATTTCGCGACATCTTCTCAGTTGGCCCCGAGGATTTGGGGCAAACCAAAATCGTACAACACACGATTGACATAGGCTCTGCAAAGCCTATACAAGAGCCACTACGACGCCTGCCGATTGCAAAACATGAAGAATCACAGCAGATTATAGACGACATGCTGAAACGAGATGTTATCGAACCCTCCTCCAGCCCATGGACCCCACATATCGTCATGGTTAGAAAGGAGGATGGATCGACGCGATTTTGCGAACTATTTCACAACACATCTTTTGGTGGTCACTCTGGAGAAGGTTCGAAAACTCTTGTACTGGGTGGCGCAGGCCAAGACATGGCTCAATATTGCAAGAACTGTGACACTTGCGCATCTATGTAAGGCCCGAAAACCATTGACATTTTGGGACCGTTACCATCGACCAAAAATGGAACCAAATATGTGTTGATGATCATGGATTACTTTACAAAGTAGATTGAGGTATTTGGGCTTGCAGATTAGACGGCCGACACAGTAGCCAGGAAACTTGTAGATGAGGTGTTTTTCCGTTTTGGTGTGCCACGCTAGTTGCATTCTGACCAAGGAAGGCTGGACTTTTTCGATATGTCATGGAAATTTATTTATTTATTGCTTAATTCAAGCATTAAGACTGCTAACTGCTAATTAAACTAACATTGAATTCTTAAAATACTAAACTTAAATCTAACAATTGTGGGGTTAAGGTTATAAGGATTCAGGTAAGTAAATTAGGAATGGAAGGAGGAATTGAAAAGGGAAGTTTTAATGGTATTCTTGGAACAGTGGAATTCGAATGAAAAGATCATATTGTTAGTTTTACGTAACATTCGGATCAAGGGCTCGTTATTTCCATAATTTGTACGATGAAAATTTATATTAAAAAGTGAAACCGATCTAACATTTCTAGGGTTGGTGTTAAGGGATATTTTCTGCAGAAGAGAAGGGCAGTCAATATTATTAGTTAGAAATTTGTGAATAAAGATGATATCAGTAACTTGGCGATGTTTTTGCAGAGTTTGCAAATCAAGCAGCTTTAGACGGTCTTCATATGGTGGGAGATTATAACTGTCTGACCAAGGGAGAGAACCTCCAACGGCAAAGCGAAGAAATCTACGTTGAATAGCTTCGATACGTAAGGAATGGGTTGGGTAATAAGGTGACCAGACTTGACTGGCATATTCTAGAAGAGGTCAGACAAATCTAAGGTATAAGGATTTAGTAACATATGGATCGGAAAATTCTTTGGACCATCGTTTTACGAAGCCAAGAGCTGAATTAGCCCTTTTTATAGAATTATTAATGTGAGAACCTCGGGGGTTTTCTCTTATTTCTCTTAAAGGGCGTGTCCTCAGTTGGCGGATAGAGGAATGTTCGACATTAATGGTCTCCATTAATGCAGGGTAAGTGGTAAATAAAATACAACTCGCGGACCAAAAAAGAACAAATGATAAAATGATGCAATGAGAAAAACAAATAGGTACACTACCCCAGGATGCAGTCCAGCATCACTGGAAAATCCACCCTCTTCGGATGTCGGCTCTATGGATTTTTGGGAGAGCCGTTTATTGCATTTAATAAACCCCTTTACAAAAAACTCAAGGGTACAAGGATCACCACCATCCAGATCGAATAATTCCGGGAAGAAGAGTCCTCCGAAACCGCCAGCAGGTGCAAAACAGTTCTCAGCGAAAACAAAATGTCTCGAGGATGACAATCAAGTACTCCGAACAAGACATGACGAAATGATGCAACTCTACAAAGAGTTGAAAAAACAAGTTGAAATTCTTCGCGAAGGAAATAAAATGCTTAAAAGCGCATCTCTTCAAAAAGAACATCAGGCTGGTTCATCGACTCTAAAACAATGCGAGCACAAGACGGATGAAAAACGTAAGGCGGGTTCATCACCAGAGCCTATTCAGCCTATAAAATAATCTAACCAACCGCAAGCAGCAAAACTAACAGCAAAGACATGTCCTCCACCCCCGATCAACATCGTGGGCAAACGGACTATAATAAGTTGTTACCTATTATTAAAGAAACGGTACAATCAAACTTCAAAGTTACTTCTTTGTATAATAATACGTGGAAAGTTAATGTAAGCGATCCCGACAGCTTTCGATTGTTATCTAAAAAACTAAATGATACAAATATTGAATGATTCACATATTCAAGTAGGCTAGATAGACCCTTACGTGTCGTAGCAAGGGGTCTTCATCCTTTGTGTACAAAAGAATATATTTTGAAGGACTTAAGATCGAAAGGCTTTAAGAATATTATAAAGAAAGAAAAGCAAAAATTGGAAGAAAATAGAAATATCTATAATAAGCGAGCACTTCCACAATTCATGCTGAGCTTTGACAAAAACGAAAACATAAACGATATTTACAAAATAAGGACAATCATGAACATTATCATTAAAATTAAACAGTTAAGAAAAAACTCACGACTTATTCCACAGTGCAAACACTGTCAGGGTTATAATCACAAGCAAACGTACTGTCGGAAGGATCCACGTTGCGTCAAATATGAAGGTTATCATCCCTCGGAAGAATGCCATCTTGGCAAGCAGTCTCCAGCTATATGCGCGAATTGTAAAGGTAATCATCCGGCAAATTATCGCAGCTGTGAGGTTGTAAAAGAAATCCAAAAAAGGCGTGATACACAAAAAAAATGTAAGACTATATCAAAGTAAAAAAACAAAAGCCAGATGTTAATAAGAGAAGCGGAAAGAATGAGGTTGTACACAAAGCCTTAAACCAAAAACCTTAAGCGAAGGAGACGAAAACAATAAAGGAAAGGCAAAAATAAATGAAACGACCTATGAGCAAGTGCTGTCACAAAACCCAACTCCAAGCACAAGTTCACCAGACCCAGTTCATCAAGTATTTTCCTTGATTCTTCAAAGATAGAAAAATAGAACGAAATAGAACGAATAAAATAATATTTGAAAAATTGAGCATGCTTCAACCTAGAGCTCAAACAATACATAATTAATTATGAAAATGGACCAGTTGTTTAAAATGTTTACATGGAATGCCACAGCCTATCTTCTAAAATGGACGAATTAGAAATGCAATTGTCAAACGAAAAAAATAACACATGCCTGATATCTGAAACAGACTAAAAAAAGGAAACCGTAATCAATATAAAAGGTTGTACTGCCTATCATGCGTATCATCCATCTGATAGAGCAAGAGGTGGATCCTCTCTATTTATAAGAGAAAACATTGACCATTCCTTAAAGTCAACAATCGAACTTGGGAAAATGCAAGTTTGTGCAGTGAATATAAAATACAGACGTTCGACATATAGCATTGCCACAATATATTGTTCTCCCAGGTGCAAGATAGAGAAAACAGATTTTATAAATCTTTTTTATTTATAGTTTATTACAGGCGGTGACTTTAATTCAAAACATACGTTTTGGGGATCAAGATGCATATTAAGCAGAGGAAGACAAATTTTTAAAGCTTGCATGGAAACTAGTGCTGACTTTTTATCCACCGGAAAACCAACTTACTGGCCTACGGGCATAGATAACACTCCAGATCCACTTGACTTTTTTATCGCAAAGAGTTTAAATAAAAAAACTATACCAAGATCAAGGATAGCTATCATCTTCCTACTGATCACTCACCAGTCGTGTTGAAAGGAAGCGGAAGCCTAATAATGAAGGAAAGTGCGTCATTTTTGACAAACAACAGAACGAATTGGAAGGAAGATTGCGAAGAAGCTATTACACTTGAAGTATCATTGCAAACCCCGTTTGAATTAGAAGATGAAGTCGAAAGATTTATTAAAATCGTCCAAGATGCTGGCTGGAAAAAAAACTCCGTAAAATAGCAGAAATTCAATTCCTAACGAGCAAAATATTTCATTGGACCCTTGAAAACTTCCGAAATCGCGATGACACATTTTCAGAACTTTTAGAAGCTATAAGAAAGCTCCGGAAATTACTTGACAAATGCACCCATTCTTAAAGAGTTGCCGAGAAAAGCAGTTACTAAAATCAAACATCTGATTAATGCCACGTTTAGGCTTGCATACTTTCCACGGCAATGGAAAGTGGCCCAAGTCATTATGGTCCCAAAACCAGTCAAAACTTCTAATGAAAAGAAGTCTTACAGACCAATATCGTTATTACCAATGATTTCTAGGTTATTCGAGAAATTATTACTTAAGCGCCTACTTCCAATTGTAGAAGAGAAACGGCTTATTTCAATTTCAATTCAATTCAATTTATTTAATTTGCATAAAGTTATGTATAGGTACATATAAAAAATCTGCGAAGCTTAGAAAAGCTTTTCTGCAGAATGTTGTTTAATTTTTTTAATTACAATTTTTGGTAAAGTATTCTTAAAGTTTATTTTTATTTTATTTTTCCCCCTCCCGTTTTCTTCTAGTTTCGATGTAACAGATGATTCTTCAGTAGTTTTTTTCTCTGGCCATCAGATGATATATTTAGTAGTTCTCTGGGTACTTGATTGAAGATTTGAGGTATAATAACTGTAAGTTGTTGTCTGCCGTATGAGTTATTAAACCTTGATATTTGTAGAAAGTTGTGTGCTCTTCTTCTTGTAGTTAATTGATGTTCTATTGGTCGTTTAAAGAGCTGATTATTATAATATTCTTCAATAATACTCAGCTCGAATAGTTGTTTTATGTTTAGAAGTCCAAGTTGTTTGTAAATTTCTTGTTGATCCGTGAGATTCATAGTTAAATCAATGTTTAGATTTAATTAAGATTTTTATGGCTCGATTTTCTATTTTTTGTAATTCTTGTAAGTAACTTGTAGTGGTATTGCCCCACGCGAGTATTCCATACCTTAATATTGATTCCACTAATGAAAAGTAAACCTGCTTAAAGACATTATAATTAGTGTAAATACTTAAATGATGAAGAGCGAATATTGCTTTTTGTAGCCTTTTACCCAGTTGAGTAATGTGCAAATCCCATTTGAAAAAACAGTCAACTTTGATACCCAAGTACTTAAAATGTTGTACGTTTTCAATAAATTCCTGGTAATTGTCATCGTAATTCAGTATCTCTTCATTTGCGTTTAGATGTAGGCAATTTGTGTCGTGGCATTTTATCTTTATTTTTGTTTTCCCTACATGTGTGTTTTTTTGGTATTTATTATGAGTCCAAAATCGTGGCACCATTTAAGCACTGAATCCATTTCTACTTGCATTATGCGTGTTGCTTCTGATAAGTCTCTATGGCTGACAACGATAGCTGTGTCATCCGCGAAAGCGAATCCGGTACTATTTTTTAAAACGCTGTGAATTTGGTTTGCATATATTTTGTAAGGCAATGGGCCCAGTGTCGATCCTTGAGGAACTCCATACTGAAGTGTTTTTTCATTGCTCTCTGAATTGGATATCTTCACTTTCATTTTTCTATTTGTAAGGTAGCTTTTAAACAAGTTCAGATTGTATCCTCGTATCCCTATTTTTTCTAGCATTTCAAAGAGTTTTTCGAACCTTAACGTATCGAAAGCTTTTTGAAATCAATGAAGATTACAATGTTATTGTAGCTTTTATTTAAATTCATGTTGATCAGATTATCGAACTCTGCTAGGAGTTTGCTAGTGTTTTTGTTTTTTGTAAATCCGTACTGATTTTTGTCTATGATGTTGTATTTGTCGATGTAGTTTTGAAGTTGGTGTGCCATTACTTGCTCTAAGATTTTGTCAACTGTAGGAAGTATAGAGATGGGTCTATAGTTCAAGATATCTGATTTTATACCAGTTTTATAAATAGGTCGTACTATTGCCACTTTAAGGTCATCTGGTACACATGACTGCTCTTAGCTCAGATTGACTATGCGTTCCAATATTGGGGTAAGGGTTTCTGCATTTGTATGGATATCCTTAGCTCGTATACCGTCTGCTCCTGTCGATTTAATTAATTTTAATTTCATTAATATCTTAAAAATATATTCTTTTGTGATCGGTGGTATATAAATTGATTGCATGGAACGTGTCAATTCGTTACAGTTGTGCACCACAGTTTCAACTTCATTTATGAAACTTGTAACAAAATTGTTCGCAAGCAAATTTCAGCTGATTCCTGTTCCAAAATTTTTTTCTATTATTCCGTCTAAGTTTTGTTTTTTCCTTCCAAGTATATAAACAATTGTAAACAATTTTTGAAGCATTTATGTTTATTACAATCTTAACAATTATTGGTTAAAATTAACTGCAATCAAAACGTATTAACATGAATTGAAAAGCGCTTGTAGTAATGTCATCAGACCACCGTCAGCTTAAGGAATATCTCGAGAACTGAAAGCTTCTCAATGACCGTTAGTAGTAATCGCAGTAATCGTTACACTGGTGATCTGATGGCATATCTCATCGAACAGTTTAGGAAGTATCAAGCGCAATAATGTTACTTTCACCAAAGCGATGAAAGGATATTGCGATATCCAAGGCATTGTATAGAGTTTGACATGAAGCTCCCTTATCGAAAATGCTTGCTTGATTTTTTTTAAACTTAGTTTTTCAATGTACGTTATTGTTGTGCTAAAATTTGCATTTTTTAATTATTTTTTTTAAGTGTTGGAATAAAACCGTTTTGTTTAAAAACAGTTTCTATGCTTTTGAAATAAAATTCGCACTATTTTCACCTTTTTTAAGGAACAAAATTAAATTATTCCGCTGGAAACAATTTTACGTATTTTATTCGATCAATCAAGAACTGAATAAAAACTTTGATTTCCGTTCATATTTTTCAAGTTTTATTCGACGCTGTGACCGCACATACTGCGCAAGTACATGCGAGCCAGTCATGTCATTTCTTTATTTTAATAAAAATAACATTTTTTTTCTTTTTTATTTTCTTTTTAGCTAAACGTATTTGATGCAAACAAAGATGGAAGACTTCAACTTTCTGAAATGGCGAAGTGAGTTGCCCCTTTTTTATAATAATGGATATTCTGTATCAACATGACGCTATAGTTTTATGAATGGAATTGGTTAGTAGGTTTCCTCTGAGCAGACTGGACTGCAGACCTTTAATTTCAAATATTTAATTTTAATGGCTAAGCTGTCGCTGAAAATTTAAGTTTGTAAATAGCGGAACAAAAACAAGAAACTGAGTAACTTAATTATAAAAGTGAAAGTTTGAATTGTTTTTTTTTTAACTGCATTTAAAATGTTAAGGTTTTATAATATTTGAAGAATAGTAAAAGGAAAAACATCTTTTGTCTTCTATCAAGTAATATTGGAAGTAATGTTATTGTCCGGTATTTCACGGTGCAAGTTAGATCAATGAAGTGTAAAAGAGAAAGATAATGAAATAGAATAACACATAAATAGAGCTACCCTTACATGCACCGTTAGAAACCCATTCAATGCTTTTGAAGTTTCTATTTTCACTTTTTTTTTTTTGTTTTTTTTTTCTCAATTACTTTTGGACGCTGCGTGAACGACATAGAAATTTATCATATCATACGAATTTAAATGGAGGAAAGAGTTCATTTCCGATTTACATATATTGCGTTATGAAATGTACCTGATTTTTAATGTTGATTATTTATTTCTTTTAAATCCACTTTATTGTGCAATGTGCACTTCAGTAAGTGGTGCTGAAAACTTGATCCAATGAGCATATGCATTGAGCAGTGAGCATACATAAGCATTCCTTCACTTCTATTCCCTGAACATATCCTCAGACGATTTGACTAAAAAATATGGTAAATCCAAATGAAAGTCAATCGTTATCAAATATGTATATTAATAAATGCTTTCTTAGTAATCCAGGAACTTAGCAGTGTTGCTGAAATTTTACATTTATGAACTCGAACATGGTTAGAAATTAATTTTTTTTAGGAATAAGAAATGTTATACCAAATATGTCAAAAAGAATAAAACTTAAGGAAGCTCATGGTTTGTTTTGAGCTCTGGAGAGGTGACCAGGTTATGAAATGTAAATTTTCGTTGTTACAAAGCCAACGCCTCAGAGGAGAATCGGAAAAAATAAGCATGCTAGAAAGGCCTGCAATGCTCACATTAATAAAACCAAAACTTATACGTAAACAACAAATTCGGCAACATTTTTTCAATGTCCCAAAGTTAGCAAACATTTATGGTCATTTGTATAAAAAACACAAAATATTCTTCGTCAACAACGGATCCTATGCTCGTCCTCAACAATACTCTTGTTGTCAGCTTTCAAGAAAAAGCAGATCTTCTTGCGGCCCCTGGTTCGCGGCATATTCAACGGTGTCAGCAGGAACTGGAACTCCTTCTGTACTCTAGACATAAAAAGATTTTATGGGATCTTCTGTCGTACTCGTTCAGTGGCACGTTGTGATGGATCGCAATATATAAAATCCGCTGGCTGGACAGTATCCCAAATATATCAAAAAGAATAAAACTTAAGAAAGCTTATGGTTTGATTCGAGCTTTGGAGAGGTGACCAGTTCAAGATATGTAAATTTCCGGTGCTATAAAGCCAACGTTTTAGAGGAAAATGGGGAAAAAATGCAGCATACTAGAAAGGCCTGTACATTAAGAAAACCAAATTTCTACATAAACAACAAATTCGGAAAAAAAAATTTCAATGTCCCAAAGTTAGCAAACATTTTTGGTCATTTGTAAAAAACATAAAGAATTCTTCTTCATTAGTGGATCCTTTGCTCGTCTTCAACGATACTCTTGTTGTCTGTTTTCAAGAAAAAGCAGATCTACTTGCAGCCTGGTTCACGGCATATTTAACGGTGTCAGCAGGAACTAGAACTCCTTGTGTACTCGGAGCATAACAAGATTTTATGGAATATTCTTCAGTTCAGTTGATAGATCGCAATATACAAAATCCCTTTTTTGTTCCGAAGAGGTGGCAAAACGTCTGCTTAAGATTTTCAATCTTTTTAATTCCTCTGGGCTCTATCCGAATAGATTGGTCTAGCATGTCTCTAAAAATGGCGAATATTTTTCACCCTCAAACTAACGACCAATTTCACTAACGTCACATTTCTAAAAGGTCATGCAAACGCTGATCAATTTTAAGCTTTAGAAATATCTCGAAGATCGAAAGCTTCATAATAACTCGCAGTACGGATTTAAAAGAAACGTGTCCAATGGTGATCTGAAGATCTGATGGTATAGGTCACCAGAACATGGAACCAATTTCTCCACCGTTTTGGTGAAAGCAAAATTATTGCACATGATATTTGCAATGCATTTGATAGAGTTTGGCCTGTACCTCTTATCGAAAATGCGTGCATTTGCACTCGTTGGAACTCTGGATTAGTAATGACATTTTTAAACCGCTCAATAAAAGTTTTATTAGACGAATTCAAGTCTGAAAATCACAAAATAAATGCTGGTTTGCCTCAGGGCTCTGTAGTGGATCCGACCTTTTTCCTTATATTTATCAAGGGCCTGTTATCTGAAACAAATAATCCAATAAATTGTTTTGCTGACGACATCACTCTCAGTCTTTCATACTCGTTTGCAGATTCTCATTCATGTTCTCCGGATTTAGATTGACATATATGTTTATTTTGCAATTCGATAGAGGATACATTTAATTTTATTAGCCTACCATTAAACCAAAAAAATAACAGCTTTCGCAAATGGCTTTAAGAATTAAAAAAAATACATATAAGTGGGTAATTGTTAGTATGTGTTTTGTATTGGTGGAAAAAATTTAAGATTGGGAGCTGAAATCGGTACTTCCCATATGCTTACGGTTTTTAACAAAAAAAAGTCATACTTATTCACATTTCTTAAAGAAAAGAAAATAGTATTAATTTTTTTGATTAAATTGTTAAAGTACTTCTTTCAAATAATTGAAATTAGAAAAATTCGTTTTATAACTTGATTTTTCATATTCAATTCGATGATCTGACTGGACTAAATTGCAATTTATGGTTTGTTAAGTTTTAATTTGATTTCGGAACATTTCGTGGCAATTTACTTTGTTTGTAAAAAATTCAAAACTGGACCGATTTTCATGTTTTTTTTTTGTTCATGTTCAATCTTTTTAAATGTTCATCTTGACGGCGGATTTAAAAAATATGAAAAATTAATAAAGAATTAGTTAAAGAATTATTATTTTTTGTGTAGATTACGATCGTGAACTCAATTGGGTGAGGTGAAAAAAATAAAAATTGATTTTATTCAGCATTCAAAGATAAAATACTATTTTAAATCGGACGTGGGGATAGTAATTTTTATCGAAAACACGAAGATTAAAAAAATAAATAGCATGACTGGATCGTATATACTTTCTCTTATGTGAGGTCACAGCTTCGAATAAAATTTGAAAAATATTAAAGGAACATCAAAGTTTTTATTCGATTTTTCGGACTTTTAATTGTTTGAATAAATTACGTAAGATAGTTTTCAGCAGAATATTCAAACGTCATTTCATTTTCTTAGAAAATGTGAAAAATGTGATTTTTTTTAAATCATACGAACGGTTGGAATCGGATAACCATTTTTCGAGAAAGTCGAAAAAACGGTTCTATGGGAGGCACCGTTTTTAACCCACCATCTTGAATTTATTTGTTCACCGAAACATAACCTACACCTACAATAATGCACTGATTTTTTTTTATAAAAAAATTTGTAGCCATTTCAGAGAAAAATAAACTTTTACTTCACGGTTATATGACAGGTACCGTTAATGTTTGAGCTAATCAAAATTAGAATGTAGAATGTCAAAACAACCTTATGTTCCAAATTTGAAGACGATTGGCCAACCCGTTTAGGCTCTAGTTCAGTATACGTCCGTACAGACGGACAGATAGACAGAATTTCGGCAGTAACCCAAATATGTATAAATTCCTCCGTAGAATGTCAAAACAACCTCATGTTCCAAATTTGAAGACGATTGGCCAACCCGTTTAGGCTCTAGTTCAGTATACGTCCGAACAGACGGACAGACAGACAGAATTTTGGCAGTAACCCAAATATGTTTCTCTATCATCGTAATGTAGTCTTATTGTTAGAATTTTGTTTACGCATGCATAACTTGCCTTATATAGTCCCTATAATCACAACTAAAAATGATGAAAATCGGCCAATTTTATATTTTTTTTACAGCCAAAAAACCAGATGACAGCGAAAGTGTAAAATTACCGAATCAAATTTCACTCAATCAGAGTAGGGATAAATAAGCTGATTTAAAAATGCCATTAAGCGGAAATTTAAAAGCAAGCCAAATTTTATTTTTTTTATAACTAGCACGCGCACAAAGAATTATTTGTTTCCCTTTTATGTAACGGGAAACATTGCTTGCACTGCGCAAGCATTACGTAGATAGGGAGATGAAGTATAATGCGGAACAACTTTTTAGTAACCATCCAATCTATTTTCCGCCCTAAGCACAGATGTACGACAGCACTTTTGAAAGTCATTGAAGGCATACGAGGTAAGCTCGATGACGGTTGTGTTACTTTTTAGATGTTCTTGTTGTTCTTGTTCTTTTAAAAAAGTTGCAGATTGAATTCAACCTTTCACCAGAAGCCGTAAAATCGATCTTCTCGTACATTATTGAAAGAAAACAAGCCGTATGTGTTGAAAATCCACTCTCCGAGTTCCTTCTAATCAACCAAGGTGTTCCCCAGAGATCGAATGTGGATCCCTTCTAATACTCGCTGCATATTACCGAAATAGCTGCTATCATACCAAATGTATCTAAGCATTTTTATGCCGATGATATATACAAATCTATAAAAGTTGTACCCTAGGTCCTACAGAAAACTGGGTATGTACTTTTTGATTGGCTAAGACCGTAGTCATCCTAGTTTTTACGTATGTATGGTATGTGTAATCTATAAACATTAATAAAAATTAAGTGTCAGCTTTTTACTTGCGATTTATAGGGACTATAAGGCAAGTTATGCATTCGCAAAAAAAAAATTATAACAATCAAACATGACATTACGATGATAGAGAAGTCAACAAAAGTGGGTCCGGAAATTCCGTCCTGCCTGTCTGTCTGTCTGTCTGCCTCTCTGTCTGTCTGTCCGTATCGATTCCTGCAGCATAAACGGTTGGACCGATTTTATTCAAACTACCCGACTGTTTTTCGAATTCTAGCTCCAAAACTGGTACCTGCCATATAACTTTTAATGAAAAACTTATTTTTCTCGAAAACGGGTCCTACGATTTTGATAAAACTTTCTGAATGGTGTTTTCTATGCAAAAGCTATCTTTAAGTTTTAATGGATTTTTCAGAAAAAAGTCTTATAACGGTACCTCCCATATGACCGGTTTTTTAAAATCAGACTTTCTTGTTTACTAATAGACGGATTTTGATGAAATTTTCAAAATATGTAGTGTTTTATGATATAAATAATATTGCTTATTAAAATTTTTAAAAACATTTTTTTTTATTTTTAATAATTTTTTAAAAAAATTATTTTGTTTTTTGAATTTTTGGAAAACGAATCCATAGATTTTATTTTTTTTTAATTTTTCTCCTAGTATAAACTATAGATTGCTTTAAATTGACATACTCAAAAAAAAAATTTAATATGTTTTCGAAAAGCTTTTCAAAAATAACATTTTTTGAAAAAAACTGTTCGAACGATTTTGAAATGAAAAATTCTTGAAATAGAAAACAGTAGAAATAAGATGGCTTACAACATTTTTTTCCAAAAAACGTTATGAATAGTGTTTTTTTTGATTTCATAAAAATTTCATTTGCTTAATATTTTCCCCAAAATTTTATTTCATATTGCTCGGCTAAGTCCTAGCCATTAGTCAAATAAAAGAAGTTGACAACCTACATACACACCTATGTATTTTAAAGCATTTCGTCATCATAAAAGCACACAGAATAAATAAGCAAGCCTATGATAAACACGCAAAAACAACTAACAAATAAAAATATTATTCGATTACTACTGAATGCAAAAATTTCAATCAAAAAAACAAAAGTTTACACCTGCATATAAATAAACCAAATCACTCGCTTACAGTAGTTGGAATGTCTATCTTAATTTTAGTACCTACCTTCCTTCCAACCTTATTATAGGTACCTAATATTCCTTAATAAATTCCATTAATACCTAGCATTAATTCCTTATTGCTGATTCCCACGAATCTTTATGACAGTTGTTCAATTTTTTCATACCAAAATCATTGTATATAGACTGCTAGTAGTCTATATACAATGACCAAAATGAAAACTAAACTGAAAAAATTCCTTTATATCTTTCTATTAGCAAATTATATTATAAACTTGTTTACTGTTGTAAAGAAAGATAATACACTAAAAAAACTGCAAAAGCTAACAATCCTATATATTTATGTGTTTATCCCTTTGACGTGACGTGAAAAACATTAAAATAAAATCTTTGTCAAAAAGACGCCTGCACTTAAAAAGGATTAGCACATAAGAACAAATACATGCGACCCAGTCGTGCCTTTTCTTTCTAGATGCATATGAAAGTGTGTATAATACTTATAACAGAAACACAATCTTTACCAGATGCATATCGTCGCCCCAATATTGGGTTGCCGTAAACGCCATTTTAACGTTTTTGGTAAATCGAATTCAAAGGTTTGGTAGACGACTAAATAAAAACAAACCGCTGGGATTTTATCATTTATCGATACGATGTCTATATGCAATTCCTCTTTCTAAAAATGTTAGAAGATATATTAAAACAGTTTTAGTTTTGAAAATATTTAAATTTTATTAAAAAATGAGTTTGACGTATACGCCACTAAAATCAAAATTTTCGTTTACTCATACACTCATACTCATAGATTAAATATTTGAGAAAAAATAAATGTTTATTTCATATTTATTGGGCCAGCACACACCAGACTATTCAATCCGGACTGAAACCGGTTTTTGGGCAAGGGAAGGGAAACGTGTGGTATAAATTGGACTGAAATCTTCAAGCTACTTTTGAGTGGATGAACGAAGACTGAAACTAATACACACACAATTTCTTACAGTTTAGGGTCTGAAAAATGTACAAGCACATAGGAAAGAAGTTCATGTATACATTTTCTTCCCCCAGATTGGTTCATCCCGTGTGTGCTGATGTAAGGTTTGAAACCGGTTTCCCCCGGGGTTGAGATTGTCTTGTGTGTGCAGGCCCATTAAAGTACAATTCATTTAAAAAAAAATTAGCACGACTGGATCGCACGTACTTGCTCTTATGTGCCCAATTACATCTTTGACAGAAACAAATAACATTTACGTTGAAAGTAACACAGTTTGAACTTATTAAAAGTATCAAAACCATAATACTTAACGGTTTTTAGTAAAATTGAAGTATGCCATCAAAATAAATTAAATAGATTTAATGGTGCGACAACTCCGTAAGGAACCAAGGCCTAGTGACTTATACTCTCAACCATTCCTGTGTGTGTGTTGTAAATCTGCAAGAATGGAAGGGACCTACAGTTTACCGCCGAGTCCGAACGGCTACATGAGATGCACTTTTTCGAGACAAATTTTACCCTTAAAGGTTTTGTCAATTCCTCTCAACAGGCTGTACCCCGGAAAAGAAGATGGCTATGAGCGGGGTTCGAACCGAGGCTCATTCGCTTAGCAGTCCGACACACTAACCACTAAGCCACGGGGCAGTATGACATCACACGTCTTTAATAACAATTTAAGAAAAAACTATTTCGAAAATTGTAGGACAGGTTTTGATAAAATCCTGTTTTTTATTTTTAGTTTTTTGAAAAAAAAAATTGTTTGTAATTTTGTTATGCAGTTTTTTCAGAATTTATAAATTTACACCTGATTTCAAAATCTTAAATTATTTTTTTTTGATAAGTTTTAAAAATATTGAAATTAAAAAAGAAAAAAATTAAAATTAATTAAAAAATAGAAAAAAATAATTATTCAAAATTTTTGTATGTAGAATTAATTTGGATACGTTGATCTTCTCTAATATAAAATTTTATTGAAATCCATTAAGCCGTCATAGAGAAAGTCGAAATTTAAAAAAAAACGTTTTCTGAAAGGTACCGTCGTTTTCGAGAAAAATAAGCTTTTCCCTAATCGTTATATGGCAGGTACCGTTAATTTTAGCCCTAAAAAACAAATATCAATTTCCCGTCGAAGAATGCAAAGGGATACACACATACCAAATTTGAACGCAATCGCTTAACCCGTTAAGGCTGCAGATCGATATACACCCGGAGAGACGGACAGACAGACAGACAGACGGACATTTTTTGTCAATGACTTTTTTAGGCTTCTATATGATCGTAATGTCATGATTGATTGTTATCTCAATTTTTTTTATATTCACGAATCCTAAACTTGCATTATAGTCCCTATAATCGCAAGTAAACAAATCACAGCTTTTTTTTTCATTTATTCACTTGTTATTAAAAAAAAAACTTAAAGTTTTCAAAAATTTTATAATTATTTTACATAACAAGAATAACAAAATAATAATTCATAAAAAATAACATTTTCATTATATCTAAGATCAAAGTAAAATGAAATACATAATTATTATTTCAGTTGATTAAAAAGAACTTCAAAATATTTTGTATCCTCTGATGAAATAAAAGGATACAAACTTTTTATATCATTAATTTTGTCCTTTGATATAATTTTTCTGCAGAAATAGTTTTAAGATTTTGATCGTATAAGTTCTTCGGTGTTCCCTAAGTAGTTTTGGTAGGTTTTTTTAATTAAGGAAATAGTTTTATAATGTACGTTTCTAGCATTTGATTTATAAGATATTTGAAATAAGTGTGGATTTTCTTATTTATTATATTTGATTTTAGAAAAGGGCATTGTTGCAAAATTTAACTGACCTGAGCTTTCAAACACGGCAAAAGGAACCAAATATTTTTTCAAAGGGAACTTTATTTATACTTTTTACGGCCACAGTAAAACCATAATAATATGCACTTATGAACTACACGTACGGCAAAACCAAAAATGTATATTTTCTTTCTTATGACGTACGTGCAAACGATTTAATAGTTATTAACTTGTATTTTGTGTGCACATAAGTCAAAACAATACTGAACAAGCAATTGAAGTTTCATGGCGTAAGTTGTAGGATAATAAAACGTACGTCAAAACAATCCTTAAATAAAAAATTCGCGTAAATATTACGGAAAATTTGACGTATATGGCAAAAATTGGCGAATACGTCAAAACAATACATGAATTTAATGAATTTAATAGATATACGTCAAAACTATTCCGTATATCTTTGCGATGAATAGAGATAGAGCAAAACAGATACTAGATTTGGAAAGAGCTACCTTGAAAACATAAGACTACATACCAAACTCAAAAAGTGAAGTTTGACGTTTACGGCAACCCAATATTAGGGCGACGATATATAGGTATAAGTATAAGTATATAACAAAAAACAATTTTTTTAATTTGTTGTCTGTCTGCCTTTCTGTTTGTTCCGGGTAATCTCAGGAACGGCTGCACCGATTTTGACGGATTGTTGGTGTTCTAGGAAGTAACATAGGCTATTTAAATTACCCACCAGGTGGTGCTGGAGTGGTTTTTTCTATTTATGGACCGATTTTGACCGGATTTTCACAGAGAGAAAGCTGATATTGTAAGAATTAAGTAAGGCTATTTTAAATTACCCCTAGGTAGCACTAGAGGCGTTTTTTTTTGAAAATTCTTATTTATGTCCCGATTTTGACGAGGTAGATTGCTGATTTGCTAGGGTATAAATTAGGCTAGTGCCACGCCTGGTTGGTTAAAAAAATAAATAAATGGTATACTTGAGCAATGCAGGGTGAGTAAGCTGGTATACAATAATTGCGATTCTGATAGTAGGAACAAAGTTGGAAGTTGCGTTTAATAGCACGATACGTTATATTATATAATCTAACTAACAACTAATCGATATGCCAACGCGTATACCTAATGTTGCCCATACTTTTAAATTGTTTCTTAATTCTTACCTTGATAAGTATACCAATAGTGTAACGTCATTTGGCATTTCAGACCATTTTGTCATTTCAGCGAATCTCTCGTCTTCCACTCATTCAGTTAAAGAAAAACTCCCCACCAGGACCGTTTGGCAACACGAGAAACCCAGATGGGACGGCCTGAATATATTTTCCGAAACTTTAACTGGTCACTATGCTTCCTCGATAGTGACATTGATGGCAGTGCTGAAATGATCAAAAATGTGATTCTAATAGGGATGCATACTTTTATTCCTAACAGAGTGAAAAGCATCAAGCCTAAAGAAAAGTCCTAGTTCAACTCTGAGTGTAAAGAAGCTATCGGGAAATCGGGAAAAGCACAAACAAGCAAAGAACTATTGATACTCTGTTATTGAAAGAACCAAATTTTTGCACGACCAAAAATAACGCAAAGAATTCTGCAATGTGCCAAAATCAGTAAATTTATTTGGCCACTTTTAAAAAAATATTAAAAACTCCTCAACATCTTCGATTCCAACTTCCAACAACCCACTTCGCTGCCAGCTCTACACTGCCTTACAGCTACGTTGCCCCTCCTGTACTTGATAATGTAAATTTTTCCGTAAGACTGATTTTTTCCGCACTCGTACAGTAGCAAGAGTTTTCAAAAGAAGACTCTGCTTAAACTTTTCCATCGCTCCTAATCTTCTGGAATCTTTCCCAAAAGATGAGAAACTGCATTTGTGCATCCTGTCCCTAAGAAAGGTGACCCATCCTGCTACCGAGCCATAGCTCGAACATCTCTTCTTTCTTGGAAAGTCATGGTCAAGGAAACGCTGATTAATCGTCAGCTTAAGGGATATCGCGAAGATCGAGAGCTTCTCCTTGACTGTTAGTATGGCTACCGCAGCCACCGTTCCACTGGTGATTTGATGGAATATCCCACCGAACAGTGAAACAAATTCTTACATCGCTTTGGTAAAGGTAAAATTAGGTGCCGTGTCATATGGCCATGTGTCATATGGCCATTTGGTCATATGACGCAATTTGAAAGTGTCATATGGCCATATTCAAATATATGGCCATTTGTCGCTTTGCGAAAGAGTCATATGGTCATATTTAACTGCGCCTTTTTGTCATATGGTCTTAGTTTTTAGAAGCGTCAAATAGCCATATGATCGAGTACCGATCGAGGCGTACCCTGCAACACCCCTGCTTGGGCTCACTATAGGATTTTGAGTACGTGCGAGATTGGGTTTATGCAAAAGTTCTTTAAATCAAAAAGAAACGTTACACATACCCAACCTTGCAACTTTAGCAAATCCTATAGTGATCCCAACCGGGAAGGTTGCAGGGGGGCAGCATGCCCCCATTTCTTCTTCATACTAAGATTAACAAGGCGGGATATAAGTCCCAAATCGTAAGACTGGGTAAGGAAATGCATTAGAAAGTGACATTAGGCCATAACGGCCATATGACCCTTTGGCAAAGCGACAGATGGCCATATATTTGAATATGGCCATATGACACTTTCAAATTGCGTCATATGACCATATGGCCATATGACACATGGCCATATGACACGCCACCGTAAGACTATTGCTCTTGATATCTCCAAGGCATTTGATAGAGTTTGGCATGAAGCTCTCTTATCGAAAATGCGTGCTTTTGGTATCGTGATACTCTTGTTAGTTGGATTAGAAGCTGTCATCTAAACCGTTGGATATAACTTGTATTGGACGGATTCAAGTCTGATTCCCATAAAATAAATGCTGGTTGGCCCCAGGGCTCCGTTCTGTCTACGAGTATTTTACTTCCCTTACTTCTTATCCAGTTAACGGGTTTGCTCACGATTCTACCCTCAGCTTTTCATATTCGTTCGATAATTCACATCCTTCGCCTTCGGACATACAATTGGAACGGCACCGTATATCAAGCTCATTAAACTCCGATTTAAACATCATTGTTAAATGCGGTAATAGAAATCGTGTGGAGTTTAATGCTTCGAAAACTCAATGCTGTTTCTGTCGTTAAAGATAAACATACCCCCAATGCTATTGTCCATGAATGACACTTACATCGAAGAAACCGAAAAGCTTTCAGTACTCGGTATGTGTGTCAACGACAACCTACGTTGGAACGACCATATATTTGAGATCGCTAAAATTGCTGCTAAGGCTCGGTGCATACTTGCGTCATTTTGACGCAGCGGTGACGTTTTTTCGTCTTACATTACTCATAAATGACGCGGCGGCATCTGACGAGTGTGTGCACCATTCTATTTATATGTGAGTAGTGTAAGACGCAAAAGCGTTACGGCTGCGGCGCCGCCACGTCATAATGGCGCAAGTGTGCACCGGGCCTAAGTGCTTAGGTTTTCTTTATCGGTGTAAGAAGTATTTTCCCCTTCTGATCTGGCTACAATTTATAAAGCGTTTATACGCCCTAAACTCGAGTATTACACCCACCTCTCGGCAGGTGCTTCGCAACGACGTTTCACCCGCTTAAAAGAATACACAATCGAGCATTAAAATTGATATGCAATAGAACTGGCGCTGAAACAATTGCCCCTCTCGAACACCGACGCAATGTTTCATGTCCTTATTTTATTGCTTCTTTTATAAAAAATGTTCACTCGAAGTAGCCAGCTGCATTCCTCCTCTAAAAAGTTTCTCCAGTAATACTCGTCTCGCATGGAATTCTCATCAGTACACCCTTGAGCCCAATTTCGGACGTACCGTGAAATATAGGGATTCTTTTTTTAGCCGAAAAACACGAATTTGGAATAGTTTACCCAGCGATATTTTCCCTTGCCATTTTGATTTGCAAGCATTCAAAACTAATGTTAATCAACACCTTCTGTCCTTCCCCTCCCTTTTATCCTTATGCTCGTACAGTATTCTTACATACATTAAAAAGGAAACAAATAGTCCCTTGTGCGCGCGTTAATTATAAAAAAAAATTTAAGAACTTTAAACATGCTTTTTAATGTCTTAAAGACAATACAGGCAGCATATTCATAGGAAACACTCCGATTTCCAGCATCAAACAGATTATATTTTTTTATAATTCCCTTTTAATGTAGAGCACACTGCGCGGGCATCAGGTAGATAGGGAGGGGAGAGATAGGAGGTGTCGATTAACATTGGTTTTGAACGCTTGCAGATCAAAATGGTTAGCGAAAATCTCGCCGGGTAAACTATTCCAAATTCGTGTTGTTAAGCTTAATAAGAATCTCTTTATTTCACGGTACGTCCGAAATTGAGGTCAAGGTGAACTGGTGAAGGTGAAGGAGAAATGCAGCTGACAACTTCTAGAGAACATTTTTTTATAAAAGAAACGATAAAATGAGGAATGATATGAAACATTGCGTTGGTGTTCGAGAGGGGAAATCTTAACACTCTTGTTTGTATTCTATTGAATAGGTGTAGGAATGTTTGCGAAGCACCTGCTCAGAGGTGTAAATTATACTTAAATTTTGTTCGTATAAACGCTTTGTAAATTGAATCAGAAGGTGAAAAAAACTTCTTGCATCGATACAGTGAACCTATGCACTTAACAGCATTTTTGGCGAACTCAAATATATGGTTGTTCCACCGAAAGTCGCCGTTAACACACGTATCAAATACTGATAGCTTTTCGGTTTCTTCAGTGCAAGTACCATTCATGGACAATGCCATAGAAAGCATGTTTAGCTTTAAAGACAGAAGACAGCATTGACTTTTGGAAGCATTAAACTCCACAATATTCCTATTACGCTTTTCAACTATTCTGTGTAAATCGGAGTTAATTGAGCTTGACATTCGCTAACGTATCAATTCCACACCCGAAATTAAGGGACGAGAATCACTAAATGAATGTGAAAAGCTGAGGGTAGAGTCATCAGCACAAGAGTTAAGTGGATTAGAAGTAACAGACAGAAGATCATTTATAAAAATGAGGAAAAGAGTCGGACACAGAACGGAGTCCTGAGCCACGCAAGCATTTATTTTGTGGGAATCAGATTTAAAACCGTTGAAATCAGCTTGTATTGAACGGCCTTGAAGATAGCTTACAATCCAACGAACAGCGTATTTGTGTATTTAAAAACAACTATTATTACGGCCTTTGAGTCCATCAAAATTTGGCGTTTCGTCCCGGTACTCAATTGGACTCTTCAGTTGATAGTGCATACGTATGTAAAGACGCAACTTTCTATTTATTTTGTACAACATATATAAAACTTTTGACAAAAACATAATGTGAACTATATCCAACACGATTAAATTTGTAATCATTAAGTTGAAAGAAAGAGGTTTATTCCAGGGCCAAACTAATTTAAATGAATGAAAGGTTTTAATGCAAACAAGATATACTACGTTGTAAGAAATATAAGATTTAAAAACAACTAAGTAAATGACTCAGCACTAATTTTGGATTTTGTTGAATTATTGATTCAAAACATATTTTTACGGCCTTTAAGTCTGCTAAAAAATGGCGTTTCGTCCCGGTACTCACTAAGACTCTTCAATTGACAGTGAGTCCCTAAGTAAAGACGCAACTTTTGATATGTTCAGTTCAACATATATAGTTTTGACAAGAACTTAATGTGAACTATCTCCAACAAGATTAAATTTGTAATCATTAAGTTGGAAAGAAAGAGGTTTAGTCCAGGTCCAGACTAAGTTAAATGAATTAAAGGTTTTAAAACAAACTCTATATACTACGTTGTAAGAAAAATAAAATTAAAAAAAAAAACAACTAAGTAGAAAACTCAGCACTAATTTTAGGCTTTGTTGAGTTATGATTCAAAATAGCTTTTTACGGCCTTTAAATCAACCACAAATTGGCGTTTCGTCCCAGTACTCACTTGGACTATTCAGTTGACAGTGAGTAATTTTGTCAAGATGGAACTTTCGATTTGTCCAGTTCAAAATATATAAAGTTTTTGATAAAAACTTAATGTGAACTGTAACCAATAGTCAGACTAGTTTTTTTTTTTTTTTTTTTTTTTTTATAATTAACGCGCGCACAAGGGACTATTTGTTTCCCTTTTAATGTAACACACTGCGCGGGCATTAGGAAGATAGGGAGGGGAGAGATAGGAGGTGTCGATTAACATTGGTTTTGAATGTTTGCAAATTGAAATGGCAAGGGAAAATCTCGCCGGGTAAACCATTCCAAAGTCGTGTTGTACGGCTAAAAAAAGAATCCCTATATTTCACGGAAGGTCCGAAATTGGGCTCAAGGGTGAACTGATGGGCATTCCTAGCAAGACGAGTATTACGGGCGAAACTTTTAAGGGGAGGAATGCAGCTGGCTACCTCGAGTGAACATTTTTTATAAAAGAAACAATAAAATAATGAATTTAAGGTTTTAAATTAAATTTTTAATACTAAGTTGTAAGAAAAATAAAATTTAAAAACAACTAAAACAAATATTCAGCACCAATTTTTGACTTTGATGAATTATTGATTCCAAAAAGTTTTGTACGGCCTTTACCTTTAATGGCTAAAACACAATCACGCTTCAGCTTTGGCTTCGTCACGTTACATTTCGCACGAGTCTACGAGTTTCTTTAAGTCACGTTACCTTATCCTGTTCACGAACTAAACGTAACGTCAAAGCCAAAGCGACATTGTGATAAGATGTTTTGATTTCCTATGGTTGAAATTGTAAACGTCCGGCGAAACCGAAGCTAAAGCATGATTGTGTTTAAGCTATAAATTAACCAAAAGTTGGTGTTTCGCCCCGGTACTCACTTGGACTCTTCAATCAACAGTGAGAACCTTTGTCAAGACGCAACTTTCGATTTTAAAACAAGCTCTATATACTACGTGGTAAGAAAAATAAAATTGAAAAACAACTAAGTAGAAGACTCAGCACTAATTTAAGACTTTGTTAAATTATTTATTCAAAATAGTTTTTAAGGCCTTTAAATCAACCAAAAAATTGTTTTTTGTACCGGTACTCACTTGGGCTCTTCAATTAACAGTGAGTTACTTTGGCAAGACATAACTTTCGAGTTGTTCAGTTCAACATATATAAAGTTTTTGACAAAAACATAATGTGAACTATATCCAACAAGATTAAATTTGTAATCATTATGTTGGAAAGAAAGGCTATTTGCACACACACCGATTTTGGACGGCCAGAATAAAATCGACCGAAATTTTAATGGTAACAGGTGCTTGCACCCTCACCGGATTTTGTCACCCATTGCAATCCATGTAAGTATATATTATTAGCACGCCCTACCAAAACTAGTTTTAAACGTCATACATACCTACAATTCAACACAGCAGTTGACTGAAATGGTCGGTAAATAATCGGTGTGTGTGTAAGCGTGCATTTAGTCACGTACACCACTACTTCCCGGTAACGCCGTCGATACAGTGGCAGTGGACCAGAATTTTTCCGGTACCGACCAGCGGTCGGCGTGTATACAAGGTCCCGTTCCAACATATGGTTCACTATTGAAATTTGTACTAGCGTCCAAAATAGGTGTGTGTGCAAATAGCCAAAGAGGTTTAGTCCAGTGTCAGACTAAGTGGAATGAATTAAAGGTTTTAATACAAACTCTATATACTACGTTAAAATAAAAATAAAATTTAAAATCAACTAAGTAGAAGACTCAGCACTCATTATGGACTTTTTTGAATTATTGATTGAAAATAGCTTTTTTACGGCCTTAGAGTCTTCCACTCTTCAGTTGACAGTGAGTACCTTTGTCAAGATCCAATTTTCGTTTTGTTACTTAGTTGGAAAGAAAGAAGTTTAGTATAGGGCCAGACTAAGTTAAATGAATTAAGGATTTTAATACAAACTCTATTTACTACGTTTTCGAAAAATTAAATTTTAAAAAAACTAAGTAGAAGACTCAGCACTAATTTTAGGCTTTGTTGAATTATTGATTAAAAATTGCTTTTCACGGCCTTTAAGTCCACCAAAAATTGGCCTTTCGTCCCGGTACTAAGTTGGACCCTTCAATTGACGGTGTGTTCGTTTGTCAAAATGCAAGTTTCGATTTGTTCAGTTAAATATATATAAAGTTTTTGACTAAAACTTAATGTGAACTATATCCAACAAGATTAAATTTGTAATCATTAAGTTGGAAAGAAAGAGGTTAAGTCCAGGGCCAGACTAAGTTAAATGAATTAAAAATTTTAATACAAGCTGTATGAATAGAGTAGGCACTGAATGGCGTCAAACAGGTAATGCACAGTGCTGCAACTATATCGTACGCATCAATTGTGCTTATTTTACCTCCCCGCGGTAACCACCGAGTACATACTGGTCTGTCCATCCACACATTCCTGCTAAACTTATAAGTGCGAGTGTTGAACACAGAAAAAAATAGCAACACTATAATGCTCTGGTTTAATGACTGTTCTGATCGATTCGCAGAAGTCTTGCACGAGCCCCTCAAAAAGAGGACGTTCGGAGGATATGACCAACCAATTGGACCAACGGTGGCGTCAACAGTTACCGAAGCAGATGCCCTAATGAGCTACTTTGATTGGAGATAAGGTCATTGTGACAATTCAATGCAAGTCAGGGCATTTAAATAGAGATGGTGGCGGATGAACCCTTAATGGGCCAACGGCAGGGCTAATATCCCCGAAGTGGGTTACTGACTCCGGATTCTCCGGTTCCTTTTGTCCAAGAAATGCAACAAAATACCTGACCCTCCAGGTTGGGGGTTGTGCGTGGGGTTAACAACCGTCCAATGAAAAAAAAAAGTTGCGAAGCGACCAATAGTCTCGGAAAAGGGCGGATCAACTGTTGACGACCCCGAAAAACGGATTAAGGACAATTACCTTCGGATCTGCACGTGTAATGTAAGAACTCTTAACAGACCACGTGCAGCTGAACAACTCGTGGAGGGCCTAGACTCCTACAGAGCAGGAATTACTACCATCCAGGAAGTGCGATGGGATGGGCCGGGCAAAAGGAGGGTGAAAAACTGACGTGTACTACGGTCATTGTGCAAGAAAACCACAGCGTTTATTTGGGTGAGGATTCGCCATAAGCGGTAGACTTAGGCAAGAAGTCTTGGGCTTTCGACACTTAAGTGAGCGAATTGTGACAATCCGTATCAAGGCTAAATTTGCCAACATTAGCCTAATATGCGCTCATGCCCTCCACAGAGGACAAAGATGACGCCACCAAGGATGACTTCTACGAGCTCCTCGACATAACCTATGAGCAGTGCCCTAAATACCCCGTTAAGATCGTCCTAGGTGATTTTATCGCCAAAATAGGTAAAGACAAAATCTTTGGTCGGACTGTCGAAAAACATAGCCAACACGACACACCGTCTGAAAACGGACGAGCAGAAAAGACGGGAAGAACACCGGCTTCTCCAAAAGAAAAAAGACAGAGCATGAGAAGCGCGCGATCGAAGATATTGAGAGATCTACTCCAGGAACAAGCGGAAGTTTTACCAACAGGTAAAAAGAACGTGCCAAGGAAAAAAAAGCACAGAAGCCTGTAGAGATAGGAATGGAAACCTCGAAGTAGAGTCACAGTCGGTGCTGAGTACATGGAAGGACCATTTCTGCAGACTGTTAAACGATGATGAAGATCAAAACCCTGCTGTCAGGCAGACTAAACCATTCAAAATGGACGATGGCAGGCAAAACTTCCGTCCACCTGACCAAAATGAAGTGAGGATAGAAATATCTAAACTAAAAAACAACAAAGATGCTGGACCCGACGGACTACCCGCCGAACTTTTTAAAGCGGCTGGAGATGACCTGGTGGAGTGCATACACCAACTTATCTCTAAAGTTTGGTCAGAAGAAAGTATGCCTGATGAATGGAACCTCAGGTTCGTTTGCCCGATTCACAAGAAAGGAGACACTCTAAACTGCGCCAACTAAATAGGAATAATTCTGCTGAATATCGCCTACAAGATCCTCTCTGCCGTACTATGTGCACGCCTAAAACCCTTCCTCAGCAACTTCATTGGTCCCTTGGTGGTTTCAGACCAGGAAAGTCCACAATCGATCAAATGTTCACGCTACGGCAGATCCTGGAAACTACGGATTTATGAACTATTTTGCCAGATTTAGTTAGAATGGTTGTTTTCCTATTTTCGGAGACTAATTCTTTTATAAAGCGTCGGTTCAGTTTTGAGCCTATTCTTTTGTTCTGTTTGACAAAGACAATTTGTCCGGGAGTATACTGTTTAATTTTGTGTCTAGATTTGTTATGGTAATGAAGGGCGGCAACTTGCTTGCGCTCAATTTTTCTGATATTATCCTTTCGTGCTTTTTCTAATAGTTCAGGATCAGAGGTAACCCTTCGACCAAAAAATACTTCTATGGGTCTGCTTGTGGTCGTAGAGTGAATAGAACAGTTAAATTCATATGTTGCTCGTTCTAAAAGTTCCGTGAAGGAACGGTGAGTGCCTTCCGTTTTCAAACATCTCATTATTTCAATAAGCGTTGAATGGAAGCGCTCTACTTTTCCGTTAACGTGTGCCTGTCGTATTTATTTTCTCTGCATACTGTGCATTTTCTTACTATTTTCTTAATTTTTGTAGTCATTCTGGGGAAATAAAATTTTTCTAGGATTTGGGCTTTATTCTCACGCTCGTTTCTATGAGCCCGTTTGTGAGTCTGGATTATGATTTCTTCCTGTTCTGATTCATTGAGCACATCTTGTACTTGCATTTGAGTAAATCTAATTTTATAGTTATTGAAGTGAAGGGGAAACATATCTTGTATTTTGTCCATAACATGTTGTTCAGTTTTAATGCAGTTTAAAACAGAGGGATTTAAAATTTTCTTAAGTATATCCTTCAGATTAGCTTGATCATAAAATGGTTCAGTAACTACATGTCGATGATATGTAGGAAAAATAATATTAAAAGTTTTACTAGGCGTATCACCTATTTGGAGAAAGATCTGGTTTTTGAATACATTTATTGGCACTTCAATACTTTGTATGAATTTATGTGCCGAGCTTTCGTCACTATGCTGTGGCGTAGATAAAGCATTCACATCAGATGCCTTTGGTGCTCTGGATAAGGCATCTGCGACGACGTTCGTCTTTCCAGGTTTGTATTTTAGCTCGTGATTATACTCCTCAAGTATGGACTTCCACCTCTTCATTTTACTGTTGTTGTTTTTGTTGCTCAAAGCAAAGGTGAGGGGTTGATGGTCGGTGAAAATTCGGTCCTTAGCATGACCGTATAGGTAGTTACGAAGTGAGCCAAGAGCCCAAACGATAGCTAACATCTCTTTCTCGTTAGCTGCATAATTTTCCTCTGCTTTAGTTAGCGTACGGCTAATAAAAGTTAAGGGCCTGTTTTCTTGTTCAAGAACAGCACCGATAGCGACATTTGAGGCGTCGGTTGTAAGATCAAATGGTTTTTTATAATCAGGGTAAACTTATATTACATCCTTTGAAATTAAGGAGTTTTTAATTTTATTGAAAGAGTCTAGCGCTTCGTTACTCAAATTAATTTGTACTTGAGAGGAATGATTTTTGGACACCCGTCCTTCCTCCCCTCTTAAGAGGATTGTCAGTGGTCTCGCAATTTGGGCATAGCCATTTATAAAACGGCGATAGTACCCTGACAACCCGAGAAAAGATCTTAAATCCTTAAGTGCTTTGGGTACTGGAAAGTCTATGATAGCTTTAACTTTGTTTATATTTGTTTTAATGCCCTCAGATGATGTTAGGAAACCAAGAAATTCTACTTCTGAGCTGAAAAAATTACACTTATCCAACTGGACCTTCATATTTGCTCTATTGAGTGTACCAAAAATTTGATCGATATCTTTAGCATGTTGTTCTTCGTTTTCGCTAAATATTATAATATCGTCAATGTACACAAAAGAGAGCTCGCTGGAAAATCGAGGGAGCATTTTTAAGCCCAAAGGGAAGTCTTGTGAACTCGTATTTCCCGTTGTTGATTGAAAAAGCTGTCTTCTCAATATCAGATTCCCTCAAAGGAATTTGATGGAAGCCACTTTTCAGATCGAGTACTGTAAAAAAATTGTTTTTCCCTACTTGTGCTGTTACCTCGTTAATATCTGGTATAGGGTATTTATCGGCAATCGTAATGGTGTTGAGCTTACGGTAGTCAATAACCATTCTATACTGTTTAGCTCCGGAAGAGTCCTGTTTCTTCGGAACAATCCAAACCGGAGAGTTATAAGGTGACCGTGATGGTCTGATAATTCCGTCATTAAGGAGGTGTTCTACTTGCTTTTCCACTTCAGATTTCATAGAATTTGAAAAAGGGTAATAGCGTGTATATACGGGACTTAGTAGTTTTCTCTGTGACATTGTTAGGTTTCTAGAATCTATAGTAATGGATTTGACAGCTTGTGATCTGAGTTGCTTAATTTGTATATTTACTCGGTTTAAAATTGTCATAAAGCTACCTTTGGTGTGAATAACAGCATCTTACGATTGAAGGCTATCGTTACCTAAGATACCGTCGACTGTAAGAATCGGCAAGATAAAAAATTTGATGTTGAAATCATTTAATCCGAAAAGATTTAGGAATGTGTGGTGGCTGACTTTAACATCACCGGCTATAGACTTAGCATAAAAAATATTTTCATTGGGAATGACCTTTTTGGCTATATCAGGTTTTATGTAGTTCTTACTCGAACCAGGATCTATTAAGAATCTAAAATTTTCTCCAGTCCTCGACCTACACTCAAAATATGGTAATGAGGACTGAGCTAACCTAAAAAATGGATGTCACTAAATTCTAGCGACTGGTTGGGTGGATTTTGATATTCCGTATAATCAGAAGAGCCTTCTGTTCCAGAATCGTTATTCTGGTTTAAGTTAAGGTCGTGAGTGAAGTGTTCGCAGACTTGAGAATATGCTTCTTCTTCATATAATGAGTTTGCTTCGTACTCCGGAATCGTTTGATTTTCGTGCGACTCCATACTTGAGCTTATATGAAAATTTGAATGTCTTACTGGTCTATGAGCTGATGGCTGCTGTTGATAAGATGGCTTTTGCAGTTGTTGACCTGGACTGAAGGATGTCTTATAGTTTTGATTTGGGAATGGCTTAGAAACCTGAAAATGATTTTGTGATAGATTCTGCTTATTATTCTGTGGATGAGGATTATTATTTTGCTGATAGTCGAATGCTGGAAGTTGTTGTGCCATGGGGGTGGCGTTGGGATAGGTGCGATAAACAGGTAGGTTGGTATGATAATTTGAGTAACCTTGTTGGTTTCTATGAGGAAACATATTTGTATTGTTTCGCAGGAAGGGGGTATGTTGATAACTATGGTTTTGTAACCGTGAAGGTATTTTAGCGAAATTCTTTTTTTACTGCTCCCTGATGCATTTGGTTATGCTGGGGTCTTGCGTGTTGATTCTCGTATTTTAAACAGAGGTGTAATGCTTGCGGTAAATCTGCTGGCTCCCTCATACCCAGTAAATCCGACAGATTACCTTTAAGTCCTCTAATAAAAGTCTCGAGAGCTTTATCTCTATATGTTTTGGTGAGAACTTTCATAGCGTCTGGACCAATTTCCTGACATGAAATTTTATTAACAATTAATGTTAAGTGATGGTTAACTGTTGGATAAAATTGGTGAATGGTTTGGTTTCCCTGAACCAAGTTAAACATTTGACACTCAAGAGTCGTAATATCAAGCTTATCCGCGTAATGCGTCATAAGGCAATTTACCATACTCTCCCAGTTTAGGGGAGTATTAAAGGATTCTAGAGCAGCATCTGCTTCCCCAATAATTTTATTACGTATGACATTCAGAATGCCATAGTATTTAGGAGCTCCCCTAGTATTGTCGTACATTTTTAAAACACGCTCCACCCTTTTTTTCCACGAGGAAAATTCGCCTTGTTCGCCTGAAAAATTCCGCAGACATCTTACAACATCTGGAACTTTATCTAAACCATCCAAGTCGTTTTGAAATTGAGAATAAATTGTTTGGTCTATGCCATAGAAGTGTTTAGCTTTCGGATTTATAGCGTTTTCTAATAATTGTTTGCCTTGCTCTTCCAAGACACGACTTACAATGGAAGTCACCAGAGTGTCCAATTCGGGTGTGGACCTGACTTCATGAACAGCATTTTGGATAGTGCTTCTAGAGTGAAGATTCGCGTTAATGTTCTGATAATCAATATTAGGAATATTTATTGAAGGGGGTTGACTTAATTGGTTGCTAACGGAGGGAAATAGAACAGGTGGTTGTACCTGGAGTAAACCTTGAGGAGGATCACCTTGTTGTTGATTTCTACCTGCAGGGCTGACTTGGACGTCTGCTCCTGCACCAGACCTTGTATTTGGCATTGTTTGTAAAAAAAATTTGATCAAAGAATAATACAAAGCAAGTAATGCTATTACTAATTTCTTCAAAATACCTCTTAGTTATTTACTTTTTTTACTATTTTTTTAAATTTGCACTTCTTTAAAATGCAATTAAATTCTTTTTTTCTTCAATACTTCAATAAAAAATATTGTATTTAGTATATATATATATTTTTCTAAGCACTATTTTTACTTAATAACCAAATATGTAATATTCTTGTTCTCACTAATATATTCAAAATTAATTTAATTTATATTATTTCTCTTCACTGTTTTGTTGAAATTTTACTTCTTTAATGGAATAAATAAAAAAAAAAATCTTCTCAAACTTTATTCAGTAGTATAAAATTATTTTATTTCTTTTTAGTATTCTGTTAAAGCACTTTTCTTACCTAATAATTAAATAATCTTATTTGTTTTCATTAATTTCTTCAAAATATATTTAAGTTATTTTACTTTTTCTTTCAATGTTTTGTTAAACTTATTACTTCTTTAATGCAATTATATATATTTTTTTTTATTTTTATATAATATTATCTTTAAAATTTATGATTTTCTTAAAATAAGTTCTTAAAATCTTACAATAAATTGTATACTCGATCCATCGCTGTTTATTGGTGGAAAGGCTTCTTTTGGGGCTTCTTTTGGGGCTTCTTTTAAGACTGCTCCAGTGCTTTAGTGTTTTTTTTTCAGACACGCGTGACCACAGGAATAATAGCTTTTTTCAACGATACTTTAATTTTCCGCGCCGTCAGCCACTTACGGGATTTTATTAAAACAACGAAATTTCTTCGTTGCCAGTCCGCGTATACTGGTTTATTAAAACGACCGTAGATTTTTTTTTATCAACTAAATCGTTATTCCTGTGGTCCCTGTTCGGGTGCTAATTAATTTAAATTTTATTATTTTGTCTTTTTAAAAAAAGATTTAGTGAGACTGAACCTCATTTATTCAAATCCAAATTATAACTAACTACAAAATAATTTTCTTAAAGCAAACTAACCTATGCCCCAGTTCGCGTAGTGGATGTTTCCACAGATGCGGCGGTGTCGGCTTGCTCCTGCTACGTGACAAAATGTTTGTTTTGTGCAGATATCATCTGGCAACAGACGCGTCGTCAGCGAATAAACAATTTGTGGGAAAAATATGTGGCATTTCGACGGTACTTGCAATTTTATCATTTTGTAATTTAATTCCTTAACTTATATAAAGTTTTTGACTAAAACTTAATGTGAACTATATCCAACAAGATTAAATTTGAAATCATTACGTTGAAAAGAATGAGGTTTAGTCCAGGGCCAGACTAAGTTAAATGAATTAAAAATTTAATACAAACCCTATATACTACGTTGTAAGAAAAATAAAATTTAAAAACAACTAAGAAGAAGACTCAGCACTTATTAAGGACTTTGTTGTAATATTTATTCAAAATAGCTTTTTAAGGCCTTTAAGTAAACCAAAAATTAACGTTTCGTCCCGGTACTCACTTGGATTCTTCAGTTGACAGTGAGTACCTTTGTCAAGACGCAACTTTCAATTTGTTCAGTTCAACAAATATAAAGGTTTTGACAAAAACTTATTGTGAACTATATCCAACAAGATTAAATTTGTAATAATTAAGTTGGAAAGAAAGAGGCTTAGTCCAGGGCCAGACTAAGTTAAATGAATTAAAGGTTTAAATACAAATTCTATATACTATGTTTAAAAAAAAAATAAAATTTAAAATCAACTAAGTAGAAGAGTCAGCACTAATTTTGGACTTTGTTGAATTATTGATTCAAAATAGCTTTTTACGGCCTTTAAGGCCACCAAAAATTTGCGTTTCTTAGCGGTACTCACTTGGACTCTTCAGTTGACAGTGAAAACCTTTGTCAAGGTGCAACTTTCGATTTACTATGTTGCAAGAAAAATAAAATTTAAAAACAACTAAGTAGAAGAGTCAGCACTAATTTTGGACTTTGTAGAATTATTGATTCAAAATAGCTTTTTACGGCCTTTAAGGCCACCAAAAATTTGCGTTTCTTAGCGGTACTCACTTGGACTCTTCAGTTGACAGTGAAAACCTTTGTCAAGGTGCAACTTTCGATTTGTTCGGTATATGTTGAAACGAACAAAAACTTAATGTGATATATATCCAACAAGATAAAATTTGTAGTAGGAAAGAAAGAGTTTTAGTTCAGGGCCAGACTTAGTTAAATAAATTAAAGGTTTTAATACAAACTCTATATACTATGTTGTAAGACAAATAAAATTTTAAAATAATTAAGTAGAAGACTCAGCTCTTATTATGGACATTGTTGAATTATTGATTCATAATAGCTTTTTACGGCCTTTTAAAGTCATTCACTTCGTCCCGGTACTCACTTGGACTCTGCAATTGATAGTGGGAACCTTTGTCAGACCTTTGTCAGAGAATACAATTTAAAAACAACTAAGAAGAAGACTGAGCACTTATTAAGGACTTTGTTGTAATATTTATTCAAAATAGCTTTTTAAGGCCTTAAAATAAACCAAAAATTAACGTTTCGTCCCGGTATTCACTTGGATTCTTCAGTTGACAGTGAGTATCTTTGTCTAGATGCAACTTTCAATCTGTTCAGTTCAACATATTGTGATGTGGCAACAAGTTTAGATACATTTTGTAAATTAACGCCATCTGTTGGATTCATTGTGTACAACAACCAACATTTATTGTGTACAACAACCACCATTTATTGTGTACAACAACCATGCCCCTAGAAGTATGCTACATATTTGCAACATGTTTTAACTTAGTACTAAATCGAACTTGACGAAACAATTCGAGACTCGAATTAGTACCGAAAGCTTAGATTGTGCCAGAACCAGACAGAAGCTTCCAGAAGCTTTTAAAGTTGTATAAATACAAGAGTAGATTGCATTGACAGTTCAGTTTATTTTCGAAAGTGGAATTGTTAACAACTGGAAGCGTTAATAAAAAGTGATTGAATTGAGATTAAATAAAAAGTGTTGAATTATAAAAACGTATTTGAATTGTGAATAAGTGAAATAAGTTAAATTGGTGTTATTTAAACTGAAAGACGTTGTGTTTTATAAAATAAAGAGATTTGTTTTATTATTGTGGAATTTTGATTGAGTTTTATTGGTCGAAACCCAGGCGAAAATCTCACATTGGTGTCAGAAGTGGGATAAAACTCAGTAAAGTGCTAGAAAATTCCATAGTGACATTTTCTAAAACAGTTTCGGTGACTCATTTAATTGTGAAAGTGGAATTTTCCAGAAACTATTGAACTGATTGTGCTATAAAACTGTGAATAGCGAGTATTTTTGTTAAAAATAGTGTTGGAAAAAGATCTTTCTAGAAGAGACATTAAAATAAAACTGACTGTGTTGTGAAAATAGTGTTTCAGTTACGTAAAATGGGTCGCAAATTAGAACAATTGACAACAGCTGAGTTGAAAGAAGAATTAGGAAAACGAAATCTTCAGACTTCGGGGCTGAAAAAGGAACTATTGCTCCGACTTCAGAATGCTATCACTCAGGATGGTGGAGGCCCCGATACCATGTTGTTCGATGTTGAAGAACAAGGGAGAGAAAGCACAGTAAGTACAGCCGATGAAATGCCTGCTTTCATGAAGTTGCTTCTGTCGAAATTCGATGCTCTGGAAAGTTCCTCGAAAGAACAAAAGAACGTTCTCGAACGTAAATTTGATGAACAAAAGAATGAGCAAAAGAATTCTTTAGAAGTTCTCCAGAAGCAACTAAGCGAACAAAGGGATGCTCTCGAAAATAAGCTCGATGCACAGAATGTTTTCCTCGACAAAAGACTCCAAATAGTAGACCAGAAAATAGAAATTTTAGAAGAAAAATTCGGAAAGCAGATAGAAAGTGTAGAACAACAGTACGAACATCTGGCTAAGGAGGTTGATTCTCTGAGGAAACAGAAACTTCGGGAATATTCGAGCGACGGTCCACGAAGAAAGGAAATGCAGCCCCCTGTCTTCGATGGTTAAACATCATGGCCAATTTATAAGAGGCAGTTCGAAGCTGCCGCCTTGACGAACAACTGGGACAACGAAGACAAATCAATTGCTCTTACGCTTGCTCTCAGAGGAACAGCTGCCGAATTGCTGCAGACCATTCCTGAAGACAAACATCAGGATTATGATGCCATGGTCAAGGCAATCGAGATGAGGTTTGGCGACGACCACATGCAGCAAGTTTACCGAGTCCAGTTGCGCAGAAGGGTCCAGGCAAGAGGTGAAACGCTACAACAATTGCAAGCTGACATTGAGCGCTTGGCGAATTTGTCTTATCCCAATACCAGCAGGGAAATCATAAACGAACTGGCAACCGATGCGTTCACTAATGCCATTGCAGATGGAAAACTACAAATGGCTGTGAGAATGGCAGGTAAGAAAACGCTCGCTGAGGCTTTAGCATTTGCCCTGACAATGGAAGCAGCAGACCAAGCTTCGCAAGGTAGCCATCGCGTCAGGGAAATGGCTACGCTAGAGTGCTCATGTCAACGTGTCGACATTGAAAGACAAAACCCGAACACTGCTCGAGGTCAAATGAGATGCTGGAATTGCAACAAGATAGGACACCTACAGCGACAATGCAGATCTCCACAGGTAAGCTGCCCACATAGCGCGAGAAAAAGGCCTACTGACAGGGATATCGCTTACCCTACCGGGCATGATTTGGGGATACATCAGTGTGGAAAGCGCGTAAGAACCAACTTTGCAGAGCAGAAGTCGGTTGATGAAATGAACGCCCCCAGGACCATTATCCAAGTTGCGCAAACGAAACGATGCAACCAGAGTTTGACGGTGGAGACCGTCATCGCCAACAGAAAATGTGTGGCCACTATCGATACGGGTGCCACGGCCTCCATAATTAGAAGAGGCCTTGTCCAGACGTCCTGGCTACACAACACCAGCTGGAACAGTCTGAAGGCAGCTACGGGAGAAGTAGCAAAAGTATACGGAGAGGTACTTCTGAAGATAGAACTGGCAGGGCTGACCTTCGCACATGCATTCTTGGTAGCTGACATATGCGACGACTGCATACTAGGTGTGGATTTTATGAAGGCACATGAAGTAGTACTAGACTTTCGAAGGCAGGTGTTAAGGTATTCAATCGTCGAGATTCCAATGGTGTACGGAAACGAGAATGCTGTAAATCTTCGGACGATCATAAGCAGTGATGAAACTCTCCGGCCATCTTCAGAAAGAGCGCATCCTAGGTGTTTGAACGGTAAGAAGGACGAAAGTATTTCTGTTCAGAGACTAAGGGCTGAACCTGTAAGGGGTTGGACTGCGGAAGAACTTCGTAATGCACAAAAGGAAGATCCTGACATCGAGCCCATTCTTGTATGGAAGGAATCTATGGATAAGCCGAATGCCAGAGACATCTCCGACAAAAGTCCTACCTTAAAGGCATACTGGGCGCAGTGGGACTCTCTCCATGTAAAAGATGGTGTTTTGTGGAGAAAATGGGAAATGCCGAATGGAAGATCCTTTAAGATGCAGCTTGTGGTGCCACGGTCGAAAGTGCAGGAGATTTTAAGGGAAATGCACGATGAAGAATCCGGCGGGCACTTAGGAATCAACAAGACACGGAAAAAGGTACGGGTACGTTTTTATTGGTTAACTGTAAGAAAAGATGTCGAGAGATGGTGTCGAAAGTGCACCACGTGCAAAGCCGGTAGAGGACCCAAAGTCAAGGCAAGTGCTAAGATGCACCAGAACAAAGTGAGCGCCCCGATTAAAAGGATCAACGACACACACCAAAGAACCCAAAGCAATATAAACATTGCGAGAGACCGCCTGAGGACCAGATACGATGCGCGAGCAACAGCACCTGAATTCAATGAGGGAGATCTGGTATGGCTTTATAACCCACATCGCAGAAAAGGAAAATCGCCCAAGCTTCAGCAGGACTGGGAAGGTCCCTACCAAATAGTTACGCGCATTAATGACGTCGTTTTCCGAATCCAACGAGGACCAAGAGCAAAAATGAAAATTGTCCATGTGGATCGACTGCATCGTTACCACGGAAACAATGATGATGTGCTTGTTCGGGACGAACAAAACTAAGAGGGGGACAATGTGATGTGGCAACAAGTTTAGATACATTTTGTAAATTAACGCCATCTGTTGGATTCATTGTGTACAACAACCAACATTTATTGTGTACAACAACCACCATTTATTGTGTACAACAACCATGCCCCTAGAAGTATGCTACATATTTGCAACATGTTTTAACTTAGTACTAAATCGAACTTGACGAAACAATTCGAGACTCGAATTAGTACCGAAAGCTTAGATTGTGCCAGAACCAGACAGAAGCTTCCAGAAGCTTTTAAAGTTGTATAAATACAAGAGTAGATTGCATTGACAGTTCAGTTTATTTTCGAAAGTGGAATTGTTAACAACTGGAAGTATTAGTAAAAAGTGATTGAATTGAGATTAAATAAAAAGTGTTGAATTATAAAAACGTATTTGAATTGTGAATAAGTGAAATAAGTTAAATTGGTGTTATTTAAACTGAAAGACGTTGTGTTTTATAAAATAAAGAGATTTGTTTTATTATTGTGGAATTTTGATTGAGTTTTATTGGTCGAAACCCAGGCGAAAATATTACAATATATAAAGGTTTTGACAAAAACTTAATGTGAACTATATCAAACAAGATTAAATTTGTTATCATTTAGTTGGAAAGAAAGAGGTTTAGTCCAGGGCCAGACTAAGTTAAATGAATTAAAGGTTTAAATACAAATTCTATATACTATGTTTAAAAAAAAAATAAAATTTAAAATCAACTAAGTAGAAGAGTCAGCACTAATTTTGGACTTTGTTGAATTATTGATTCAAAATAGCTTTTTACGGCCTTTAAGGCCACCAAAAATTTGCGTTTCGTAGCGGTACTCACTTGGACTCTTCAGTTGACAGTGAAAACCTTTGTCAAGATGCAACTTTCGATTTGTTCGGTTTTTGACAAAAACTTAATGTGATATATATCCAACAAGATAATATTTGTAGTAGGAAAGAAAGAGTTTTAGTTCAGGGCCAGACTTAGTTAAATGAATTAAAGGTTTTAATACAAACTCTATATACTATGTTGTAAGACAAATACAATTTTAAAATAATTAAGTAGAAGACTCAGCACTAATTTTGGACTTTATTGAATTATTGATTCAATCTAGCTTTTGACGGCCTTTAAGTCCACCAAAAATTGGCCTTCCGTCGCGGCACTCAATTGGAATCTTCAATTGACGGTGTGTACCTTTGTCAAGACGCAGCGTTCGATTTTTTCAGTTCAACATATATAAAGTTTTTGACTAAAACTTAATGTGAACTATATCCAACAAGATTATATTTGAAATCATTACGTTGAAAAGAAAGAGGTTTAGTCCAGGGCCAGACTGAGTTAAATGAATTGAAAATTTAATACAAACCCTATATACTACGTTGTAAGAAAAATAAAATTTAAAAACAACTAAGAAAAAGACTCAGCACTTATTAAGGACTTTGTTGTAATATTTATTCAAAATAGCTTTTTAAGGCCTTTAAATAAACCAAAAATTACCGTTTTGTCCCGGTTCTCACTTGGATTCTTCAGTTGACAGTGAGTATCTTTGTCTAGATGCAACTTTCAATTTGTTCAATTCAACATATATAAAGGTTTTGACAAAAACTTAATGTGAACTATATCAAACAAGATTAAATTTTTAATCTTTAAGGCCACCAAAAATTTGCGTTTCGTAGCGGTACTCACTTGGACTCTTCAGTTGACAGTGAAAACCTTTGTCAAGATGCAACTTTCGATTTGTTCGGTTCAACATATTGTGATGTGGCAACAAGTTTAGATATTCGGAGGATACATTTTGTATATTAACGACATCTGTTGGATTCATTGTGTACAACAACCAACATTCATTGTGAGCGCCTAAAAGTATGCTACATATTTGCAATATGTTTTAACTGAGTACTAAATCGAACTTGAAGTACTAATTCGAGACTCGATTGTGCCAGAACCAGACAGAAGCTTCCAGAAGCTTGTAAACTTGTATAAATACAAGAGTAGATTGCATTGAGATTTCAGTTTATTTTCGAAAGTGGAATACAACTGGAAGCGTTAATAAAAAGTGATTGAATTGAGATTAAATAAAAAGTGTTGAATGATAAAAACGTATATGAATTGTGAATAAGTGGAATAAGTTAAATTGGTGTTATTTAAACTGAAAGACGTTGTGTTTAATAAAATAAAGGGATTTGTTGTATTAATTTGGAATTTTGATTGAGTTTTATTGGTCGAAACCCAGGCCAAAATATCACATTGGTGTCAGAAATTGGGGATAAAACTCAGTAAAGTGCTAGAAAATTCCATAGTGACATTTTCTAAAACAGTTTCGGTGACTCATTTAATTGTGAAAGTGGAATTTTCCAGAAACTATTGAACTGATTGTGCTATAAAACTGTGAATAGCGAGTATTTTTGTTAAAAATAGTGTTGGAAAAAGATGTTTCTAGAAGAGACATTAAAATAAAACTGACTGTGTTGCGAAAATAGTGTTTCAGTTACATAAAATGGGTCGCAAATTAGAACAATTGACAACAGCTGAGTTGAAAGAAGAATTAGGAAAACGAAATCTTCAGACTTCGGGGCTGAAAAAGGAACTATTGCTCCGACTTCAGAATGCTATCACTCAGGATGGTGGAGACCCCGATACCATGTTGTTCGATATTGAAGAACAAGGGAGAGAATGCACAGTAAGTACAGCCGATGAAATGCCTGCTTTAATGAAGTTGCTTCTGTTGAAATTCGAAGAACAAAAGAACGTTCTCGAAAAACAACAGAACGTTCTCGAAGAACAAAAGAATGAGCAGAAGAATTCGTTGGAAATTTTCCAGCAGCAACTAAGCGACCAAAAGAACGTTCTCGAAGTACAAAAGAACGTTCTCGAAAGCAAATTTGATGGTCTCGAAAACAAACTCGATGCACAGAATGTTCTCTTCGACAAAAGACTTCAAGCAATCGATCAGAAATTCGAAGCCAAAATAGAAAACTTGGAAGAAAAGTTCGTAAGTGTAGAGCAACAGTACGAACATCTGGCTAAGGAATTTTATTCTTTGAAAAAGCAGAAACTTCGGGAATATTCGAGCGACGGTCCACGAAGAAAGGAAATGCAGCCCCCTGTCTTCGATGGTCAAACATCATGGCCAATTTATAAGAGGCAGTTCGAAGCTGCCGCCTTGACGAACAACTGGGACAACGAAGACAAATCAATTGCTCTTACGCTTGCGCTCAGAGGAACAGCTGCCGAATTGCTGCAGACCATTCCTGAAGACAAACATCAGGATTATGATGCCATGGTCAAGGCAATCGAGATGAGGTTTGGCGACGACCATATGCAGCAAGTTTACCGAGTCCAGTTGCGTCGAAGGGTCCAGACCAGAGGTGAAACGCTACAACAATTGCAAGCTGACATCGCTTGGCCAATTTGTCTTATCCCAATACCAGCAGGGAAATCATAAACGAACTGGCAACCGATGCGTTCACTAATACCATTGGAGATGGAAAGCTACAAATGGCTGTGAGAATGGCAGGTAAGAAAACGCTCGCTGAGGCTTTACCATTTGCCCTGACAATGGAAGCAGCAGACCAAGCTACGCAAGGTAGCCATCGCTTCAGGGAAATGGCTACGCTAGAGTGCTCATGTCAACGTGTCGACATTGAAAGACAAAACCCGAACACTGCTCGAGTTCAAATGAGATGCTGGAATTGCAACAAGCTAGGACACCTACAGCGACAATGTAGATCTCCACCTAGACAGGTAAGCTGCCCACATTGCGCAAGGAGGAGGCAGAATGACGAAGCATCTGGCAGGAATAACACTCACACTGCTGGACAAGCTTCTGATCAACAGCAGGCGGGAAACGCCTTCGCGGGGCTGAAGTTGGTTGATGGAATCGACGTCCCCAGGACCATCATCCAAGTTTCGCAAACTACACGCTGCAACAAGAGCTTGACAGTGGAGACAGTCATCAGAAACAGAAAATGTGTGGCCACAATCGACACGGGTGCCACAGCCTCCATAATCAGAAGAGACCTTGTTCAGACATCTTGGCTACATAACACCAGCTGCTACACTCTGAAGACAGCTACGGGAGAAGCAGCAAAAGTATACGGGGAGGTATTTCTAAAGATACAACTGGCAGGGTTGACCTTCTCACATGCATTCTTGGTAGCCGACATATGCGACGAATGCATCATTGGAGTGGATTTCATGAAGGCACATGAAGTAACCATAGACCTTCGAATGCAAGTGTTAAGGTATCGAACCGTTGAGATCCCTATGGTATACGGAAACGAGAACGCTGTCAATCTTCGGGCGGTTATAAGCAGAGATGAAGTCCTACCACCTTCTTCAGAGACAGTTCTTTGGATGTTTGGAGGGTGATCCTGGGAACCACCGATTCTATTTCATTGAAGCAGATAATAAAGAGGACTTTCCAAGCTATATCGTTTGAAAAATTTTAGTAGAACCAAAGAAAAACATGGTTCCGGTAAGGCTGATAAATCCGAACAAACACTCCGTCAAGCTCAGACAAGGAGAGGTGATTGGAAGATGCGTACCCATTGCAGCCATATCGACAATATCTGGGAGTGAATCTGCGAGTCCTGTTTCTGCAACAAAATTGGCTGAGGTATGTAATGCTATCCTTGAAATTTGTGAGCTAAATCAGGAACAGAAAACCATGGCCAAAAATCTCATTGGCGAGTTTGCTGATATATTTGCATCGCAGGATGGAAACTATGGTCGAACGCACCTAGTACAGCACCGAATAGACACCGGCGATAGCAGACCGATCCGACAACCTGCTAGAAGACTTCCATTGGCAAAACAGTCGGAATTCGATGAGATGATATCAACCATGGAAAAAGACGGTCTAATCGAAAACTCAAAAAGTCCGTGGGCATCACCCGTTGTACTAGTGAAAAAGAAGGACGGCAGCACTCGATTCTGCGTGGATTACCGGAGGCTCAACGATGTCACCAAGAAGGACAGCTACCCCTTGCCTCGAATAGATGACACCTTGGATACCCTTTCTGGAGCGAAATGGTTTTCCACCCTCGATCTGAAAAGTGGCTACTGGCAGGTACAGATCCATCCAGAAGACAAAGAAAAGACCGCTTTCACAACGAGAAATGGACTATGGCAGTTTACCGTTATGCCATTTGGCTTGTGTAACGCTCCAGCCACCTTTGAGCGTTTAATGGAACGTGCGTTACAGGGTCTGACATAGAAAACCTGCCTGGTATACTTGGATGACGTCATCGTTGTGGGAAAGACGTTCGCTGAACATCGCGACAACTTGAGGGAGGTGCTTACACGACTTCGAACAGCACATTTGAAACTAAATAAACAAAAAATGTGCTCTGTTCAAACCTGAGGTGAAATATTTGGGACATGTGATATCATCAAATGGAGTAAAAACTGACCCGGAGAAAATCGAAGCCGTGAAAAATTGGCCAGATCCCGCAGACAAACACCAACTGAGGAGCTTTCTCGGTCTCGCCACATATTACAGGAGGTTCTTAAAGGATTTTGCCGGAATTGCAAAGTGTCTGCACCAGCTAACTGAGAAGGGTAGACAATTTAAATGGTCAGGTGAGTGCAAAAGAAGCTTTCAACATCTAAAACAGCGACTTTGTGAGGCACCAATACTAGCTTACCCCACCCCTGGCAAGACATGTATTGTGGACGCGGATGCTAGTAACGTGGGTGTTGGAGCAGTTCTGTCGCAGATACACGATGGGGAGGAGAAAGTGGTAGCCTATTTTAGCAAAGTTCTGTCGCGACCAGAGAGAAACTACTGGGTAACCAGACGGGAACTCCTTGCTCTGGTACTGGCGACAAAACATTTCCATAAATATCTGTATGGACAGAGATTCATCCTGCGTACCGATCACGCCGCTTTAAAATGGTTGCTACAGTTCAAAAATCCTGAGGGGCAAGTAGCAAGATGGATCAAACGATTGCAGATTTACGACTTCGAAGTACAGCATCGCAAAGGAAGACTGCACTGCAATGCGGACGCGCTTTCCCGCAGACCATGTGAGCCCAGTTGCAAACATTGTGTGCGAAAAGAGGAAAAGGATGAAGGTATATCTGTCCAGAGAATAAGAGCCGAACCTGTAGAGGAAGGGATTCCTTCCTTGCATGGAAGGAATCTATGGAGAAACCAAACGCAAGAGACATCTCCGACAGAAGTCCTACTTTAAAGGCATACTGGGCGCAGTGGGACTCTCTCTATGTGGAAGATGGTGTTTTGCGAAGAAAATGGGAAATGCTGGATGGAAGATCCTTTAAGATGCAGCTTGTGGTTCCACGATCGAAAGTAGAGGAGATCCTACGAGAAATGCATGCTGGAATATCCGGTATGCACTTGGGAATCAACAAAACACTGGAAAAGGTACGGGAACGCTTTTATTGGCTAAGCGCAAGAAACGATGTAGAGAGCTGGTGTCGAAAGTGCACAACATGCGCGGCTAGCAAGGGACCCAAAGTCAAAACACGAGGTAAAATGCAACAGTACAACGTGAGCGCCCCGTTTGAAAGAATCGCCGTTGACATCACAGGCCCGTTCCCGGAAACTGAAAACGGTAGCCGTTACATCCTTGTTGTCATGGACTACTTCAGCAAATGGCCGGAGGCTTTTGCGATACCCAATCAAGAAGCTAAGACCGTTGTCGAGCAGATAGTGGACCACTGGGTCTGCAGGTTCGGGGTGCCTATGGAATTGCATTCCGACCAAGGGCGAAACTTCCAGTCGAAGGTATTCCAGGAAGTATGCGCATCACTCGTGTTAAAGAAAACCATCAGACTGTGGATGAAGAGGTGTTTTCCTTACCTCTTCATCCACAGTCTGATGGAATGGTAGAAAGATTTAACAAGACCTTGAAGGAACATCTGTCCAAAGTCGTGAACGAGAACCAACGGGATTGGGATCGGCGAATTCCTTTATTTCTTATGGCCTACCGGAATGCGGTTCATAGTACAACTGGATACACTCCATCCGAAATTCTATTTGGACGAACTGGCTTCCAAGTGAGCTAAAATTCGGATTTCCTATTGAAGACCCAAAATGCGAAGAGGACTACGTGTTAGATCTTAGAGAAAGGATCAACGACATTCACCAGAGAACAAGAAACAACATAAAAATTGCGAGTGACCGCATGAAGACCAGATACGGTGCAAGAGCAACAGCACCTGAATTCAATGAGGGAGATCTGGTATGGCTTTATAACCCACATCGCAGAAAGGGAAAATCGCCCAAGCTTCAGCAGGACTGGGAAGGTCCCTACCAAGTAGCTACGCGCATTAATGACGTCGTTTTCCGAATCCAACGAGGACCAAGAGCAAAAATGAAAATTGTCCATTTGGATCGACTGCATTGTTACCACGGAAACAATGATGATGTGCTTGTTCGGGACGAACAAAACTAAGAGGGGGACAATGTGATGTGGCAACAAGTTTAGATATTCGGAGGATACATTTTGTAAATTAACGACATCTGTTGGATTCATTGTGTACAACAACCAACATTCATTGTGAGCGCCTAAAAGTATGCTACATATTTGCAATATGTTTTAACTGAGTACTAAATCGAATTTGAAGTACTAATTCGAGACTCGAATTAGTACCGAAAGCTTAGATTGTGCCAGAACCAGACAGAAGCTTCCAGAAGCTTGTAAACTTGTATGAATACAAGAGTAGATTGCATTGAGAGTTCAGTTTATTTTCGAAAGTGGAATTGTTAACAACTGGAAGCGTTAATAAAAAGTGATTGAATTGAGATTAAATAAAAAGTGTTGAATGATAAAAACGTATATGAATTGTGAATAAGTGGAATAAGTTAAATTGGTGTTATTTAAACTGAAATAATATCACAATATATAAAGTTTTTGACAAAAACTTAATGTGAAATATATCCAACAAGATAAATTTTGTTGTAGGAAAGAAAGAGTTTTAGTTCAGGGCCAGACTTAGTTAAATGAATTAAAGGTTTTAATACAAACTCTATATACTATGTTGTAAGACAAATAAAATTTTAAAATAATTAAGTAGAAGACTCAGCTCTTATTATGGACATTGTTGAATTATTGATTCAAAATAGCTTTTTACGGCCTTTTAAAGTCATTCACTTTGTCCCGGTACTCACTTGGACTCTGCAATTGATAGTGGGTACCTTTGTCAAGACGCAACTTTCGATTTGTTCAGTTCAACTTATATATAGTTTTTTACAGAAAACTTAATGTGAACTATATCCAACAGGGTTGAATTTGTAATCATAATGTTGGAAAGAAAGAGGTTTAGTCCAGGACCAGACTAGGTTAAATGAATTAAAAGTTTAAATACAAATTCTATATACTATGTATTAAAAAAATAAAATTAAAAAACAACTAAGTAAAAGACTCAGCACTAATTTTGGACTTTATTGAATTATTGATTCAAAATAGCTTTTGACGGCCTTTAAGTCCAGCAAAAATTGGCCTTTCGTCCCGGTACTAAATTGGAATCTTCAATTGACGGTGTGTACCTTTGTCAAGACGCAGCGTTCGATTTTTTTTAGTTCAACATATATAAAGTTTTTGACAAAAACTTAATGTGTACTATATCAAAGAAGATTATATTTGTAATCATTAAGTTGGAAAGAAAGAGGTTTAGTCCAGGGCCACACTAAATTAATTGAATTAAAGGTTTAAATACAAATTCTATATACTATGTTTCAAGAAAAATAAAATTTAAAATCAACTAAGTAGAAGAGTAAGCACTAATTTTGGACTTTGTTGAATTATTGATTCAAAATAGCTTTTTACGGCCTTTAAGGCCACCAAAAATTGGCCTTCCGTCGCGGTACTCAATTGGAATCTTCAATTGACGGTGTGTACCTTTGTCAAGAAGCAGCGTTCGATTTTTTTCAGTTCAACATATATAAAGTTTTTGACAAAAACTTAATGTGTACTATACCAAAGAAGATTAAATTTGTAATCATTAAGTTGGAAAGAAAGAGGTTTAGTCCAGGGCCAGACTAAGTTAAATGAATTAAAGGTTTAAATACAAATTCTATATACAATGCTTCAAGAAAAATAAAATTTAAAACCAACTTAGTAGTAGAGTCAGCACTAATTTTGGACTTTGTCTTATTATTGATTCAAAATAGCTTTTTACGGCCTTTAAGGCCACCAAAAGTTTGCGTTTCGTAGCGGTACTCACTTGGACTCTTCAGTTGACAGTGAAAACCTTTGTCAAGATGCAACTTTCGAGTTGTTCGGTTCAACAAAGTTTTTGACAAAAACTTAATGTGATATATATCCAACAAGATAAAATTTGTAGTAGGAAAGAAAGAGTTTTAGTTCAGGGCCAGACTTAGTTAAATAAATTAAAGGTTTTAATACAAACTCTATATACTATGTTGTAAGAAAAATAAAATTTTAAAATAATTAAGTAGAAGACTAAACTCTTATTATGGACATTGTTGAATTATTGATTCAAAATAGCTTTTTACGGCCTTTTGAAGTCATTCACTTCGTGCCGGTACTCACTTGGACTCTGCAATTAATAGTAGGTACCTTTGTCAAGACGCAACTTTCGATTTGTTCAGTTCAACTTATATACAGTTTTTTACAGAAAACTAAATGTAAACTATATCCAACAACTCTTTACCGGGTTACATCACCTTACCCAACTGATCGATGTGCCAACGCGTATACCGGATGTTGCTGGGCAAGCTGCCCATACTCTTCTTCTTCTCCATTTGGCACTTCAGACCATTGTATCATTTCAGCTAATTTCTCATTCCCCACCCATCCAGTTAAAAAAAACTTCCCACCAACAAACTTTAACTGGTCACTATGCTTCCTCGATAGTAACATTGATGCCAGTGCTGAAATGATCACAAATGTTATTCTTCTAGGGATGCGTGCTTTTATTCCTAACAGGGTAAAAAGAATCAAACCTAAAGAAAAGTCTTGGTTTAATTCTGAGTGTCAAGAAGCGATCAGGCTCAAAGAAGTAAGTTTCCGATCTTACAAAGCCAACCCTACAGAGGAAAATCGGAAAAAGCACAAACAAGCAAGGAACTCATGCAACTCCGTTATTGAAAGAACCAAATTTTTGCATGACCAAAAATTACGGCAAAAAATTCTGCAGTGTCCCAAAGGCAGTAAAAATGTTTGGTCATTTGTAAAAAATATAAAAAACTCCTCGACATCTTCGGTTCCAACGGTCATCGACAATAACAAACCAATTGTTTACTCTTCAGATAAGGCAAACTTGCTCGCCGCCCATTTCGCTGCCAGCTGCACGCTGCCTCAAAGCAACGTTGCCCCTCCTGTACTTGAGAATGTAAATTTTTCCATGGGACAAATTTTTTTCCGCACTCGTACAGTAGCAAGAGTTTTCAAAGATCTCGATATACACAAATCCGCTGGCCCGGATGGTATACCCCCGATTCTTCTGAAGAGGTGTTCTTCCACACTGGCAAAGCCACTGCGTAAGCTTTTCCATCGCTCCTACTCTTCTGGAATCTTTCCTAGAAGATGGAAAACAGCATTTGTCCAGCCTCTCCCTAAGAAAGGTGACCCATCCTCCCCCTCCTCCTACCGGCCCATAGCACTGACATCCCTTCTTTCTAAGGTCATGAAAACACTGATTAACCGTCAGCTTAAGGAATATCTCAAAGATCGAAAGCTTCTCCATGACCGTCAGTACGGCTTCCGCAGCAACCGTTCCACTGGTGATCTGATGGCATATCTCACCGAACAGTGGAACAAATCTTAACATCGCTTTGGTGAAAGTAAGATTATTGCTCTTGATTTCTCCAATGCATTTGACAGAGTTTGGCATGAAGCTCTTTTATCGAAAATGCGTGCTTTTGGGATCGATGATACTCTTGTTCGTTGGATTAGAAGCTATCTTCTGGTTGTATTGGACGGATTCAAGTCTGATTCGCACAAAATAAATGCTGGTGTGCCCCAGGGCTCTGTTCTGTCTCCGACTCTTTTCTTGATTTTTTATAAACGATCTTCTGTCTGTTACTTCTAATCCACTTAACTGTTTTGCTGACGACTCTACCCTCAGCTTTTCATATTCGTTCGATAATTCACGTCCTTCGCCTTCGGACGTACAATTGCAACGGTGCCGTATGTCAAGCTCATTAAACTCCGATTTATACAGGATTGTCAAATGGGGTAATAGAAATCGTGTGGAGTTTAATGCTTCGAAAACTCAATGCTGTCTTCTGTCGTTAAAGCTAAACATTCCCCCAATGCCATTGTCCATGAATGGCACTTACATCGAAGAAACCGAAAAGCTCTCAGTACTCGGTATGTGTGTCAACGACGACCTCCGTTGGAACGACCATATATTTGAGATCGCTAAGAATGGTGCAAAGTGCTTAGGTTTTCTGTATCGGTGTAAAAGTATTTTTCCCCATCTGATCTGGCTACAATTTATAAAGCGTTTATACGCCCTAAACCCGAGTATAACTCCCACCTCTGGGCAGGTGCTTCGCAAACATCGCTTCAACTGCTTGATAGAATACAAAATCGAGCGTTAAGATTGTTAGGAAATAGAACTGCCGCTGAAACAATTGCCCCACTCGAACACCGACGCAATGTTTCATGTCTTTCCTTATTTTATCGTTTCTTTTACAAAAAATGTTCACTCGAAGTAGCCAGTTGCATTCCTCCCCTTAAAAGTTTCTCCCGTAATACTCGTCTCGCAAGGAATGCTCATCAGTTCACCCTTGAGCCCAATTTCGGACGTACCGTGAAATATAGGGATTCTTTTTTTAGCCGAACAACACGAATTTGGAATAGTTTACCCGATTGGGATTTTCCCTTGCCATTTTGATCTGCTAACATTCAAAACCAATGTTAATCGGCACCTCCTATCTCTCCCCTCCCTAACTTCGTAATGCTCGCGCAGTGTGTTCTACATTAAAAGGGAAACACATAATCCCTCGTGCGCGCGTTAATTATAAAAAAAAAAAAAAAAAAAAAAAACAGGGTTAAATTTGTAATCATTTAGTTTGGAAAGAAAGAGGTTTAGTCCAGGACCAGACTAAGTTAAAGAATTAAAGGTTTAAATACAAATTCTATATACTATGTATTAAAAAAATAAAATTAAAAAACAATTAAGTAGAAGACTCAGCACTAATTTTGGACTTTATTGAATTATTGATTCAAAATAGCTTTTGACGGCCTTTAAGTCCAGCAAAAAATGGCCTTTCGTCGCGGTACTCAATTGGAATCTTCAATTGACGGTGTGTACTTTTGTCAAGACGCAGCGTTCGATTTTTTTCAGTTCAACATATATAAAGTTTTTGACAAAAAGTTAATGTGTACTATATCCAACAAGATTAAATTTGAAATCATTACGTAGAAAAGAAAGAGGTTTAGTCCAGGGCCAGACTAAGTTAAATGAATTAAAATTTTAATACAAACCCTATATACTACGTTGTAAGAAAAATAAAATTTAACAACAACTAAGAAGAAGACTCAGCACTTATTATGGACTTTGTTGTAATATTGATTAAAAATAGCTTTTTACGGCCTTTAAATAAACCAAAAATTGGCCTTTCGTCCCGGTACTCACTTGGATTCTTCAGTTGACAGTGTGAGTACCTTTCAACATATATAAAGGTTTTGACAAAAACTTAATGTGAACTATATCCAACAGGATTAAATGTGTAATCATTCAGTTGGAAAGAAAGAGGTTTAGTCCAGGGCCAGACTAAGTTAAATGAATTAAAGGTTTAAATACAAATTCTATATACAATGCTTCAAGAAAAATAAAATTTAAAACCAACTTAGTAGTAGAGTCAGCACTAATTTTGGACTTTGTCTTATTATTGATTCAAAATAGCTTTTTACGGCCTTTAAGGCCACCAAAAATTTGCGTTTCGTAGCGGTACTCACTTGGACTCTTCAGTTGACAGTGAAAACCTTTGTCAAGATGCAACTTTCGAGTTGTTCGGTTCAACATATACAAAGTTTTTGACAAAAACTTAATGTGATATATATCCAACAAGATAAAATTTGTAGTAGGAAAGAAAGAGTTTTAGTTCAGGGCCAGACTTAGTTAAATAAATTAAAGGTTTTAATACAAACTCTATATACTATGTTGTAAGAAAAATAAAATTTTAAAATAATTAAGTAGAAGACTAAACTCTTATTATGGACATTGTTGAATTATTGATTCAAAATAGCTTTTTACGGCCTTTTGAAGTCATTCACTTCGTGCCGGTACTCACTTGGACTCTGCAATTAATAGTAGGTACCTTTGTCAAGACGCAACTTTCGATTTGTTCAGTTCAACTTATATACAGTTTTTTACAGAAAACTAAATGTAAACTATATCCAACAACTCTTTACCGGGTTACATCACCTTACCCAACTGATCGATGTGCCAACGCGTATACCGGATGTTGCTGGGCAAGCCGCCCATACTCTTCTTCTTCTCCATTTGGCACTTCAGACCATTGTATCATTTCAGCTAATTTCTCATTCCCCACCCATCCAGTTACAGAAAAACTTCCCACCAGGACCGTTTGGCAATACGAGAAAGCCTGAATATTTTTTTCCTAAACTTTAACTGGTCACTATGCTTCCTCGATAGTAACATTGATGCCAGTGCTGAAATGATCACAAATGTGATTCTTCTAGGGATGCGTGCTTTTATTCCTAACAGGGTAAAAAGAATCAAACCTAAAGAAAAGTCTTGGTTTAATTCTGAGTGTCAAGAAGCGATCAGGCTCAAAGAAGTAAGTTTCCGATCTTACAAAGCCAACCCTACAGAGGAAAATCGGAAAAAGCACAAACAAGCAAGGAACTCATGCAACTCCGTTATTGAAAGAACCAAATTTTTGCATGACCAAAAATTACGGCAAAAAATTCTGCAGTGTCCCAAAGGCAGTAAAAATGTTTGGTCATTTGTAAAAAATATAAAAAACTCCTCGACATCTTCGGTTCCAACGCTCATCGACAATAACAAACCAATTGTTTACTCTTCAGAGAAGGCAAACTTGCTCGCCGCCCATTTCGCTGCCAGCTCCACGCTGCCTCAAAGCAACGTTGCCCCTCCTGTACTTGAGAATGTAAATTTTTCCATGGGACAAATTTTTTTCCGCACTCGTACAGTAGCAAGAGTTTTCAAAGATCTCGATATACACAAATCCGCTGGCCCGGATGGTATACCCCCGATTCTTCTGAAGAGGTGTTCTTCCACACTGGCAAAGCCACTGCGTAAGCTTTTCCATCGCTCCAACTCTTCTGGAATCTTTCCTAGAAGATGGAAAACAGCATTTGTCCAGCCTCTCCCTAAGAAAGGTGACCCATCCTCCCCCTCCTCCTACCGGCCCATAGCACTGACATCCCTTCTTTCTAAGGTCATGAAAACACTGATTAACCGTCAGCTTAAGGAATATCTCAAAGATCGAAAGCTTCTCCATGACCGTCAGTACGGCTTCCGCAGCAACCGTTCCACTGGTGATCTGATGGCATATCTCACCGAACAGTGGAACAAATCTTAACATCGCTTTGGTGAAAGTAAGATTATTGCTCTTGATTTCTCCAATGCATTTGACAGAGTTTGGCATGAAGCTCTTTTATCGAAAATGCGTGCTTTTGGGATCGATGATACTCTTGTTCGTTGGATTAGAAGCTATCTTCTGGTTGTATTGGACGGATTCAAGTCTGATTCGCACAAAATAAATGCTGGTGTGCCCCAGGGCTCTGTTCTGTCTCCGACTCTTTTCTTGATTTTTTTATAAACGATCTTCTGTCTGTTACTTCTAATCCACTTAACTGTTTTGCTGACGACTCTACCCTCAGCTTTTCATATTCGTTCGATAATTCACGTCCTTCGCCTTCGGACGTACAATTGCAACGGTGCCGTATGTCAAGCTCATTAAACTCCGATTTATACAGGATTGTCAAATGGGGTAATAGAAATCGTGTGGAGTTTAATGCTTCGAAAACTCAATGCTGTCTTCTGTCGTTAAAGCTAAACATTCCCCCAATGCCATTGTCCATGAATGGCACTTACATCGAAGAAACCGAAAAGCTCTCAGTACTCGGTATGTGTGTCAACGACGACCTCCGTTGGAACGACCATATATTTGAGATCGCTAAGAATGCTGCAAAGTGCTTAGGTTTTCTGTATCGGTGTAAGAAGTATTTTTCCCCATCTGATCTGGCTACAATTTATAAAGCGTTTATACGCCCTAAACCCGAGTATAACTCCCACCTCTGGGCAGGTGCTTCGCAAACATCGCTTCAACTGCTTGATAGAATACAAAATCGAGCGTTAAGATTGTTAGGAAATAGAACTGCCGCTGAAACAATTGCCCCACTCGAACACCGACGCAATGTTTCATGTCTTTCCTTATTTTATCGTTTCTTTTACAAAAAATGTTCACTCGAAGTAGCCAGTTGCATTCCTCCCCTTAAAAGTTTCTCCCGTAATACTCGTCTCGCAAGGAATGCTCATCAGTTCACCCTTGAGCCCAATTTCGGACGTACCGTGAAATATAGGGATTCTTTTTTTAGCCGAACAACACGAATTTGGAATAGTTTACCCGATTGGGATTTTCCCTTGCCATTTTGATCTGCTAACATTCAAAACCAATGTTAATCGGCACCTCCTATCTCTCCCCTCCCTATCTTCGTAATTCCCGCGCAGTGTGTTCTACATTAAAAGGGAAACACATAATCCCTCGTGCGCGCGTTAATTATATAAAAAAAAAAAAAAAAAAAACAGGGTTAAATTTGTAATCATTTAGTTTGGAAAGAAAGAGGTTTAGTCCAGGACCAGACTAAGTTAAAGAATTTAAATTTTTAATACAAATTCTATATACTATGTACTAAAAAAATAAAATTAAAAAACAATTAAGTAGAAGACTCAGCACTTATTTTGGACTTTATTGAATTATTGATTCAAAATAGCTTTTGACGGCCTTTAAGTCCAGCAAAAAATGGCCTTTCGTCGCGGTACTCAATTGGAATCTTCAATTGACGGTGTGTACTTTTGTCAAGACGCAGCGTTCGATTTTTTTCAGTTCAACATATATAAAGTTTTTGACAAAAAGTTAATGTGTACTATATCCAACAAGATTAAATTTGAAATCATTACGTAGAAAAGAAAGAGGTTTAGTCCAGGGCCAGACTAAGTTAAATGAATTAAAATTTTAATACAAACCCTATATACTACGTTGTAAGAAAAATAAAATTTAACAACAACTAAGAAGAAGACTCAGCACTTATTATGGACTTTGTTGTAATATTGATTGAAAATAGCTTTTTACGGCCTTTAAATAAACCAAAAATTGGCCTTTCGTCCCGGTACTCACTTGGATTCTTCAGTTGACAGTGTGAGTACCTTTCAACATATATAAAGGTTTTGACAAAAACTTAATGTGAACTATATCCAACAGGATTAAATGTGTAATCATTCAGTTGGAAAGAAAGAGGTTAAGTCCAGGGCCAGACTAAGTTAAATGAATTAAAGGTTTAAATACAAACTCTAAATACTATGTTGCAAGAAAAATAAAATTAAAAAAAATTGAGTAGAAGACTTAGCACTAATTTTGGACTTTATTGAATTATTGATTCAAAATAGCTTTTTACGGCCTTTTAAAGTCATTCACTTCGTCCCGGTACTTACTTGGACTCTGCAATTGATAGTGGGTACCTTTGTCAAGACGTAACTTTCGATTTGTTCAGTTCAACTTATATATAGTTTTTTACAGAAAACTTAATGTGAACTATATCCAACAGGATTAAATTTGTAATCATTCAGTTGGAAAGAAAGACGTTTAGTCCAGGACCAGACTAAGTTAAATGAATTAAAGGTTTTAATACAAACTCTATATACTATGTTGTAAGAAAAATAAAATTAAAAAAAAATGAGTAGAAGACTCAGCACTAATTTTGGGCTTTATTGAATTATTGATTCAATCTTCAATTGACGGTGTTTACCTTTGTCAAGACGCAACTTTAGATTTGTTCAGTTCAACATATATAAAGTTTTTGACAAAAACTTAATGTGAAATATATCCAACAAGATAAAATTTGTAGTAGGAAAGAAACAGTTTTAGTTCAGGGCCAGACTAAGTTATATGAATTAAAGATTTTAATACAAACTCTATATACTATGTTGTAAGAAAAATAAAATTCTAAAATAACTAAGTAGAAGAATCAGCTCTTATAATGGACTTTATTTAATTTTTGATTCAAAATTTGTTTTTACGGCCTTTTTAAGTCCACCAAAAATTAACGTTTCGTCCCGGTATTCACTTGGTTCTTTCAATTTGCAGTGAGTACTTTTGTCAAGACGCAACGTTCGATTTATTCAGATCAACATATGAGGACCGTTTTCGCAAAACTGAAGCGCCAAAAATCGAAAAATGAGAAATGGGTATCGAAGTTTTTGTTTTCTCAAGGCGCATCGACTGAACTAAAAAAAATTTCACAAAACTCAACTAGTTTCATACAAAAAAACTTTGAAATCTATGAGGTTGTGTTCGATTTTAAAAAAGTATCAAAGCAACTTTTCAAGGAAAAGCTGCCTTTTTAAAATAAGTCCCTCTAGAGTTATCACTAACAATAAAAGGACAACGAAAAAGTAGTTATTGGCGTGAGTAACAAATAAAGATATTGGCCTACCGATCGGTGTCGAGCCACTTAAAAGAAATATTTCTTCTGTGTTCGATGAATGCATAAAGTGTCGGAAAAAATTATAGACGTGAAGAAACTTATGCAGTTTTTCGTCATACCAGATGATGCCCAAGAATTTTATGGCGATATCCTTTCTGGAGTCGCTGGTGACTCCATTGCAGACCAGGGAAAGTTTTACGATGAACAAGAAAACTGCGTCTAAAAATAAAACATACTTTTAAAATATTTCTATTATATTAGTTTCTTTTTTTGTAAAAAGCTGTGTGTTTTTGTTTTATTTTGAAAAAGTTGATTTTTGGGACTCAATATTCCGTTAGTTCGATACTTCATTATTGCTATTCTTCCGGTTTACTGGGACAAAGTTACCTTTAAGGGGGAAGACGTTTTTGCATTTTCAATAATTTCTTTATTTTTTTGATTCAAACACAAATAACCTTCTCCTGAAAAATTTGCAAAATGGATTTGTTGAGTTTTGCGAAAACGGTCCTCATATGTATATAAAGTTTTTGACAACCAAATCAAATTGGGGTTTCGTCCCGGTACTCACTTGGACTCTGCAATTCATAGTGGTTCCTTTGTCAAGACGCAACTTTCGATTTGTTCAGTTCAACTTATATATAGTTTTTAACAGAAAACTTAATGTGAAATATATCCAACAGAATTAAATTTGTAATCATTTAGTTGGAAAGAAAGAGGTTTAGTCCAGGACCAGACTAAGTTAAATGAATTATAGGTTTTAATACAAACTCTATATACTGCGTTATAAGAAAAATAAAATTTAAAAACCACTAAGTAGAAGATTCAGCACTAATTTTGGACTTTGTTGAATTATTGATTCGAAATAGGTTTTTATGGCCTTTAAGTCCACCAAAAATTGGCGTTTCGTCCCGGTACTCGCTTTGACTCTGCAGCTGACAGTGAGTACCTTTGTCAAGATCATAGAGTAAATATACTATAAAGAGGGAAATCTACCGCCTTCTTTTGACAATGCCTACAAGCTGGTCAAATAAGTATTGGTGTAGAACTGTCAAATAATTGACGCCGTATGTATGTGTAGTAGTGCTGGACTATCAAATAATTGACCTCTTCTTTTGAGTTTCTTTTTCTTTTTCACCACGGAATTGGGCGTGGTATACTTTTTGATAAAAAGCACCACACCGAAATTTTACGTCATCAGTGACCCAAACTGACTAAATTAAATACCATTTTTCGAAAGAATCCAAAGTGTTAGTGGACTTAAAATGCATATTAAATCAATCAGGTAAGACATTGGACCAAACCTGCATCAATTAAAATTTACTTTTCGGTTTTTTTCCGAAAACGGAAATTAATTTTTTCGACAAGGGTCACTGATGACGTAAAAATATGAAAGTTGCTATCTTGTTTTCTTGTATCACGAGGAGACACTAGCAAGTTACTCGAATGCAAATTGTTATACTTTATTATTTTTTCCCTGCCTTTTACATATTGTGTGCTTGAAAACTATATAAACGTTTAAAACTGGTTAAACGATATTCAAGAGTTCAACCATTTTACCTGATACCAAAACTGATAGTGTATTGATTGTTCTAAGAATGAATTTAAACAAACATTCGGTCAGAACAACTTAGTGTTGTTGATATCTTTTGTTTGAAGGCCTACTTTCATTTCATTTAGACTCTGTGGTTTGGAAAGCTTTGTCAGTTTTTCATCTATCCTTTTGCTAATAAAAAGATTGTTTTTTCAAATTAATCATAGAATAGTACAGGAAATTATAGCTCCTTGCACCTTGGCATAGGCTTGATTGCAGAATTTCATTTTATTTAGGAGCACTTTTAGATGGAATCGGTACTGGAGGTGTTGCAACGTTAGCAGTCTTGGTTGGTGCTGTTCCTGTCTTGTTAATTGAAGGTTCGATGATTGGTATTTCGCTGGTGGACACATTTTAGTAGCTCTTGTCTGTTCTGACCGTTCTGATGATGGTTAATTTGTGGTTGTGCTATGTATTTATTTTATCTCTTTTAGTTTTTTTATAACATGCACGAGTTAAGTTAGAAACCTACGCGGAGCTTAAAAAAAACCAACTTGTTCGTTTGAAATACAATTTATTAATGACAAATGATTATGTTTTTGTTCTACCTGACAAGAGTACAAGAATATAATACGTAAGTCAGCAAAGTGCTGATCATTTTATTTTACAAAAATAATACATAATTGCAATAGATTGATTTAATGGGAAATATGTTAGGAGGAATCGTGTTGCAAATTGGCAACCTGCTGACGAAAAATAAAATCTGGGTTTGCCGGATGTTCCCAGGGTGACGAACGGATATTAGCTCGTAGGGGTGACCGTCTTTGCTGGCCCGTGGCAATGTGCGGTGACTTAGGAGGGAAAGGTGGGTAGGCTGGTGACGTAACTCGCGCGCAAAAGGGATTTGTGTGTTGCCCTTATAGTGTTAAACCGCACTGCGCGAGCATAGGAAGACAAGGGAGGGAGGGAAAGAAGGTGTTGATAAACATTGGTTTTGAATGCTTGCAAATCGAAATGGCAAGAGAAAATCTCGTTCTAATATTAGTCTACGAATTTCACTAGAGAACCAATGTCGTTCACCTGCCCTGATTATTCGAGATCGTAAAGGAAACAAGTTGACAATATTTGTGTAAAGAAATTCAATTTGGTCATCGGGAGAGAATAAAGAGAAGATTTGTTCCCAGTCAATACTACGAATGTCATCCTCCAAACTATCATCAACATGCCTAAAATCTCTATATTTGTACGAGGAAGTATAATCTTTAAGTATAAATTTAGAGGAGAGGAAGATTAGATCGTGTTTTGAAAATCCTGATGCTGACAACTGGTCATATAATTAAACATCACTTAAATCACTAACAAAAAATAAATCGAGAAGAGTTTGAGTCACCAAATATGATAATCTTAGAAGGACCGAGGGTGATAGTTTGTAAGATGTTTAGTAATGGATTAACGTCAGTGTTATTATTGGGCCTATAAACGGATCCTATTAATAGCGTCCCCTCATCGTTAAATATATTTAAAAACAAGTAATTTATCCGACTATCAATTTCCGACTTGCAATTTATTTTGCAGGTAATTCCGTTACGCATATATAGCAGCTCCACCGCCTCTTCTACCATTTCTATCAGCGCGAAACAGTCTATATCCTCTCAAAACATACATTAAATCAGTAAATATGCCTCGGAAAACCACGTTTCACTAATACAGATTAAATCAACCATAGAATCCTCAAACACGTCCCTAAATTCATCAATTTCGGGATATAAACTTTGTGCGTTTAAGTGACAAATCTTTAGACCAATAAACTGTTTGCATAAAATTTGAGTCATGGAACGAATAATTCCATCATTACCACCAACCACAGGAACTACACTATCATTATTAAGATTCAAAGCTATCATATACTAATAGATAAATCATAAAAAACACATTAAATCGAGCGAAGTGTTTCACCAGAATCCAGAGAGCATTATTAAACTCAATCATCCTGACTTACAATTGAAAACAATAAAGACAACAAAAAGACAGAAAACCTACAAATTTAATAAAGGAGATAATGCAATACAATATAAATATTTTTTTTAAATAAAAATGAAAGATATAAAAAAAGATTAATATTAAAAAGGTGTAAAAAGAAAAGTAAAAAAAAAGGATTTAAATAAAAATGATAATTATTTAAAAAAAAATAGAAATAACAAGTTTAAGAAGCACTGGAGTGTGATGTAATAATATTCCAAAAAATTAATATTCATGTAAGCGACTGGCAATTCCATCAATGGTTTCGATGTTATCAACAAGTTCTCCTATCTCATCTGTCAACTGATCACATCACATCACAATAAGACAGATCAGATGACATTCAGCTATGCACTGCAAACCATCATACGATAATCATACGATGCTTGCAGTGTATAGTTAATGACAGTTAAGCACAAGGTGATAAGGATTAGAGGAGGGCTTTTGCATCATGAGCGGTATTTTGTTTGTCACGCGCGTAGGTGATAAAGCGCAGATACTTTTTGATAATTTTTCGAATTTAATATTTTTTTTTGTGCGCCACAGGTGGTAATTTTTTTCGACACACGGGGGGGTTTGTGAAGCGGCACTTCTGCTTTTTTTATAATTTTTTTTGCGCGCACCACCGCCAAAGCGACCGTCCCCGGTGAGCTTCAGATCGACACTCAAGTGTAATTGAATTGCCAATTTCGAAAAGGGCACATGTCTGAAAATTTAAAATGTTCAGGAAATGAAAAAAACTTATTATTTTTTAAAGTAGTGCAAAATTTATAAAAAAATATTTTTTGAGTTACATTTCGGGGTCAATAAGCAATCGAACATTATAGAAATATTTGATGTTAAACGTTTTTTTATATAAATTTTTAAATATTTTATGTTTACGAGATATGCCCTTTTAGAAATTTATGGTATTAAGTACACACAATTTAATGAAAAAAAAAACCATATAAATTTGGTTAAACTTTTATTTCTGGTATCTTAAATTACAAAAAATATACTTTAATCAAATATTAGCTCCGGATTTCTTAAAAAATCTCCTTCTGCTGGTTCTCTTTCGTTTGTAGAGAACCATTGAAGAATTTCTTCATAAAAGTCTGTAAATTCTGCTGGTATATATTGTTTCACCTTTGCAATGTCTGCAATTTTCAGATGATTAATAGGTATTTTGCCGCTATAAGCTAGATCAACTTGGCTGGGCAAGCTACTACAAGTCTCTTTTACTGTGGAAAGGACGAAAATTTCTTTAGATGTGTCATTATCTATATAATTTTTTGCGATTACTTCACCAGGTTTTCTTGGATCAAAAACAAACTCATAATAACCCGAGACTTGTAAAGTAATTTTTTGATTTTTAGGTATATCTTTTCCATAACTTCTTAGTGACAAAGGCTTTGCTTTAAAATTTAGTTGCGCCCATTTCTTGAAATCAATAATGTTTTCTGTATTTACTTGTTCAACGTTGAATTTCTTGGTGTTACTGGACTGTACTATTAGATCAATATACTGCTGATGGCTAAACACACGATCTTCACGTCTAATTTTCCTTTTGACGACTGAAAAATTTTTGTCACAATCATTAAAAGAATGGCCTCGTACTGGAATATATATATGGATCATCATATTTCTTTGTACAGACATTGCCATCAAAAATCGAATAACCGTGTTGTTCTTATTCTGTCCGGGGCAACCATCACAGAAAAAATGAAAATCAGTTATAGAATTTGCAACATACTTATTGATGTAATCGTTAAGGAAAGTTGATACTTCATTGGGGCCTTTTATTTTAGAGGTTTTTATGACAACATGTTTATATTTCTCAGTATTTTTTACTCCTTTTTTTTTGCAATACCACTATCGGAATCAGAAAAACTCATGGGTAAAGCGAAGGCACGTGTTTACTTGTAACTGACAGCGCGATGACTGATTAGTGCTATATTTTTATTGCATTAATTAACGTAAACAATAGAGAAAGAAATGTTTTGGTGGTTAACGGTATTATCTTTAATGCGATAAATTCGAAAAGGGCATATCTCCTAGAGTTGTGACCATTTCGAAACTATTCCTGCACAAGCTATGACAACAACACTACAATAAATACTAGGGATGTACCTTTCTTGAGCATAATAGGTGCAGGGAAGCATTAAGACTTCATTTATATGAAAACATTAATTTGTGAAAAAATGCGAAATGTGCTCTTTTCGAAATTGGCAATTCAATTGTAATTCTATCACCTTTGTATATTCCTATGGTTTTATTGCAACACACTTAAGGATAATTTGACGGATGGGTGAAAGAGTTGATTACCTATAGCTTATACCTGGTTATCCTCATATATATAATTACATTATGTAATTTCTTATGGAACTCTAATAGTTCCTCACGCACGTCTTTGTCCATAATTTTAAGCACATCACACAATGACTTTGTTGCTACTTCCAAATTTACTGTACGGATGATTGGGTTTCGCAAGATGTTTATTAACTAGCCTAAATCTTCAAATGTAGCTTGAGATAATTGTTTCATACTCGGTGTGGACCTGTTCAATGGAGGGGGGGGGGGGGGGTAATTGATTTAAAAAGATATTTATGTAATAAAATGTGTGGAACATACGGATTTTATTTCACGATCAGTTGCACTTGGATTGAATAATGGTGAAATGAAGAACTGAAAAAACCGATCCAGAGCTCCGTCAAGCTTATCAGACGCAACATGAAAATGATATTTCGTCATGTGCGAGTACGTTGCGTTGTTGCAACTGCCGCTGTTCTGGGCAACATGCATAGCATAGCCATTCTCGTGGAGGTACTTTTCCATGCCAAGGAAGACCATAGGCTTGCATAAATGAGCCAATCCAGATAGATTATCGGATCAGGCCTATGTCTTGCAAAAAGATTAGTGATGAACCTAGAACTTCAAGATATTGCATCATACCTGGTTAAGTTGTCAAACTATTTTGGTTTCTTGACTGGGATCTTATTGGCTCATGGTTCTTCCATATTTGAAGTTGTTTTCTTGGCACTGCTGTTTTGTACAAAAGATGCTTAATATTGATGTTTTTTGTAATATTCGTAAGCCTGAAAAAAAGTTTGTTTAGAGTCAATCAAAACAATTTTCAGCATACCTGAGTAGTAAATGCGATTCACACATTTTGAAGTTCAGTCAAATGAATCAACATTAGCACTTACTTTTTTAATGAATTAAATGATTTTTTTGGATTTTTCTTTCCAAGGCTAGGATAAAATCCAATTTTCCGAAACATAGAAAACAATTTACTGACAGTTGTTGTCAACAAGAACAAAATGAAATGTCAAAATTAACAAAATCAAAAAACAAAAAAAAAATCTTTTTGACAAAAACTTAATGTGAACTATATCCAACGAGATTCAATTTGGGCCAGACTAAGTTAAATGAATTGAAGGTTTTAATACAAACTATATACTACGTTGTAAGAAAAATTAAATTTAAAAACAACGAAGGCCCATTTTCTTCACTTCAAGTTGAGTTTTAACTTGGGGATTTTTTTATTAACTTGTCCAATTGTTTTGTTTTCAATAAAAGTTGGATGCTCAACTTTCGATTTCAACTTGCTGGTTGACTTCAACGTCCTGTTTTCTCAACTTGCGTAAATATCAAAATTTGCTGTTGAGAGAGATTTTCATCTTTTGTTTACATTCTGTCAGTTTTAATAATTATTATTTTCAATTCAAAGGATTCAAGTACATAAAGAATTTTTTATTTTAACGATATGGATTTCCTATCTAAAAGAGAGAAGGGATCTACCAAGGGACAAAACCGAATTTGGAAAAATAATGCCATATGTTGAAATTATATATGTATGTAAATGCATATGTACATATAATTTATTGCCTAAAAATATATGTATCTAATAAAAACAAATACAATTTTGTAGGTTTTCTTTCATCATCCTTCTGATGGGCTTATTCGGCTGCTGTTTAACTTTTCTCCAGGATATTAGCTTCCCCCTGCAACCAGTTAAAAACGTTATTCAATACCAATTCACACAAAATAAAATTGATTTCGATTTCAACAAAAATAAAACATAATTATCAAATCAAAAATAGTCAAGAAAATTCAAAATTTCACAGGGATATTTTAAAGAGCAAGTTGAAATCTGGTGCCCATTTGAAAATGTAAACTTATAGTGAAAAAACGACACTCAACTTGCAAGTGGAAATCGGCAAGTTTTTTTTTATAATTAACTTGCGCACAAGGGACTATTTGTTTCCCGTTTAATGTAGAACACACTGCGCGGGCATTATTAAGATAGGGAGGGGAGAGAGGGGAGGGGAGAGCTGGGAGGTGTCGACTCCAACCGGCGGTTTATCTCAACCAGCCGTTTTGTTTCAACTTGCGATAGTGAAGAAAATGGCCCTTAAGCGATTATCCTCAAATTTGGTGTGTGTGATTCTTTTGGCATTCCCCAGAGCGGAAATTAAAATTTTATTTTAAGGCCTAAAAATAACGGTACCTGCTTATTTTTCTCAAAAACGGCTCCAACGATTTTGATGAAATTCTTTGCGATTTTTTTTGTTAGTATTGGCTATCATTTGATTAGAACCAAATTTACGGAAAAAGTCTATTAACGGTGCCTTTCATACAACGTTTTTTTTTTTAATTTTTATATTATATTTAAGAAGATCTAGGAAGCCAAATTAATTCTGCATATCTTAATTTTTGAATAACATTTTTTTATAATTAAAATTAATTTTTGAAATTTTGTTTTTGAAAAATCAATATTTTTTAAAACTAATCCCAAAAAATTATTTCAAATTCTATAATCAAATGAATATTAATAAAATCTAAAAAACTGAATACCAAAATTAAAAAAAAAAATTATTTCAAAAAATTAAAATTAAATAATAGGAAATCTTTCCTACATATTTTTGTACGTAAATGTTACTTGTTTCGATCAAAGATCTTGCCCTCCAATATGATTAACCACATAAGAGCAAGTACGTGCGACCCAGTCGTGCCCATTTTTTTATAAACCTTTTAGTTTTAGTACCTATAATCCTTTGTAAATATTTAAATACATCTGAAAAGAAAAAAAGAAAAATTTATGGTGGATATAAAGGCCGTAAAAAGCTATATTGAATTAAAAATTCAACAAATTCCAAAATTAGAGCTAATTCTTCTACTTAACTGTTTTTAAATTTAATTTTTATTACAACGTAGTATGTATTAAAACCTTCAATTTATTCAACTCAGAAGGCCCTAAATAAAATAAATTTATTGGCGCGACAGCTCCTGTGTGTGTGTTGTTAATCTGAAAGAATATAAGGGACCTACAGTTTACCGCCGAGTCCGAACGGCTACATGAGATGCACATTTTCGAGACAAATTTTACTCTTGGCGGTTTTGTCAGTTCATCGCAAGAGGCAGTATCCCAGAAAAAAAGGTGGCTATGAGCTGGATTTGAACCCAGGCTCTTTCGCTTAACAGTACGACACTGACGCCACATTGACGCTTCCTAATGGTTGAGTTTGATCGAAACACTGAACTCGACGGTTTTTTTTGGTTTAAATTGTAATTGTATTAATCCCGACATTAATTGGCACAACCAGGAAACGAACAAAATGAAAAAACACCGATCTTAAAAATATATTACTATTATAAAATATATAAACAAAAAATAATTGTGTTTAAAAAATAAAACAAGTTTAAGTTTGACCAAAATCGTGTGCTTGGACACCCCTCCATCGAAATCAGAGCAGAAAAAGTTTGAAAAACCTGATTTAAAAAAAAAATCTAAAGAAAAAAAACAAGAGTTAGAATTTGTCGTTCTCGAATATTAAAACGAAATAAAACTCATAAACATAGAGACATCTAATGAAGCGCAGATCTTTGGAAATGGGAAAAACAAGATCGGGAAAAAGTTATAAGCCGACCGCTGAAGACGAAGGAAAAGAACAACAATCAACTCCAAAAGAGGGACAAGTCCAATACCACATTTACAAAATAGACAACTCACAAAAAAACTTCTATTAGAATTAAATAAGTTAACTAATCAATTTAAGTAAGATATTAAAAAGTTTAAAAAAGGAAACATAAGTAGCTTCTTTTTATCTAGTCCCGCTAGTATGAACCCCATTCTTATATCCTCTTTTCACTTTCTCTTTAAATTGCTGGTTTAGAAAAAGCGATTCAGAACATTATAATATCCTCTTTCTCTGCAATGAGTTATGCCAATAAATAAGGATCACAAATCTCCTTGCTGATCCATCAGCGGAACCAGGCATACTCTCTATGGAAAAGATATAGGTTGGAACAACACCACAGAGTTTATTATCGGTTAAGTAACATAGTTGTTTTTAAGATTCGAGGTGAAAAGGCTAAAGTTTTCAAGCAACGGCTTGATTTGTCTGTTAAATGTCGCAAACTGTGGAATAACCTACGAAATAATGGTATTGGTAAGCAAAAGGTTACAAAATGTAGTGAGAGAGTGACTGCAATGAGTTAAACAAAAAAAATTTGTCCCTGCCTACTCCATTTTCATTTCAGAACTCCATGAAAGAGAAGATCACGTTTTGGCCGCCGAAAATAGATTTGAATTGCAGTGTATAGAAACTACGGACGTTGTTGAAAGTATTACATTGGAGAAGTCAAATGCTATTGGAATTGATGGTATACACCCTGGCTTTATACGAGCTTTACTTACCAATAATTTTAACTCACATAACATATTTGCTTAATACAGTTTTAACAACTTGCATATATCCTATCTCTTGGAAACTGGCTAAGGTAGTTCCTGTACCAAAAACTTCAAGTTGTAAGGAATTTAGACCAATATCGATACTGCCTTTTCTTTTCAAGGTTTTAGAGAGGATTATGCAAAAATAAGTTAACAATTATCTAAGCAGAGCCAATGTTTTGTCACCTTTCCAGTCTGGCTTTCTTCCAAAGCATAGCTGCACTACAGCGCTTATTAATGTAGTTGAAGATAGTAGGCAGGCCATAGATGATGATAAAGTCAGTTTTCTGGTTCCATTAGACTTTTCTAAGGCTTTTGATACCATCTGACTCTTACACACAAACTTTTACATCAATTTGATTTTTCATCTTCTGCGGCAAAGTTGTTATTATCATACTTGAGTGAAAGAAAACAAGCTGTATCCATTTCAAATGTATTGTCTTCCTTCTTTCCTTTTTTGAAAGGTGTCCCTACGTAGGTGAAAAGGTGAAAACTGCGTACACAATATTAATCAGGATCTTCATAACATTCATATATGGGCACAGCAAACTGGACTGTTCTTAAACCCTACTAATTGCATAGTTATTTCCAATTCCAATTGCATAGTTATTTCCAAAAATTTGTTAGATCTCTCCTACTTTCCACGTTTATTTCTAAATTATAATCCTATTGAATTTTTAAGAATTTGGGGATGACTTTTAACAGAACTTTAAGTTGGAAAAATCACATACATTCTTCTGTGGGTAAAGTATACGGAGCCCTTCGACTTCCTCGTGAGTCCCAGTAGTTTACACCTGTTCTTACTCATATGATGTTCGCTAAGACTTTGATAATTCCAATTCTCACTTATGGCTGTGAATTATTTTGTAATTGCGATGCGACAAAAACTACAAGTGGCATTTAATAGCACCGTACGCTACATTTATGGTTTAAAAAGATATGATCACATCCAGCTTTGCATAGCTGGATGTGATCATGCTATTTACAACATGAGTTTCAAACATTTTCTTGAAAACAGAACACTATCGCTTCTCTTTAGCATCAAACAGACGCTTCAACCACAGCATCTGTACTTTAGACTGCATTTTCCTTTTTCAGTCGATCTTACACTCTTTAACATTCCATGACATAATTGACTAACATCTGAGCGGCAGTTCCTTGCCAACGCCATATGCCTTTGGAATTCTCTGCCACGTGAGATAAGAAACATAACAAATATTAAAATATTTCAGTTGAAACTTAAACATTATTACTCAACTTTATAGTTCTTTTTACCATTTAAGTTTAACTGATAATAAAATAATAATATTTTGTTTCAAATTTCAATTTTCAATTTAAAATTGCTACTCAGTTTTTTTTAAATAACTATAGAGTAATGGTAATGAAGTATTCCAATCATCAATGAATTTTAATCTTCTCTTGTTAACGCTCTATGTATAGCTTTTATCAAATTATGTATTTTATTCTTTTTAAGGCTAGCACTAATTAATAAGATATTATATCTTAATTTGTTAAGCATACTGGAAATATATACACTAAACTAAACTAAACTAAACTAAACTAAACTAAATCTTGAACTAGCCGAGATACATTCTTTCAGGACAGGGTTGAATAATCTGCCTTTACGTCAGTATGCCCTTGGTCTTGATGAAAGCAACTTAACAGAAACTATCCAAAAGATTTTAAAGCGTGAGCTAATAGATCCTCAATTAGCTTACATGGCTTCTGAGCTCACAACGTAAGAACTTGCAAAATGGTTTGTAACCACCAATAGCCCCTCCAACTTAAGACGCAGTCGACCCATACCATAATCCTAGGCAATCAAACTAAGGAATCTATTCTTTAAATTCTCCTAGTAAGTTACCTGATCATGAAAAAATATCTCCCTCAGTATTTCACCAGTTAATATGTAATTATTGCAAGAGACCGACCATTATTTTCAGGAATTCAGAAAAGACAAAGTACACCTTTTTGTTCAAAGTGCAGAATTTATGGACATGAGGCAATTGCAGTAAACATATCTCAATGAGGTCTGTTGCAAGCCAACAAGATCCACACCCGTCTTCATATAGGCGCAATCAACAGTCGAACGGCCAAAACCAATCGGTAATCCTCACAACGGTACACGAACCTAGAAATTAAAGTGGGCAAGCCAGTAAAAAATGCTATTTTTGTTTGCGAAAGTGGTTTACTATAGAACAATGCTTTATAAAGAATCGCAAGGACGACAAAACATCCTCCCAATCAAAAAAATAATTGCAGGTTGGATGAAGGCAGACAATACCAAGCCCTCATTCAACGAAAAATTTTTGCAAAAGATGGGATAGTAAGTAGTAGTTCCAGTAGAAAATAGGTGAAAAAAAAGAATATTAACTTGTTGGTAGATACAGGAGAAGACGTCAGCCTTGTTAATAAAGACGCGCTGGAAGATGATTTGATTTTTAACCGAAAAGATGCCATTGTAATTGATGGAATATTTTCCAAAGCCACTACATTAGGATCTGTAGAATCTTAAATCTTACTAGATTCGCCAAATATATGTTATGCTACGTTTCAAGGAAAAAATTCCATCTTTGAATTGTGATGGAATTTCGGGGCGAGACATTCTGTTTCCTTACACCAATATTAAAGGTCCTAATCGATTGCTGAAATTTGTCCATTCAGAGGGTAAACCCTACTATGAAAATATTGGAAACTCTTCTACGAATCTTTCAAAAAAGATTTCTTTTCCTATTGTAAAGTCAAATCAGGTAACACCATCGCACAGTGTCCAACCCCTTGATAAAATCAGGCAATCGTTTGTCTTGAAACAAAACCACCCTCGCAAGGTGGTTGCCCAACCAAACTTATCGGAGATGATTTTTTTGAGGAACAATACAAGCACACGGTGAAATCATTCCCACACAATGTGGTTGCTTCAAAAGTTACAGAAACTTTACCGCCGATGAGCGAAAAAATTGTGAACAGCATAATCAACAATGCTTAGAATGGTACCGAATTGATGTGTTATTTTTGCGGGATCATACCTCAAGTTTTTGTTGGTTTATTTTTAAATAACGTACGTAATGATCTTGTAGTTTTAAGTATAGCAAACAGAACACCAACAGAAAAAATCCTTCATGACGTCACCATATACCTTTACTCTCTTAGTCATAACATTATTATATAATAGAACAAAACACTGTTATTAGTCGTCAGTTGCTTTTAGTGTCACAAAACCAAATTACGATAGTAAGGGAATGAAAACTGTCAGGCTTAATAGTCTATTCAAAGAACTCAGATTGCAAAAAACCCTAACCACGAAGAAAAGGAAACAATAGAAGACATAGACATACTAAGTTTTCAGACATCTTTTATCTTGAAGGAGACAAGTTACAGTTATGTCTCACATCATCCCCACTGATACTAGTGGGACGGACAGAAAAAGGCCATTATGAGTTTATTCGAATGCCATTCGGCTTGAAAGGGGCACCTGCTGCTTTCCAACGCTTAATAACTCATATACTAACGGGGTTGCAAGTTAACAAGTGTCTTGTGTATCTGCATGACATATTGATCTTTGGAAAGAATCTTGAAAGAATTTTGAAGATCAAACCGAAAAATTGTGTTTTCGAAAAAAATCGAGAGTTCAAACTGCGGCTGCAATCTCGTAAATGTAATTTTCTTTGCGGGGAAATAATTTATCTGGGTTTGAACATTACTCAAAACGGCGTACTTCCAGATAAAGACAAAGTCAGAAGCAGCACCGGTCCTAGCCAAGTGAGCGCCCTGTGCAAACTCTACTTTTAGCGCCCAAATCAATACATATTTTAAAAAAAAAATATATATATATATAGGTATTAAAATGAAGTAAAAATATATCCAGAGAAGAAACATCAACTCAGGATCAGGAAACAAACTTTTCTGGCGTAGCTTCAGCTTATTCTCTTACAAGATCATCATATTTTAAAGACTAAGAACTCCCTTTCTATTGGCATTTAATAAACAAACAAACATGACATTATCAGAAAAACGTATTTGAGTTAATGACAACATTCTGTCTGTCTGTCTGTCGTCTTCAAATTTAGAACATAAGGTTATTTTAACATTCTATAGAGTATTTTCTCAATTTGTTTAGCTCAAATATTAAGCATTCAAAACCAATGTTAATCTTTCCCCTCCCTACCTTCTAAATGCCCACGCAGTGTGCTCTTCATTAAAAGGGAAACAAAAAAAATTTGCAAAAAAAATCAGTGTACTATTAGGTACTATTAATTGTAGGTGTGGTTTATTTAAAAAAAAACTTAAGATGGGCTAAAAACGGTACCTCCTATTGGACAGTTTTTTTTACTCTTCGACTTTTAAGCGATTACAATCAAAACTGATATTCAGGAAGATGTGGATAGCCAAAGATATTTGACATTGAAATATTTTAGAACACAGCTTTTTATGTATTTTAAATAATTTTTTAAACGTTGTTTTCGAAAAGGGCTAAACGATGCTTTTTAATGTAAGTCGTGTATGTGCTTAAGTGCATTCATGTTTTTATTAAATTAAAAAAAGTCGTTTAAAAAAACGTTTTTTTAAACTGAGCAAAAACGAAACAAAATGGCGTTTAAATGTTTTCACTAACAAAATATTTTGTCTTTGTACCTTTTTTAATTTTTTTAATTATTATTAATTTTCGACAAAAACTCTCAGAGTTTGATTTCGAAATAAAATACAAGCCAGGAAAGTGTAGCTGACGCGCTTAGCCGAATTCCCGAAAATAATTGTGATATAAGTAAGCTACATGCAATAACTAGAGCACAAGTTAATTCCAAAATAAAAGACGATTCAAATACTTCCAATAATAAACAAAATAACAGAATTAAAGGTCATCAGACCAAATCAAAGACAGATACAATTAATCAAAAGACATAATTGAAAAGGGTAGGTAGTTGAAATCAAGTAAAAGACGATCGGGCTACAATTTATAAAGCTTTTATACGCCCTAAAATCGAGTATAACTCCCACCTCTGGGCAGGTGCTTCGCAAACATCGCTTCACCTGCTTGATAGAATACAAAATCGAGCATTTAAATTAATAGGAAAAAGAACTGCCGCTAAAACAATTGCCCCTCTCGAACACCGACGCAATGTTTCATGTCTTTCGTTATTTTATCGTTTCTTTTATACAAAATGTTCACTCGAAGTAGCCGGCTGCATTCCTCACCTCAAAAGTTCCACTCGTAATACTCGTCTCATGCTCATCAGTTCACCCTTGAGCCCAATTTCGGACGTACCATGAAATATAGAGATTCTTTTTTAGCCGAACAACACGAATTTGAAATAGTTTACCCGGCGAGATTTTCCCTTGTCATTTTGATCTGCAAGCAATCAAAACCAATGTTAATCGACACCTCCTGTCTTTCCACTCCCTATCTTCTTAATGCCCGCGCAGTGTGATCCACATTAAAAAGGAAACAAATAGTCCCTTGTGCGCGCGTTAATTATAAAATAAAAATTATCCATGTTGCTCTTAAAGTGAAATTGAAAGGGAAAGTGACACAAATTATTATCTTCACTCGAAATTTTTGAGCGATTACAAAGAGAAAGACAGTGGTCTTAATTACTTAACAAAGGAAGACGAAATTGGTGAAGTTTCAAAAACATGTCATAATTCTCCAAGGCGTCTTATTTATTAAATTATTACTAAGCTTAATACAAGATGTACTTAATAACTAAAAACTTAACCTAGCTTAACCTAGATTTTTTTTTTTTTAAGACTTAAGAACTGCACTTAACTCTATAAGAATGGGATGGGACTTAGGGTTGGAAGGTATAATGGCTTAAGTTTGGTTATTATAAAGGGTATATTTAATATGCGGAGAGGCAACCGTCGGATCACTTAGCTCATCCTGTCAATGGCTATTAGAGTTCTTAATCAATAGAGTTACTCGGGAGAGATAAAATGCACACGGCTTGCTCCTAAAATTTGGGGCCGATAGCGTCTAAAACGGGCCACTTTCGGTGCGTTGTTTCGACCATCACTTAGCTCATCGAGTTAATGGTTAAAACTAGTCCCAAACTATAGAGCCTGACGAGATAGAACGAAAAACATAAGGATGCCTAATTAAAAATGGGCCGAAGGGGTTTGCAACCCCCTTTTTATGAGCACCTTTTTCGACAATGACTTTGTGAATAGTTCAAAATAATACCAAATTGAAGGTTTGACTGTACTGTTAATGAAAATATAGGCTTGACATACTTAAAATGGTCCGATGCACTTGGCAGCCCTGTTATAATGAAAAAAGTAGAAAACGCATTTTGCTTTATAACTTCAGAATTTGGTTGAGTTTGTTCGTGCACTATATATCAAATGAAAGCTAAGAATCTGCAAACAATTAATAAATTAGTTTTACGTTTTTCAAAATCTTTAAAGTGGTAAGAAAATTTAGTTTTATTGCAGCTTTTGATATTATACGTTAGTTTTTTAACAAAAACAATTACTTTTCTAAAGACGTCAGTTAAAAACTTGCAATCAAATGAAATCTGGGACTGCAACTATTCTTAAAACATTGGCACATACAAATGTGGCACGATTCAAAAAAACTGGCCGCCCTGATTAACTGCTAACATACACAATTAACATGTTTGTTAAGATCAAATCTATAATATTTGATCAACTTCAAGCTTTACATATAAATACCTCATTATAAAAGCTCTTAATCTGTACTATCCAACAAAATATAGCCCACCTTTCCTAACTCACCAAATTAATTACCTCTATGGAAAATTTGCTGAATCAATCTTTATTTGTTTTTCATACGTGGGTAACGGTTATCACATTTGAATCAAACTAAAATCTATTGTATCTTCGGATACAAATGTTTTCATTACTAATTTTTTATTTTTTTGAATTATATGAAGAAGGTCTATTATTACAATTTGTTTAATAAAGCTATATATCTAAACATTTTTTTATTTCTCATCATAAATAAATTTAATACTTTTTATATTCAGAAATTAGGGTTTGTTAAATAAATTAAATTTTTATTCATACTTAAATCAAAATAAAGGAACCACAGTTGTTTTTATTTTTATAACTACAATACAAGGCAATAATAGTAATAACTAAATAATACAAGCAAACAATAATAAAATTTACATTAATTCTAAATTATAGCTGCACTTTAATGTGTTCGTTTTATCATCTTAAAGCACCTAATAGTATTTTAAGGGGCTTAAAACCTTAAGAGCTATGAGTACATTCTTACTTTTTTTAACAAATCGTTTGGTTTTCGCCATCGGAATAAAAACTATCATCTTCTTCTTCACTATCTTCGTCAATAATTATATCTTCTACAGATATAGGAGTGATATCTCCTGCGAACCAAAGCGGTTCTATTTGCTCATCTTTGATTACCCAACCACATTCATTGGGATTAATTTGAACACATGAACGCCACATGGCGTTGACGTAAAATGTCCTCAATTTTTTTTGTTTTAAAGAAATCCAGCACGGTTGTATCATACTGGAAACAAAATTTTTGATTGTTTTTATAAAACGCTCTTCATTAGATTTAGTGGCAAATATTTTTTGAAAAATAAGAAACCGAGCACAATTTACATTTTTGCATTTAGTGGAATACAAATCGCATGTGAATTTTTGTATCAGCTCCATGTTTTCGGCATTATCAATTTGCAAACATTTTCTAAATTTTATCATTTTTCTTAACCTGCTCGAAAGGATTTGCCTTTACTTTCCGATAAAAACTAGCGGTTTATTCACTGCCTGTGAAAGAGCGAAAACCCGGTAAAGACTGGCAAAAAGTATCGTCAAGTATTTTTGAGACTAAAAATAATTAAAGTCAAAAAGAAATAATAAAATAAAAAAATTAACTTAATGTAAAAAAAAATATTTTGTTTATGTTTATGTGATGTAATATATATATGTTTAGGCGCTTAGATGTGTGAAGCTTGACAAAGTTCTCCTATCCCTTGGTAAGAACGGTAGTTGTCCGTCCTTTGTCCGTTCACGTCCATCAAGTTGTTACTGGTGCGCCTGAAATGCAGCTTGTGCTGCGCTCATCCTTCTCTCACAACCACTACATATTTCCTGTCGTGTAGGCTAGTCATGAGACAGGATAAACTTCCACACGAACAAGGCTTTCAAACCCCGAACCTCTACCTCACAAAAAATCTGGATGTACCTAACTTTAGGGAAAGCAGAAATTCAAAGTCCTACGACCCCGTTCTAATTTTGGTGTGATCACGAACTTCGAACTACCTCACAAGGGGCTTTTGAACCGATGATTGGACAGCAGTTGTCCATCCGTGATTTTACCAAAAGTATCCCTGGTTTGTATAAACGAAAAGTAAAAAAAAGTCTAAAACAATTAATTCTACGTTAAAAATGAAATGCAAGTTAAAATTAAAAAAATTTAAATTAAGAAAAAAAGTGATAAGAAAATATAAGTAAAATCCAATCAAAGACCCCTATGTCCAATCTATGTTGTTTCTAAAAATCCTTCTTACTTAAGTATATATATTTTTTAACACTTCACAATTTGGATGTTTTGAACTAATATTTTAATTTAAATTGCAAATTGAAATTAAAAACAAATATATTCTTTTTTTTTACTTTTCTTTCTCAATTATTTCCTCCTTCTTTTCTTATTTGTTTCTTATCAATTTTATTAATTATGTTTTTAATTTGTCACTTTAAAAAATAATTTTTCCTCTCTTCCTCTTTTTCTTGTCCATGTATTTTCTCCTTTATTTCCTTCCGCTGGCAGGTTTAAGGAATTTGTAAAATTACAGACAAAATATCCTATTAAAGGAATAACAAAAATAGCAGGGGCTCAGGCTCCAATCAGTCGAACCTAAACCTAATTTAAAAATTATATTTTATTCTTTCCTTTCTTATAATTCACTTTTTACAAATTTTATTCTAATAGTTTTATATTAAAAACTTTGAAAACTTTAGAAGTTTAAAACTTTAATTTAAAAATCACTGTTGTTGTATTCGAACTATACAACATAAAATCCTCTATGCTTTTCTAGTCTTTGTTCTATTCATATAGTTACTTCTATAATCTGAGAAGGATAACTATTTCATTTCCTTTTTTAAATAAAAAAAATTAACAAATTAAGAATTAGTATTGTTTAATTTCTCTCATTACATATTTTCTTCACCCCCTTGTCCATAATTACATACTACAAATACTTAAATACTTATAACAATTTACTAATACTTAAAAACTCAAAGCTTTTCCCCACATCTCTGTATCTTCTGTTACTACCTTTTGCAAAACAATACTTTTACTCACAATCTTTGTAATTTGTTAGGAATAGATAAAGCTTTTACTACGACTCTATACTCTGTTCTGTTATATTTTCATTACAGGGAAGATATGATATTTGCCTTTCACTCTTACTGTTATGTATTTTAATAAACTATCTCCTTTTTAATGCTCTCAAATGGTTGCCATACTGGGCATTATAAATTGGTATAATTCTCACACAAATGTAGGTATGGTTACCAACTATTTATTCAAATTTTATGAAAACAGAAACATGTACACCGTAAAGTAAATCTAAAAAAAAATTAAATTGAGTTTATCTTTTTCCACACCACCAAGAGGTAAGATAGCAGGTGCGTTTTTTTAAGAGTTCCCCAGTTGAGTTGCACAACGGTCACAGCTCGAATAAAATTTGAAAAATATTAAGGGAATTTCAAAGTTTTTATTTTGATTTTTGAGGGGTCGAAAAAAGTAGGCAAAATAGTTTTTAGCGGAATAATTTGAACGCCATTTTATTTCCGTAAAACAATTGAAGGATCAGGATATCTTTTTCAAAATCGTAGGAACGGTTTTTAAACAACAATATTCGAAAATATTTTGAAGTAAAATTACTTAGGCTACCTACATCTTCCTGAATTTTTCCGTTTTTAGCCCGCCAACTTATTTTTTTTTTCACCAAAATATAAACCACACCTCCAAAAGTACACAGATTTTCTTTTTCATAAAAATCCTTGGAGCCGTTTTCGAGAAAAATAAGCTTTAACTTAATGGGTATATGACAGGTATCGTTATTATTTGAGCTTAAAAAAATATTAAAATAAGGGTTCTGTAGAATGTCAAAATAATCTTGTTATAAATTTGAAGACGATCGACCAAGCCGTTCAGACTGCAGTCCAAAACACATCCGTACACACAGAAAAACATAATTTTCCAGTAACTCAAATACGTTTCTCAATTGTAATGTCATGTTTGAGTATTATCTCAATTTATTTTTGTGTATGGATGCATAACTTTCATTAAAGTACCTATAATCGCAAGTAAAACAAAAATGCCAACAAATATTTTTTTAGAAAAATTAAAACGATAAGATGTAAGCAAAAAACATAGCAACAACACCTCCTTCTTTAAACTTAAAATATGCTCTCATTCGCTCTAAGAAAGCTTCAATTCTGGAACTTTCATAACATAAACCAAAGAAAAAGGTATTATAATTTAAATTAATGGCGAATGATAACTCTGCAGTAATGCTTTTTTTAAAATAAACACAATAAGTAAGAGGCAAATTGATAATCAGTCTCCTCGCAGCCGGGGAGCAGACAGATATTGGTGGAATTTACGTGGGTTAAATGAAATATTACAACAATTTCAATGTATTTCAGGGTTCTCGTTTATATTTAAGTGGCAATTTCTTAAGTTGAGTGCTATGCAAACACTTGCAGGTTCCAGTGTGTTTGAAAACTCTCTTCGATAAGGTCTGTACTCAAAATATAAATTGAACAGAATATAAACTCTCTCCTCCTACTAACTAGTAACCGCAGATCCAGAAACAGACCTTTCTTTTCCAAACAATACCCTAAGCTTCAATTCCCGAAGTAAAAGGCCCCGTTCGGTATCTCATAGAAGCGCTACCAAAGTATTGCATTGTTGTTGTAATACGTGTAAAAAGACAGCTGTTATGATGACCATAACAAACAACGAAACATATGATCTCCAAATCGAAATACAAGTAGCGCTAAATTTCTGGTATACTTTGGTATCGTATGGAACAGCTGACCACGAAATCAGCTGTTTGTGCAAATGTAGTACGTTTTGACAGAAATTGTTACCTATTGGGTTTTATGCGTTCACAAACGCACAGTATATTTCAATAGCATTGTAGTGTAAAGCTATACGCAACCGAACGGGGCCAAAGTGTTAACATTATTTAAAAAAAAGTAATAAGAAAAGAAAAAAAAGGCACGACTGGGTCGCACGTACTTGCTCCTGTGTGCTAATCCTTTTTAGGTACAGGCGTCTTTTTGACAAAGATTTAATTTTAATGTTTTTTTTCACGTGCAACTTCTTTAGAATCGTTGTGGTTTGAAGCTCGAACGAACATGCGTCACGATAAAGGGATAAACACATAAATATATAGGATTGTTAGCTTTTGCAGTTTTTTAGTGTATTATCTTTCCACTTGCTGCTTACTGTTTATAATAATAATAATTTGCTAATAGAAACATATAAAGGACTTTTTTCAGTTAAATTTTCATTTTGGTATGGAAAAATTTGAACAACTGGCATAAAGATTTGTCGGAATCAGCAGTATGGCAATAATGCTAGCTAAAGGGACCTTTATACGTCCCAATATGGGACCAATGGAATTTATAAAGGATTTAGGTACCTATAATAAGGTTGGAAGGAAGGTAGGTACTAAAATTAAGATACGCGTTCCAACTACTGTTAAGCGAGTAGGTATAGAGACAATATTAAAAGTTAACACAGTGGTTTTGTTTGTTTATAGAAAGGTGTAAACTTTTGTTTTCTCGATTGAAATTTTTGCATTCAGTAGTAATCGAATAGTTTTTTTTTATTTGTTAGTTGTTTTTGTGTGTTTATCAAAGGCTTCCTTATTTATTCTGTGCTTTTATGATGATGAAAAATACTTTAAAATACGTAAGTATGTATGTAATGTAGGTTGTCACTTTCTTTTATTTGACTAATGGCTAGGGCTTAGCCGAGCAATATGAAATAAAATGAAAAAAAATATATGAAATCAAAAAAACACTATTCATAACGTTTTTTGGAAAAAATGTTGTAAGCCATCTTATTTCTTTTGCTGTTTTCTATTTTATGAATTTTTCATTTCAAAATCGTTCGACCAGTTTTTTCAAAAAAATGTTTTTTTTGAAAAACTTTTTGAAAACATATTTTAAATTTTTTTTAAGTATGTCAATTTTAAGAAATCTATAGTTTATACTAGGAGAAAAATTAAAAAAAAATCTATAGATCCGTTTTCAAAATATTCAAAAAACAAAATATTTAAAAAAAAAAATTATTAAAATTTAAAAAAAAATGTTTTTGAAAATTTTGATAAGCAATATTATTTAAATCATAAAACACTACATATTTTGAAAATTTCATCAAAATCCGTCAATTAGTTAACGAGAAAGTCTGATTTTAAAAAACCGGTCATATGGGAGGTACCGTTATAAAACTTTTTCTGAAAAATCCATTAAAACTAGAAGATAGATTTTGCACAGAAAACATCATTCTGAAAGTTTTATCAAAATCGTAGGAGCCGTTTTCGAGAAAAATAAGTTTTTCAATAAAAGTTATATGGCAGGTACCGTTAGTTTTGGAGCTAGAATGCTAATTCCAAAAACCGTCGGGTAGAGCACTCTAAAAATACTATATACCAAGTTTGAATCAAATCGGCCCAACCGTTTAGGCTGTAGATATCGATACGGACAGACAGACAGACAGACAGACAGACAGACGGACGGAATTTCCGGACCCACTTTTTTTGACTTCTCTATCATCGTAATATCATGTTTGATTGTTAGAATTTTTTTTTTTTGTTTACGAATGCATAACTTGCCTTATAGTCCCTATAAATCGCAAGTAAAAAACATTAAATGTACAAAAAGTAATAAATTGCAACTGAAAATGTTCGCTCTGTTCATGAACAAGTATTTGTAATGCTAGGACGTGGAAAGAAAACATAATTTTATTTTACTAACCCATGGTACCTGCTGTGCTGTAGTTGCAATTTTGTGTTTTGTTTACATTTTTTCTTCGTTTTAATCGCAGACTGTCTGTTTTACACTCGCTTACAGTCTGCGCATAGGAAAAAGCTTGATCTTTTTCTTTAATATGAGAAGAGTTTTAAAATTATTATTTATGCAAAAGGTAGAAGAAGTAGGAATAGAGGTTTGGGAAAAAGCTTTTTGAAGTTTTAAGTGTTAGTAATTCGGTATAAATATAGGTTTAAGTTTATTATTTATTCGAAATAGGTTTTAAGTATACATATGTATGTGCAATATAGTAATTGGCAAGGGGGAGGACCAATTAATAAAGATAGAGATAGAATATAATGAATAAAATAGTTTTCTCAGTCTGATATAGAGGCAAGTATTTACATTGGTAAAACAAATTCTAGGAATGACAAAGAGGGATTCTATGGTGTTTATTCGAAAAAGAAAGTGAAACTGCCAAATAGATTCAAAATATGTACCTATATAAAGTAATTTTTAAAATAATTTGGAAGTTTTATTTTTTAAACAAATTTTAAAAGAAAAAAAAAAACAAGTGAACACAAAACAAGTTGGAAAAAGGTAAAATTTTACAAAATTTATTGGTGTTAATCCAAAAAATATGTATGTGATTTTTGTGAGGTATAAACATAGAAGTTTTTTATTGATTTGAGAAACTCCTTAGATTTTTTTGTGAGAATAAGTCTGCAGAGGTATGTAATCTTATGGTGCTTTTTTAAACAAAGTGACTAATAAAAAATTAGATTTAGGTTTGACGATATTGGGACCTAAGCCTCTGCCATTTTTTTGGTTTGAATTTTTTTAACCCTTTTTCTTATAAAAAAAAATTTCTTTGTCCAGCGCCAAAGGGACAATAGAAAAAACTTAAAGGTGATTTATTGGAGATGTGTATACAAAACTCAGTGAAATAATTCAAAATTTCTCGAAGTAGCCTTTCTCTTTAATAAAAGTTGTTAATATTTAATAAAGTTGAAGAAGGACAGATATTGCTTAGCAATTTGGAATTCCTCCCAGTAGCTTATCAATAATTTTAAAAACAAAGCAGTGATTTTATGAAATGTTGAAGACAAGGAATTAAATATTTAACGCAAAAATTCTGTATAACGAATTTTCTATATAACGATGTAATTGTCTGCTCCCGGGCGAGCTCGCTATAGGGAAGTTTGACTGTATATAATACTTAAAAAAAAAAGAAAAAAAAGACAAGGCAAGTAAAAGAAGCAAATAATTGCAAAAAAGAAAGTAAGTAACGCGAAAATTAATAAAAAAAATATTTGTTTAATGATTTGTTTATAATTTTTTTTTTCTTTTTCAATTCTATTAATATAATTTAACTGGTGGGTGTAATGTGTTAAAAAAGAAAAACTAATTATATAAGTTAAAGAGAAAAAAAAAGTTACAACTAACACAATAAATGTTCGTCGAGGTGCTGCCGGCAGGACGACACAGGGGACTCCAAAGAAAATTGTAAGTTGTTTTATGTTGCATCTTTATTAACATAAGAATATAAAAGGCAATTATTGGATACAACCCGAGGTTCTGCCGGCATGATGCCACAAAAAAACAACACTTGTTGTTTTAATTTTAATATTTTCTTACATAGATGAAAAATTTTTCTTTATTATTTCATTTTATTATTTTAATTTAAATTATTTTTTTTTCATTAATGTTCATTATTTTTACTTGCGATTTAGGTACTAAAATGAAAGTTAGGGATTCGTGCAAACAAAATTTTTTTTCTAATAATCAAACATGACATTACGATAATGGAGAAGTTGAAAAAAGTGGGTCCGAAAATTTTCAAAAAAATTTTTCTTCGATAGAAATATAGTTTTCAAATTTTATTGCATACTTAGTTTTTTCAAGAAAACTCTGAAACTAATTAAAAAAAAAACTAAAGAATTTTCTAAAAAAATATTTTTTTATTTTAATAGACGTGTGGTTTTCAATCTGGCAATACTTTTTTCGTAGTTGGTCTTTTTGAGTGCTGTCTCTTGATTTATGCTCATTTTGGTTTGCGATTTCATAATAAATAGACTTGCATACTCCTGAACAAGGTTTGCAAATTGTGTAAATTTATTACCAAAATAATGGCTCGTTTCGGTGGAGCAGAGTATCGAAGAAGACCCAAATGAGTCCATCCGCCATCGCGCGCGGAAGGACCTTCGTTTGCAGGCTTACAAAATCCAACTCGTTCAGGAATTGAAGCCGAACCCATCAAGGGCGTCACACGTTCGGTGAATGGGCCCAAAACGAAATGGCCACCGATCCTGATTTTCACAAAATTGGGCCTCGGCTGGAATTTATTGGAGCCAGCCACGGCGGCCACTGCCCCGAAATAATTTTTAGAACATAATGCAAACCCTTATCTTTATAATAAAGCTAGATTCTTGGCCATAACATTAAACTAACGGGTGAGCTTGAGAACTTTTTAAAAAAAAAACGCATAAAATTTGCAAAATCTCATCGGTTCTTTATTTGAAACGTTAGATTGGTCCATGACATTTACTTTTTGAAGATAATTTCATTTAAATGTTGACCGCGGCTGCGTCTCAGGTGGTCCATTCGGAAAGTCCAATTTTGGGCAACTTTTTCGAGCATTTCGGCCGGAATAGCCCGAATTTCTTCGGAAATGTTGTCTTCCAAAGCTGGAATAGTTGCTGGCTTATTTCTGTAGACTTTAGACTTGACGTAGCCCCACAAAAAATAATCTAAAGGCGTCAAATCGCATGATCTTGGTGGCCAACTTACCGGTCCATTTCTTGAGATGAATTGTTCTCCGAAGTTTTCCCTCAAAATGGCCATAGAATCGCGAGCTGTGTGGCATGTAGCCACGTGGTTGTTGAAACCACGGATTTTCTGCCAACTTTTCTAGGGCCCATTCACTGATATTCGACGTTGTGGCAGATCGTTCGGCTTCAGTTCTTGCACGAGCTGTATTTTATACGGTTTTACACCAAGATCTTTGCGTAAAATCTTCCATGTGGTCGAATAACACAAACCCAATTGCTGCGAACGGCGACGAATCGACATTTCACGGTCTTCAGCAACACTCTCAGAAACAGACGCAATATTCTCTTCTGTACGCACTGTACGCATTCGTGTGGTTGGTTTAATGTCCAATAAAGTAAACTGAGTGCGAAACTTGGTCACAATCGCATTAATTGTTTGCTCACTTGGTCGATTATGTAGACCATAAATCGGACGTAAAGCGCGAAACACATTTCGAACCGAACACTGATTTTGGTAATAAAATTCAATGATTTGCAAGCGTTGCTCGTTAGTAAGTCTATTCATGATGAAATGTCAAAGCATACTGAGCATCTTTCTCTTTGACACCATGTCTGAAATCCCGCGTGATCTGTCAAATACTAATGCATGAAAATCCTAACCTCAAAAAAATCACCCGTTATATGCGTTTTATTTCTTCTTGAAAACCAAACGTCTAATTAAAACACCCTTTACACATGCATAAGCAATTATCTAGCATACTAGCATACTAGAACAAGTTCATGCGACCCAGTGGTGCATTTTAATTAAATTTTATTCGACGATGTTACCGCAAATATGAGCAAGTACGTGCGATCCAGTCATGCAATTTATTTTATATTTTTAATATATTTTTTTTATAATAAATATGTGAAGTAAAGTAATGTTTTTTATAATGTGCTAAATGCGTAGCTTAAGGGTGTGTGGAAACTTGGCAGGGCCGTCCAAAGCTAAGATCGGGTAATACCCACGGACAGTTTTAAAACGGACATGTTACTGCTAGGTCAGTTTAGGGGCTGTCACCGTTTAGTATCGGATAAGAAGACAACGTTTGGAAGTATTTTTTTTGATACTTGGGTGGGCGGCCAGACCTAGTTGACAACGTCAGATTCATCATGGCGATATTCAAAGGAGGAAAGAAGTAAGCTGCATTAGTTTTAGGGTCTAGTATAGGGTTTTAGATTTAGTAATAATTTAACTTTATCTTTTTTGTTGGGATTATTATTATTAGGGGTATTCACGATCGGGTGCAGCTGGCCTTGTAAAAGTTCAAAAGTGCAAGATTTTCTTGCACTCCAACAACCCCAAACACACAGGTTACCTCTCAAAATTTGAAGCAAGAGAAAAACACAATCAGTTGTTTATTATATGTTTTTCCATATTGCAAAGTATCCAACAAATTTAAGGATACCTTTGGATTTTCTCTCTGTTTCCGTGTTCTTCAATCAGCTGTATGTCAGCTGTTTTTAACCATGCTAATTACAACAAAAGCAAAAAATCCAATCTGAAAGATACAAATGTGAGCGTAACCAATGTGAACGCACCCAATAGTGTTTTTTTTGTTTATGTAAAAATTAAGTTTGATGAATATGAGCATTGCAGGCCTTTCTAGATTGCTGATTTTTTTCCGGTTTTCTTCTTGCCTGTTCGTCACAGTGTGAACATACGAGGCAAAGAAATTCCTTTTTAATTCGCGAATGTTTACATAATTTATTTTAAATTGCCTTCCATTATAAAACACAGATTTAAAAAACAAAACTGGACAAATATTTCTGAACAATACTCCACTTAGTTGCAATTGGAACTTCACAATACAAATTATTACCAGTGTTATACCTTCGTAATAAAGTGTAATTGATCCGCCCCTGGAATAGAGCATCCGATAACAATTCAACTTAAGAGCCCCAACCAGTGATGGAAATCGACTTTTTTTCGATTGTACTGAACGATGGAACAAAATTGTATTGAAAAAGACCAAATTGTACTGGGCTCTTTTAAATGGATATGCAAGCAAACACACAAATTCAAAAATAAAATTTATTTATTAACAAGAACAAAAACACTTCATTTGTTACAAAAATGTAACAAACAAAAAAAGTTATATATATATAGTTATATAGTTATAACTAAATAACGGTCGGATAAATAATATTTCCAAAATAAAAATGGAAATTTGCAATGGTCAGTTGCTATTATAGTTATTTTTATTTACATTAAATAAATTTTACTCTAAAAGTTCTTTTTTTTTAAGAGGATTGTTTGTCACATTTTTATTTACAAGATCTTTATTTATTATAAAACTGTGACAGCATTCATTTTTAATAAGCTTTTGGTTTCGATCAGTGCAGAACACGTTTGCACTTGTAATTGATTTCTTAATCTAGTTTTTATTATATTTTGGTATGAAAATATTCTTTCAACGTTTGCTGACGAATGAGGAACACAAAAGGCACCCTGAATAATTCGATGAATATTTTTAAACTTTTTTTAAACTCATTACATTAATTTTTTAAAAGGCCAATCTTTTTCCCAAAATTCCGAAATTGATACATTTCTCAGTTTCTTAATATATTCGCAGTTAGCTAAAGCTCTATATTCATTGTTAATAGCTTTCAAACACTTAAAACTGTATGGTTCTAGGACTTTTAGTTGCCAAGCTATTCTAAAAAAACAACGGAACCTACTTTTTCATAAAAACAAAAAAAATCTAGATTATTATCTAACTATTATACTTGAAGTTAATAAGAGCATTGAGTTTGAAAATGAATTCTTCAAAATCTGTTCACTAAAAAAAAATTATTTAAAAATAAAATAAAAGGTTTTTAGCTTAAAAAAAGTAATTAAAGCATGGCATTGAAAGTGTTACTATTGTTTTTAAATAATTTTTTTTTGTTTTAAGTCAATTTTTAGAAAATTTGACCTGTTTTGCCCCCCAAATGCCAAAGCCAACGCTACCCAAGGTTCGTGCAGAACAAAAGTTCTTCCTTCATATAATAGGCTGGCTCTTAGTCTAAAATGTATGGATGTCAAAAGCTTCATTATTTTCGTTTTTGAACCACATGGGTACCCGGAACTTTTATTGGCATTACTTTTGATTTGTCCTTATTATTTACTCGAAATTAAATTTCATTATGATTGCATTAAAATTGTTTATATTGCTGTAATTTTTTCCTTTTTTTTAACTCTTATTTGCTGTTTTTATTTTGAATAATAGGAACTTGTATCATAGACGTAACGACCAAGTGTTCATTTTAAAAGTGCAACAAGAATAAATTTTCTAGAACATCTTTCAAAACTATCATCAGGGATCATGATTTTGGAATGTTCACCCGACCCGGCAAGTAGCTAATGTTTTTAATGCGCTTTGAAAATGTTTACATTGTATCATTTGGTTACTTTTAATGTCAAAATATGCTGCAAGCCCTCGGTCTTGTCACAAATATAATGAATACACATACAGGCACATGAATAGCAAATTATTCAATTCATATTCATATACAAAAAAGAATTGAAATTTTCGAAAATTATAAGATAATAATTTACATTGCGTTTCCTATAGATGATTATAATTTGTATCGCACATGGGTGTCGGAAAACTTCTTTGACTGGATTTCCGACCCGCGGTGTGAAAGTCTTTCAGTTTCGATGGCCTCGCTGCTCTCACTACCCTCGCTATCCTCGCTAGCCTCGGTATCTACGCTTTACTCGCTGTCCGACTGCCGGCTTGAGTGTTCTTCCATCTGGCTGTTGGACTGCTCGGCTGAAGGGTTTTCCGACAGCGGATTCAGCTGTGCTCCCGGTACCACTTCATTAAGGCTGCCCGATTGGTCTTTTTTCTTCTCGATGTTTTGACTGGCATTTAGTTTTGTGCATTCTTTTTTTATCAGCCACCTAATTCGATTTTTTTATTTATACATTTATCTAAATATAAAATTTGCAACTTACCTTTTCATTATTATTCAAAATTATAGAAAAACACTCCAAACACCAGAACCCAGAACCAGACGAGCGCGACAACCAACAAGTTTCCGTTATCCGTTTTTAAGAGAAAGACAAAATAAACAAGAACAAGAATCCAGAAATGTCATCGAATGATCGAATTGACGTTCAGATTTCAGTTCAGTATTTAAAAGGAAATTCATTCAGCCCAAGTAGAGAAGGTTTTGATATTGGGTATGTTCCCACCGCACCTAGATTTTTTTAATGAAGATAAGATTAAAATTTACTAAGGAATAAATCAATTTTGTACAAACAATTCCCAATTGTACTGAAAATGGCAAAGATGTACTTTTGTACTGGGAAAATCAAATTGTACTGAATTCAGTACAATAGTAAGCCTTTTTCCATCAGTGGCCCCAACCATAGAGTCCGTTGAGTTGAAATTTTCGACTGAGCACTTTATTAAATACACACATTCTTATGAGGGACGTCCCATAAGCATCGCATGCGATGAACGTAACGCACAAAGTAGACTTACTTTTAACTTTTTCACTCCGGCAATCCGTTTGAGAGAACCACTTTAATTCTGCACATTACCTATACCTATTTGAAATTTGGTATTAAAAAAACCGAATTCAGTTATGGGATATTCTACAAAAATATTCTTTTTATCTGGAAATAAAACAAGGTATTTTTTGAGGGTAAATAATTGATACGTATATATAAATAGAGCTTATTGCTTAAGAAATGAAAGATATGAAAATTATACAGTTTTTTTTTCAAAGTAACACTGAATTAAATTTTGTTGGAGGTGTACATGTACAGTTTTGAACTTTATTTTTGTTCTCAAGAAAAATCCCTTCCATCTAAGACTAAGAGTTGAAATGTGTATTTGACACAACGTATTCATAAGGACACCCCAATCCGGCAATAGTAAAAAGCCCAGGCAAAGGAACGGACAACCGGACCCAACGGATTCTATGGGTCGGGCCCTTTATTCATACGGATTTACCGCAATGTTCAAGTTGTATCGTCTGCCGTGATGCAGGAAAGGAAAAGATAAAAGAATACTTCCTCTGTAACATGTGTTGTTGTTCTTTATTGCGCACAAGTTTCTTTTTTATTTTTTTATACCAAATGTGGAATGGGTGACTGTATGTATGTATGTAAAGATTGGGTGGATTGTGAATAGATATTGATATTTTTTTTTGTAGCAAGCTTAGAGCAAGCTTTTTACTACAATCAGAGGCTCATCATAAGTGCACGTGTTAGTAAAATTAAAATAAAATAAAATATTAATAGCCTAACACATGCACAAAATACAAAAACTAACTAAACTATAATCATACCAGTTATATATGTACAAGAAAACATTAAACAAAACAATCACGACCGTTGAGCACTGGTTCGAAATAAAGATTTTTATCCCACTTTAATTAAGTTAAAGTCTATACCTAGAAAAGGCGTTTAAATAAAAAGTCCGCTCATACGGTTTAGAGCTTCATGTATGCCATAGTTTATTCTATGAAAGTCAACATGCAGAAGTTCCGATCCACGCAGGTGATAAGATCCTCCACAGCAATTTAACCCAATACAGGCTAATAAATAAGGAGCATCAATTTCGCCCTTAATAAAGTGATGCACAAATATTAAATCATTATTAACAAGCCTTTGGAGAAGGGTTTGCATATGCAGAAGCTGGATTCGGTGTTCAAATGGTGGCAGATTGAATGGATCATTCCAAGGTAGACCTTTAAGGGCAAAACGAATGAAATTGTGTTTGATAGCTTCAATACGGTTCTTATGAAATACGTAATAAGGAGTCCATACCTGTAAAGCATACTCAAGGTTGGGGCGTACGTAGGAATTGTACAAGGAAAGAGTCACATATGGATCACTAAATTCCTTTGCCCAGCGTTTTATGAATCCTAGCATAGAGCTAGCTTTATTCACAATAAAATTAACGTGTTGAGTAAATTCAAAGTTGGAGGTAAAATGGACACCCAAATCCTTAAAACTTAAGACGCGACAGAGTTTATGCTGGGAAACATGATAATTGCTTGCACCAATAATTGCAGACATATGAATGCAAAATTTTGAGGAATTGGCATTAGAAACATCCTTAACGAAACCAACAATTTGGATAAGGTACGTGGATGACACCTTCTGCGTACTCAAAGAGAATGAGATAGAAAATTTTCTGATTCATCTTAATTCTATCCACGAAAAAGTTAAATTTACAATGGAAAGAGAACAAAAAAACTCTTTGGCTTTCCTAGACGTTAAAGTCATAAGAAATCAGGATGGTTCGATCCGCCACACGGTGTTCCGGAAAGACACTCGGACAGATATTTACATGCTACATCCCATCATCACCCAGCCAACTTGACATCGGTTGTATCGGCTCTTGTGAACCGTGCTCACAAAATTTGTGACCCCGAACATCTCAAGCAAGAGTTGAAGGATATAGACATTTTACTTGAAAAGAATGGCTACAACTCCAAACAGAGAACCTGAAAACCCAAATTCAGCTCACAGAAACATTCGCTACCAGCATTGGAAAAAAGGGCCTTTTTACCCTATATCAAAGGCATAACGGATGGAATTGGGCGAATCTTACGAAAATATGATGTTAAAACCATCTTTAAACCGACAACTAAGGTTCGTCAATTTATAAGATCGGCTAAGGACATAATTCCACTCCAAAATCCTGGTGTGTACTCTGTTCCCTGTAGCTGTGGGTCTTATATTGGTGAAACGAAAAGAACTATTAAAACGCGCTTAAACGAACATATCAAAGCTATTCCAAATAACGCTGTAACAAAATCGGCAATATGTGAACATCTGGCCTACAACGAAGATCACTTTGTACGTTTTTATCAAGCTAGATCAATCGCAAATAAAAGATTTTATGTACCAAGAATCGTCAGAAAAGCAATTGAAATTAAGAAACATAAAAAATTCAATAAAGATTCTAGCTTTAAATTATTGCCAACGTGGTAAAGCAAATCAAATAAAAGGCACGACTGGACCGCACGTACTTGCTCCCGTGTGCTAATCCTTTTTAGGTACAGTACAGGCGTATTTTTGACAAATATTTGATTTAAATGTTTTTTTTTTGACGTGAAACTTCTTTAGAATCGTTGTGGTTTGAAGCTCGAACGAACATGCGTCACGATAAAGGGATAAACACATAATTATATAGGATTGTTAGCTTTTGCAGTTTTTTAGTGTATTATCTTTCCACTTGTTGTTTACTGTTTATAATATAATTTGGTAATAGAAAGATATAAAGGACTTTTTTCAGTTTAATTTTCATTTTGGTATGGAAAAATTTGAACAACTGGCATAAAGATTCGTCGGAATCAGCAGTATGGCAATAATGCCCAATAACAATAATTTACTTTTTGAAATCAAATTAATAAAAATAGCTTAATTATGTTTTATGGATCGATAAACGTATGATGTGGGTAGGTATTAATAGAATTTATTAAGGATATTAGGTACTTATAATAAGGTTGGAAGGAAGGTAGGTACTAAAATTAAGATACACGTTCCAACTACTGTTAAGCGAGTAGGTATAGAGACAATATTAAAAGTTAACACAGTGGTTTTGTTTATTTATAGGAAGGTGTAAACTTTTGTTTTCTCAATTAATTGCATTCAGTAGTAATCAAATAATTTTTTTTATTTGTAAGTTGTTTTCGTGTGTTTATCATAGGCTCCTTATTTATTCTGTGTGCTTTTATGATGATGAAATGCTTTAAAATACGTAGGTATATATGTAGGTTGTCACCTTCTTTTATTTGACTAATGGCTAGGGCTTTTAGTTGCCCCGTGGCTTAGTGGTTAGTGTGTCGGACTGCTAAGCGAATGAGCGTGGGTTTGAATCCAACTCATAGTCACCTTTTTTCCGGGGTACTGCCTCTTGCGAGGAACTGACAAAACCTCCAAGAGTAAAATTTGTCTCGAAAAAGTGCATCTCATGTAGCCGTTCGGGCTCGGCGGTAAACTGTAGGTCCCTTCCATTCTGCAGACTAACAACACACACAGAGGAATGGTTGAGAGTATAAGTCACAAGGCCTTGGCTCCTTAAGGAACTGTCGCACCAATAAATTATTAATTTATTTTTAATAAATTTAATGGCTAGGGCTTAGCCGAGGCATATGAAATAAAATGTAGGGGCAAATTTTTTATGAAATCAAAAAAACACTATTCATAACGTTTTTTGGAAAAAGTGTTGTAAGCCATCTTATGTCTTTTGCTATTTTCTATTTTATGAATTTTTCATTTCAAAATCGTTCGACCAATTTTTCAAAAAAATGTTTTATTTGAAAAACTTTTCGAAAACATATTTTAATTTATTTTTGAGTATGTCAATTTAAAGAAATCTATAGCTTATACTAGGAGAAAAATTAAAAAAAAAATCTATAATACCGTTTTCAAAATATTCAAAAAACAAAATATTTTTTTAGAAAAATATTAAAAATTAAAAATAAATGTTTTTGAAAATTTTAATAAGCAATATTATTTAAATCATAAAGCACTACATATTTTGAAAATTTTATTAAAATCCGTCAATTAATTAACGAGAAAATTTGATTTTAAAAAACCGGTAATATGGGAGGTACCGTTATAAAACTTTTTCTGAAAAATTCATTAAAACTTGAAGATAGATTTTGCATAGAAAACATCTTTCTGAAAGTTTTATCAAAATCGTAGGAGCCGTTTTCGAGAAAAATAAGTTTTTCATTAAATGTTATATGGCAGGTACCGTTAGTTTTGGAACTAGAATGCCAATTCCAAAAACCCTCAGGTAGAGTACTCTAAAAATACTATATACCAAGTTTGAATCAAATCGGCCCAACCGTTTAGGCTGTAGATATCGATACCGACAGACAGACAGACAAACAGACGGACGGAATTTCCGGACCCACTTTTTTACTTCTCTATTATCGTTATGTCATGTTTGATTGTTAGAATTTTTTTTTTACGAATGCATAACTTGCCTTATAGTCCCTATAAATCGCAAGCAAAAACCTATAGCTGATGTCGTGAGCTTTGCATGTGTCCAAAAATACATCGACTCATCGCAACAACAACCTAGAACGAGTACACCACTACCACCCACAAGCAATCCAAGTGCATCAACATCTACGCACCGGTACTGCTTGAGAGCGAGAGCTAAAAAACAATAACTTAGACAACATCAATCAAACGTCAGTTTCATCCCGTGACCACGAAGTATGAAACTTTTTCGAAACGTCGGGTAGAAAGAAATATGAAAATATTTCTTATAACGCGGTAAGTTCCGAAAATATAAAACTTTATCTAATATGATTACAATCTTGATTTATGTTAGTTTTCTCTATGTTTTTAAGGATTAAAAATTGATCTTTTTCGATTATTATATTCTTTTCGTAATAGTTTGTAGGTTTACAATCCATATTTTTAATTTTCTAGTATACTTTGAATACATTTATTTTCAAATGTTTGCAATTTTTTTATTTCTTAAGTTTTATAATCTCGTTAGTTTCTAGGTATAGTATATTGCTTTTAATGGGGAAATTTTGAATGTAATATTTTTTATAATTACCTTTTGTATATTCTGGAATCGATAATATTATAAGGATGTTTTCCTTGTATTTGGCTAATCTTATTTTTAATTTCTCTAGTTTTTCAAGTGTGATTTAATTTTCTATTATTTTTTGACTCGTTAGAATGTACTGTGTTAAAGTTCCAGTTCGACTTGTCATTATTAAGTCTGATATCTTGTCAATAGTTTGTTTATTTTCTCTTAGATTTTCATTGAATTCTATTTCAGTTCTTAAGTTGTTTAGTTCCGAATTGTATTTCTTTAAGTTATTAATTTTTTCTTTGCTGTTTGCTAACATGTCATTTAGTTTTATAAATTGGTTATAAAAATGTTCATTTATTCTTATTTGTTGATTAGTGTTTGAAATGATATTACGGTTGTTTTCTTCGATGTCTTTTAGTTTATTTTCTATGTTTATGCGGTCGTCATCGTCCATAGTACCGAAGATGAATTTTAAAATGTTGCCGCCTATATTTACTAAACTTCTTCTTGTTATCTGGTGAGGGATTATGGTATCTAATTGTATGTTTAATTTTTGTATTTCACTAAAGTGTTTATATTGTTTAATAAATCTTATATTGTTCGTTTAATTGATTAACTAATTGTTTGTAGTTTGTAATATTTATTAAATGTATAATTGTGTTATAATTTTATATTAATTCTACTTTTTCATTTTCAATGATTACAAATTCTTGTTCAATTTTGTTTATTTGTGTGTATTGGGTTTGTGTCAACGTTATTGTTAACAGAATTATTATTGTTAGTTTCATCATTTTAATGTTTTTTAGGTTTCTAAACTCATCTTTATGAAGTGTTTGTGTTTTTGTTTGATTTTTATTTTCTTTCTTATTCTGTTAATTACTTTAACTTTCCTATTACATGTTAATTACATTACATTCCTATTATATGTTTAGTTTTTAATTTGTTAAATTTTGTTGGATTGTTTATTTTAGTGTCTTTGGTTTATATCCTAGTCTTGGCAATTTTTGTTTTTTCTCTTCAATATGTTTTCCTTTGTTTTTTCTATTCTATTGTGGATTATTCTATAATCTATTTTTCCTAAGTGTATGTCGATTGGACGTTCCTTTATTGTAAGGTGTATAGTTTTGTTGTAGATTTCCACTACTGTTATTACTTTTAAAGATATTGGCTTATCGTTGTCATCAAGTAATCTTAAGTTTTCATTCAGGGTGCTGTGTAATCGTTCAATATCCGCATTTCCGATATGCCTGTAAGAAGTAGTAGTATGTGTTTGAATATTATTGTCTTTGAAATATTCCTGAATAAGATAAGTTTGAAATGTTAGATCGTTATCTAACGTTAATGTCCCTGGTTTTTGCATGTACGAACATATTTTTATAATTGCTTCTAAGATGTCAATTTGATTTTTGGTTTTGACTTGTTCAATACTTATAAATTTCGAGAATTTGTCGATACATGTCAAATATTTTATTTTATTTGGTAATTACCAAATGTCGATATGATAATGTTTGTGGGGTTCAAGAGGGGTTTCGGTTTTTTCTATAGGTAGTTTGATTGGGTTTCTTTCCATTTTTAAGTTAAATTTTTCACATGTGTTTGTTATCTTTGTTATTAATGTTTTTATACTGGGGTAATAGTATATTCTTTTAATTTCTAAATATGTTTTTTCGATACCTGTGTGATTATAGTTCTCATGTTCCTTCCATATTATGTTTTTCATTTTTTCAATGTCTTGTAGGTGTCTTCTAGTACGATTTTTGTTCTAACTAAATTTTTGTTATTGTGGTTATTTTTCCAATATTCCTGAAAATTTAAAAATATTTCATTTTGAATAAAAATTCAGTTTTGCATATTTGGGTCACATTCGTTTATGATCTCATCAAAGTTTTTTGTCGTAAAGTTTTTTCGTGTTATATTGATTCTTCCTTTTTGCAAAGGGATTGTCATGTTCTTTGAGTTTTCGTTGTCAATCTTGACCATTATTTGTCTTTTAAATATGTTAATGGGTTTTTCTATGTTATTTATCAAATTATTGCTGTCACTTTCAGCGCTATGTTTGGTGCCTACAAGTTCTTCTTCTCTTTTTAATAAGTTTATTTCGTTTTCGATTTTTATTCTGGAAAGTGCGTTAGCCACTTTATTTTCTTTACCTTGAATATATTGTATTTCAAAGTCGAATTCTTCGAGTTTGATCTTCCATCTTCGTCGTTTGCTATTAGGTTCTTTTAAATTTTGAAGCCAAACGAGTGGTCTATGATCCATCAGAATCTTATACTTTCTACCGTAAAGATAATGTCGAAATTGTTTGGTTGCCCAAACTATTGCCAGTAATTCTTTTTCAATTGTCGAGTAGTTACATTCATGTACGTTGAGTGTTCTACTTGCAAAGCATAATGGTCCATGGCTTTGACTGAGTACTGCTCTAATAGCACAATTGGAGACATCTGTCGTTAAGACAAATTCTTTCGTAAAGTCTTGCATTATCCTTTTCAGAGTTTCGAATGCTTCTAAATATTTCTCATCTTTAATATTTATTTTTGTGTCTTTCTTTAAACACATGGTCATCGGTTTTATTATTTCTGCGTATTCGTAAATGAACTTACGATAATATCCGGTGAGTCCGAGAAAACATTGTATTTCTTTGACTGTTTTGGGTATTGTTTTTTTATTGTTTTAATTTTATCTGGACTGGGTTTCATACCTTCATTGGCAATAACGTGACCTAGGAAATGTTATTCTTTCTTCATGAATTGACATTTATTTAAACTTACTTTCAAATGTACGTTTTTAAGTGTTTTTAATATTTTATTCAATGCAGTAATGTGTTCTTCTAGTGTTGTACTGAAGATTATTATATCGTCTAAGTAGATGTAACAGATTTTGCCAATGTATTCTTTTAATACTTTGTTCATCATTCTTTGAAAAGTTGTTGGGGCGTTTGACGTAGTTTTTCAATGTATTTGAGTGGATCTAAGGTCAGTGTGAGTGGTTGAGTGATTTTGATTTCTATTTTATTTAAATCTTCACTTCAATCACTATTACAAATTTCAATATTTAGATTACTTAAAATATTTTTTGAGACTTGTTGTTGTTTGGTATTTGTTGATTCCTGATTTGTGTGAGTTGTTCGTCTTCTTTTGTTAATAGATTTTCTTCTGAACTGCTTATGTGACTTTGTTGCTCTTCCTTCTTATTTTTTTTTGATCTTTTTGAACATTAGTTTGATTTGGTTTATGTGTTTTTTTTAATTTGTTTGTAAAACTAATTTCTCTCTATGAGCTTCACAATATTATCGTTTACACTGAGTTGAATTGCTAAATTAGTTTTGGTGTGTTTTCCATTACGTTGGAATAGTTCTAAAAGCGTTTAATAATGATTTTATTTCACTTTTATTTTATTTGATCGTAAATTTTATTTTGCTTGACTCTTAACCTTATTGATCCTTGCAAAGAGTTCTTCGTTTTCTTTTAATTTACAAATCGTTTTTATTTTACACTGGTTTTAATTATTACTTTAAAATAATATTTTCCTTATGCGTAGGATATACTTTTTTTTAGAGTTAATTAATAATTAAACATTTCTAGCCAATTTAGTAGTATCCTACGGACTGCGCCAATTTTATTACTTGATGTAAGAAAAAAAAAGATTAAAAAAGATTTCTGTTCTTTTTTAGAGCAAGGTTCATTCTCTATTTCAAAAAAGTACTTGTTACTTTTACGTTCACTTAAGTTCTAAATTCTCAGTTCATATCTTAGGTCTATTTATAATAATGTGTTACTGCGTATGTTGTATTGTGACAGTGCGTACGTGTCTAATGTTGATAAGAATAATCTTAGAACCATGCATGCTGTTTTCGTATGTTTATGTTTGTTTCATTGCTTTACTTAAGACCGATCATGTTGTTTTCTCACATGTTCGTTTCTTGCATCTTATCGTTATTTTATATTATCATTTCTGTCTTTATTAGGTTTTGTTTGTGATTTTCAGTCTTCAGAACAAACTGTTGGAGATAAGAGTTTCATTTGATAAAACTTTTATATATAAGTTAACACCAAACTTATTGATTCTCCTCACATCCGAACCCCATCGAAATAAAATAAACCAAAACAAGCCACATTCATCCATAAACATTAAATAGAGACGATCATGAAGAAATTTACAAAATGCTATTCAGCACATTGTTCCTCATCACCAAAAAGTAAACAAAAACATTTCATTAAATCAACATCATCTCCAGTCACAAGCAGCCTACGTGACTAAAACTGCAAGTCAGCAAACATCCCCCACAATGCGATCTGGAATTTCATAATATTTACAGCCACGCCATCAAACTGTTTGACCAGCAGTTCATTATTATTTAGGCTTTAAAAATTAAGAAAAATGTACAGTTGTATTTTGAATGTTAAAGAAGGCAGAACCTCTGCCAAAATAATTTTAAATAATTATAAATAAAATTTGTAAAAACTAATTGCATTGGCGCCATAGCAGCAGGGACCGGTTTAGTGCGTTGTTGTTTGAAAATAAGTTATAACCAGTCACCTCAAGAAGCCGTCGTGTTAACTTAAAGCCAAAAAAAAGAGTGCTAAGATCGTCAGAAAATAAACTGTGACCAGTCGCCTCAAGAAACCGCCGTGTTAACTTAAAGCCAAAAAAAGGGTGCTAAGATCGTCAGAAAAAAAACTGTGACCAGTCGCCTTAAGTAGCTGCCGTGTTTAATTAGGAGAACATAGACGTTACTAAAACGTACTAACCGGTACCAAAAATAATTATACCCACCGAATAATAATTATATTCCAATAACATTCGAAAAAATATATAAAGTGTAATTGAAAACAATACAAGCAATAAGTGCAAGTGTAGAGAACGAGGTCCCTTAGTATCCAGATCTCCAAAGGAAAAAAGGACGATATAAAAATTATCACGCCGCTCTACCAATAATACCAATATGATAGTCATGTATTTTATGTAAGTGAGAATTAAGAATTGTAAAGACTTAAAGAAAAATAGAAAAAAAAACAAACTAAGTAATACCATAACAGAAACATAATTTTTTTTATATTCATTAAAAAATATGGCACAAATAGTAATAGAATTAGTGAAACCAGATCCAAAAAACCCAAAATATACCTTAGCTGCAAAAATGCTTCTAGATAAACAATTTTTTAATAAAGAAGGGAAGAAACAATAATAAAAAAAAAGTAATAAATAAAAGTAGAATATCATTAACTTGATAAAAAATCTGAAATAAACGTTGTATATACTATTATAATTGGAATCTTTATGTCAGAAGACACATTATGTAATATGCTTTTAAAACCAACTAAAATAAAAAATATTATGAATAAAATAAATTTCGAAAAAACAATGAATTGTAATAAAAAAATTATATGGAATCAAGAAAGAATGTAACAGTTATAATAATATTAATATATGTATATAATAGTAATAATATAGTAGAATTAGGAGATAACGAATGCATAACTACACTATTAAGAAGCCAACAACCATCATGCATAAAAACGACCAACCTGCACATCCCATCAGTTGAAGAAATAATACCTGGAATACTATTTTTGAATCAATACAATGGTTCTATTACAATAAATAACGCCACTAAAAACATTACTGGAACATTTTTCATACATTTCCCAAGCATAACTATTACTGTAGAAGGCAAAAACTACCTCTCACGAGAAATCTCTGGATGCAACCAAACTCAATTCATAGTACTTATGAAGAAATACTCAAACTAGACATTTTGAAAGAAATACACATTAATAATACACAAGAAAAATAGCTACTAAGAAAGGAAGACAAATTTGGCTACTTCACTGGATTCAGTCTATCAACTTTTGTTATTTTCGCAATTATAATAATTTTCGTTAAAATAAAATGTTCACCAACTCGAACTTCTTTTTCAACCCCCGTTTCCTCTACCTAACATAGCAACGATAGAAGAAACTCGTATTTCAATATGGTTAAATACAAAATTGTCAATAGAGGAAGATCCTGTATCTACAAAAATTAAAAGTACAAGTCAAATTCCATATTTTTAATGTTCAAAGTTCAACGAAAAGGTTGAAATTTAAGGACGGAGGAGTTAACACCAAAGAAATTGATTTTCCTCACATCGAAATAAAATACACCAAAACAAGCCACATTCATCAAACATTAAATAGAGACGATCATGAAGAAATGTACAAAATGCTATTCAGCACATTGTTCCTCATCACCAAGAAGTAAACAGAAACATCTCATTAAATCAACATCATCTCCAATCACAAGCAGCCTACGTGACTTAAACTGCAAGTCAGCAAACATCCCCCACAAAGCGATCTGGAATTTCATCATCTTCACAGCCACGCCATCAAAGTGTTTGGTCAGCAGTTCATTAGTTTTTAAGCTTTAAGAATTAATAAATATATGATATCTCTTTTATTAAATATTGAAAATGTATGGTGTGAGAGTTATGCACTATTCTTTAAGTATGATGTTGAAAAAGTCGCATGACAGCGCATCGCCTTGTCTTAATCCTTTTTTTGACTTCAAAGGTGTCGGTGAGGTCTATACCGACCTTGACGAAACAGTGTGCGTTTTCCATCGTCATTTTACACAGGCGGACGAGTTTGGCAGGGATATTAAAACTGCACATTGCTCTATATAACTCGTATCTATAAATGTTCTTGAGTTTTTTACAAGATCTGCCGTAACGTGAATATATGATCGATAGTGGACTTTCCTGGCCTAAAACCGCACTCATATGGACCTATCAGGTTGTTGACGAATGGCTTCAGGCGTTCACACAATACAGCAGAAAAGATCTTGTAGGCGATGTTGAAGAGACTGATACCCCTATAGTTGGTGCAGCTCAGAGGGTCTCCTTTTTTAAGGATCGGGCAAATTATGCTGAGATTCCATTCATCGGGCATGCATCTTCTAACCATATCTTGCTTATGAGTTGGCGCATACTTATAGCCAAGTCATCGCCTGCAGCTTTGAAGAACTCGAAAGCTAGACCATCGGCTCCGGCGGCTTTGTTGCTTTTAAGTTTAGATATAGCTAGCTTTACTTCATCCAGATGTGGTGGTCGGATTTGTTGGTCTTATCCGCCCAGATAAAGTGGACCATTCTGCCTGACAGCGGAATTTGTATCGTCATCGCCGTTATACAGTCTGCAGAAATGGTCATATTCTCAGCATCCGCTGCGATTCCACTACGATGTTTCCTTGGTCGTCTTTGCAAGCTTCAGTTTGAATTCTGTACTTTTGACAGTTTCTTTGTACCTTTTGGTAAAACTTTCGAACTTCATTCCTGCAATAACAGCTCTCCATTTCCTCAATCGCGCGCTTCTCATGCTCCCTTTTTTTCTTTCTGAGAAGGCGGTGTTCCTCTTTCCTCTTCTGCTCGTAGAGTGCACGGGTAAACTGGAAAACTAGCCGAACATTTCAAGGTCCTATTAAGTCCGTACCACTCCATAGAGTGCAGATTTCAATATGCTGAACCCTTTGTTGCTGATGACCCTCTTAATAGGGAAATAACTTTATGGGAACTGCAATTGAGCCTATATAAGGCCAAAAATAGAAAAGCACCTGAACCTGACCGAATAGCGAACGAATTTTATAAAAATGCTCCCCTCGACTTCCTTAAACACATGCTTAATGCCTTTTATTTTATATGTAATACAGGCAAAGTCCCTCAGGTATTCAATCGTGTATCCGATATATAAAAAAAGATGATATTAATCTGTCATGCAATTATCGGGGGATATCGTTTATGAATTCAACAGCAAAATTTTTTTCTTCAATTCTCCTTAATGGAATAAACGAATGGATAGAAAAAAGCAATGTTTTGAGGGAGTATCAAGCAGGTTTTCGTAAGGGGTATTCAACGATAGACAACATTTCCACATTAACAACCATAAACTGTACATATTTTTTGTTGACTTTGAAGCAGCTGCAATGTACTGTTCTTCAAACTGTCACAAAAAGGAATGCTTACAAACATGCTTAAAGTTCTCAAAGATATGTACAACAATACTCGGCAAACTGTGTGAGATGGAAAAAACATCTCAGAATGGTTCGAAACAACATCAGAATGAAAGTTCATTGATGACATATCTTCTCATCTACCTGTGGGAGTGAGCATAGCGGAAATTAAAATAAAAGTGCTCCTTTACGCAGATGATATAGTTTTACTTGCTGAATATCCACATAGCTTACAGTTGATGATTAATAACCTCAGTCAATTTTGTAAAACCTGGAACCTTGTAGTAAATTTAAAAAAATCAAAGTTAATGATTATTCGCAACAGGCAATCAAAATTAGAGAAGCATGAAAGATGATTTTTTGATGGCGAAGCAATCGAAACAGTCACTCAATACAAATACCTTGGAGTTACTCTAAGGGCAAACATGAGTTTCTCTTGCCACCTGGAAACAAAATTAGTGGCATCGAAAAATCTTATGAATGCATCCTGGAAATATATAATAGGAAACAACGATATTATAACCTCAGCTATGTATAAGGTCTTTGAATCTATTATGCGCTCAGTGATGTACTATAGTTGCCAAACTTGGGGATTCCGTCCATATGAAGAAGTAGAAAAACTTCTAAGATACTTCTTAAAAAAACTTTTCCGCTTACCGATGAATACACCAAACTATGTTCTCATGTTGGAAACAGGTCTACCATCGATTTTTAACTATACTCTCAAACTGCATTTTGACTTCATCCTTAAAATACTAAGATCGCCGATGAGTAGAATTCCCCATATAGTGACAAAATTTGTAATCGAAAGGAAAGTGGAGTGGGCGGCTGAATGGAAAACATTATCGGATAAATGTAGCTTCAACCTAAATATACAATATGGAGATAATGGAGAACTGAAACGAAACCTGTATTAGTTACTAGAGATACATGACATTCAGCAGCGCAACAAATACAATCAACAAGCGACTTAATCCGTCAATAGGCTGATTTATACTGAGCTTAACTTTAGTCTTAACAGCAATAACTATTTTAACGATTCTAATGACATTAAATCGATATCCCTAATTTGCATTCATAAAAAAGGAAACAAATCTATGCACCTTTTGTAATATGAAAGCGAAAGAAGATATTTTCCACCTTTTAGCTATATGCCCTATATACAGAGAAATAAGATCTATTGTATTTGGAAAGCTGACTTTGACAATGGAACAAACAGAGGCCATACTGAATGGAGCAAACTGGACAGCCCGCTCTAATTATTTAACAAGTGCACTCAAATACCGACACCACATTAATACTGAATATTGATAGTTATCAAAGAATAATAATTCCAATTAATCATACATCATGTTTTTATGGCTAAAATTCATTGGATAGGAAAAGGAAATAGATTTGAGTGATTTAAATGAAGAAGAAAAGAAAGGTATGAAAAACGTTTTAGAAAAATTTTAACATTTAATATAATCATTCATTAATATATAATTCTATTATGCATGAAATAAAAACAACAGACCAGGCGATTCACGCCAAATTCTATAGGTTGCCTGCGAAACACGAAAGGGAAGTTAGGTGTCAGGTTTAAGATATGGAGTCTAAGGTATCATTAGGAAATCTGACAGTATGCTTCACCAATAGTGTTAGTAGAGAAAAAGAAAGATGATGGGTAACAAAAATTTAGAATGTGTGTAGACTATAAAAGAGTCAATGAGATAACAATCAGCGACAAATACCCTCTACTGAATATAGAGAATATATTAGACTAGGCAGGGCAATATTTCTCATCAATAGACCTCGCAAAAGGCTACCACTAGATTAAGGTGAACGAAGCTGATATTCATTAAACAGCCTTCGTGACAGCCAACGGTCTCTACAAGTACGTTAGAATGCCGTTTGGAAATAAAAACGCGCCCGCAACTTTTCAAAGGTTGATGAATAAAAAAAAATACTTAGAGATTTCTTCAATAAAATTTTTGTTGTCTATTTAGACGACATTTTAATTTGTTCTACGCATCTGAAAGAGCATTTAGAATCCATAAAATTAATTAGAAAAATGCTGACCATACTATAAAAATGCATTTCAAAAAATGGTCTTTTATGATAAGAACACCGAATATTTGTGGCACATCCTGACAGCGCATGGAATGAAACCCAACCCAAACAAGATCAATTGTATCAAAGAGTACTAACCTTCTAAAACCGATAAGCAAATAAAAGGATTCCAAGGAGCAACAGGGTATTATAGGAAATTTGTGAAAGACTACTCTAAGATAGCCTATCAAATGTTCAAGTATCTAAAGAAAGTCATGAAAATTAACACTTATGATCCCGAATGCATAGGAAATATAATACGACATCCTATTGATTAGTTTCCTGACTTTGAAAAAACGCTTACAGTATTTACTGACGCTGGCAACTACGCGATTGGAGCCGAACTGATGCAAGAAAGAGAACCATTATGCTATGCTACAAGGTCAATAAATAATCATGAAAATAATTATTTTGCCACTGATAAAGAGTTTTTTGGCAATCGTATGTGCAGTGAGCTACTACAGACCTTATTTTTGGAATCGAAGATTTAAAATTGTAACAGATCACCTACTCATTAAATATCTAAACAAAAAATACACAGGAAAAGAGTTTAGTCAAAGAACAAAGATGACTATTAACATTACAAGAGTACCAGTATGATATAGAATATTTGAAAGGCAAATTAAACAATGTAGCAGACTTCCTTTGTAGAACACCAGAAAAAGATAAAACAACAAATAGTGTAGGGAACCAGTCAGTTAACAATGTATGAAACATCGGAAGAAGACACTCAGGAATAGAAGAACAACTTGATGATGTCCGATAGTTAATAACATAATGTAAGACCCAACACTAACCAACAACTCTGAAATATGAATTTCACATAAAAGAATAAAATCCATATCGATATGACGAGAGGAATAGAGTACTGGAAAGATGTTTTACGTAGATATATTAAACTAGGAATCACAGAAATATATACAGAACTGACATACCACGATTTTAACAAAATACAACAATTATTGATAGAACTTTTTTGTCAGGATAGCCAATTAAGATTTGTTCAGGCAACCTTAAAGGCAAAAGAAATAAGAAACATATAAGAACTTAAAAAACAGATATCACTATACTATGTTAGAGAAAGAGTGGAATAATTGAGACATACCATAGTTTAAAAAACAAAATTTATTTTCCAAAATTAATTCAAGAAATAGCTAAGATTATAAATAATTGTAGGATATGTTTAGAGATAAAATATGAACGTAAACCAAACTAACCCAAATTTGAAATAAGCAAAACACCAGAAAGACCCAACCAAATTCTTCACATGGACATATACTATTTTGCAAAACAATCCTTCTTGACACTGATAGACAAACTCAATAAAAAACTTATGTTTATTATCTCCCAAATAGAACCTGGGTTAAGAAAATTGAGACCTTAGAAGAACATTTTTCGAAATTTGGTAAGCCCGAACAAATTACAGCAGACAACAAGATTTCAAGCAGAAAACTTGAAAGAATATTTTGGAGAAGAACAAGAATTACATCTCACAAAACTAAATATCCACACCGGGAATAGCGACACAGAATAATTTCATTCGACAATACACGAAAAATTAGTTGCCATTACAAATCTAGATTGAAACTTATCCAAAAAATGCACAACTGCTTTATTTATTATTAATTACTATAATAATCGATATCATTCGACCATAAATCTGACACCAGAGGAAGCAATGTTCGCAGAGATAGCAAATCAAACTACAAAAAGAATATTTTTTTTTTTTTTTTTTTTTTTTTTTTGACAGGAGGAAATCTTCAAAAGACACTTGGCAGTATTCGACACCAAGTAGTGTGGGACTCTTAACCACTAAAACCACCTCTTTATCAGGACCAATCTTGAGAGATCGACATCAGATTTTTCTTTCTTAACTTTGTAAAATCACTTTGGGGGAAGTTTAAACTTTTAATACTTCCCATGTTTTTTTAGACCATAAGCTCATGAGGCTTGGTTCTTCTTAATCTCCGAACATGGTTTCTGGTATTCAAGACGGACACCATTTCGGAATTGGTATGACTTTGCAGTCTCTGATTATGCGATACAGCGTATTTTTTAACAACTTCTGTAACCGTTTCTATTTGTAAGTCACGATGTAGATCGCTATTTCTTATGTACCAAGGTGCATTAACTATTCCACGAAGGACTTTGTTTTGGAATTTTTGGATGATTTCGGTATTTGTTTTCTTTTTACAGCCCCATAATTGGATACCATAGGTCCAAACAGGCTTTAGTACTTGATTATACAGCATTATTTTGTTTTGGGTTGATAAATCAGAGTTGTTACCAAGTAACCAGTACATTTTCCTATATTTCAAGTTTAGTTCTTCTCTTTTCTTTTTGATGTGCTCTTTCCACTTTAGCTTTGCATCCAAAGTCATTCCAAGGTATTTGGCCGTATTGGCGTAAGGTACAGCTTGATTATTAATGAATATTGGAATATTGTTTATCTTTTTATTTGTAAAGTTTATATGTGAAGATTTTGTTTCATTTAGTTTGATACGCCATTTTTCGGTCCAATCTCTGACTGTGTCGACGGCATTTTGTAGTTTTACTGCTGCCTTAGAGACACATTTGTCGGGTACCAAAATTGCGGTATCATCTGCAAAAGTAGCCATTATGGTGTGATTACCAACTGGGATATCCCTTGTGTATAGTAAATACAGGGTAGGACCTAGGACACTTCCTTGTGGTACACCGACTTCTATTTTCTTCAATTCCGAATATTCTTGATCGTACCTTACTCTAAACAATCGGTCTGAGATGTACGATTTTAATATTTCATAGTACTGTCTGGGAAGATCCCTTTGCAGTTTGTACTCAAGTCCCTCATGCCAAACCTTGTCAAAGGCTTGAGCAACATCTAAGAAAATAGCTGAACATACTTGTTTTTCTTCTAATGCTTTTTCTATTACATCCGTTATTCTATGAACTTGGTCTATCGTGGAATGTTTATTTCTAAAGCCAAACTGATGATTTGGGATTAACCTTCTTTCTTCTATAATTTTGCTAAGTCTCTTCAGAAGCAGTTTTTCAAAAACTTTTGCCATAATTGGTATAAGCGATATTGGTCTGTAAGACGTCACTTCTGTAGGTGGCTTACCTTGCTTGGGTATGACAATAACTTCAGCAATTTTTCAATGGTGTGGGACATACCGTTGCTTAAGGCATGCATTTATTATATATTGGAGTTTTATGAAGGCTTTCAAAGGCATTTCTTTCATAACCTGGGCAGTAATTAGATCGTAACCTGGTGATTTTTTATTTGATAATTGATGTAAACACATACTTTTTATTTCTTTTAAGCTTACAATTGGTATTTCACTTTCATCTATCTTATCAACAAACTGTAAGCTATTTTCAGCCGCGTTTGTTGGATATGGCTTAAAAACATTCGCAAGATGCTCCGCGAAAAGGTTAGCTTTTTCTTTTGGGTTACCGATCCATTTCCCATCTTGAGATTTCAAGGGCGAGTTTAGTAACTGCGGTCTTTTCAGGCGCTTGGCTGCTTTCCATAGCGAAAAATCGGTTGAAGCATCAGTCGTTAAATTCTTTAGGAATGTACTGAGTGAATCATTTTTGAATTTATAAATTTGTTTTTTTAGATTGTTGCTTATACGGTTAAACGTTGTTTTATCATCTGGAAATCTAGTATTTTGCCATTTTCTTCGAGCTCTTCTTTTCTCTATTATCAACTCTCTTATCTCTAAAGGATATTTTATTTCATTTTGTCTTCTATTAGAAAATGTTGGAGTACTTTCTTGAGCGGCCTGTTGCACATCAGCAATAAATTGTTCCACTTCATGGTCAATTTGCTCGATTGTATCCATGGGAGATCTTAAATTTATAAAACTTAAAAGCCTTTCTCAAAAATCACTCCAGTTTGTTTTCTTATTTACAAGCTTTGGATTACTTTTTTCTATTACTTCCGATTCACTTAGTGATAGAATCACTGGAGTATGATCTGATGACAAGTCATAATTACCTTCGACACTAATGTGATTTCGTTTGATTCCTTTAGCTACGAAAAAGTCAATAAGGTCTGGTATTTTGTTAGTATCGGAAGGCCAGTAAGTAGGCGACCTGGAGGAATAGAATTCGCAATTGTATTTACGGCCTGCTTGGAAAAGTCTTTTGCCTTTTGTTGATATAAGTCTTGAACCCCAATGGGTGTGTTTCGCATTGAAGTCTCCACCAACAAGAAAGTTATGCCCAAGAAGATTTAATAGATCTGTATAGTCATCTTCTGTCGGGGAGCGCCTTGGTGGGCAGTATATAGCTGCTATCTTAAACTCTTTCTTTTTCATACCAATACTAATAATTGTTACTTGCATATTTTCATTAGTAAGCTTGGTTTCTTCATAATGTTTTAAGCTTTCTTTTATAAGAATTGCCGATCCACCTCTTGCCTTGTCAGCTGGATGTGGAGCGTGGTAACATGAATAGTTTTCTATTACATTATCTAGATTTTGCCCATAGGAGAAGTGAGTTTCGGACACCAGGCAAATATCTATATGTTCTAGATCTAAAAAGATTTTTAATTCGGATAAGTGTTGTAAAAGACCGTTTGCATTCCATGTAGCGATTTTAAGTGTTCTGTCCATCATTGTTTTTTGAGAGCGACTTTTTCGCTTAACTGTTTGATATTCAAATCCTGTTTATCAATTCTTTGGAGAATGAGGTGTAGCATTTCTTTTATGGAAGTCTCTTCATTCTTCCGCTTTTACTTTGAACAGCTTTTTTAGGCGGTTCATTCTTAGTATTGTTTTCAGCAGTTAAATCGGTATTTACTGTGTTTCTGGGTTTGTCTCTAGCAGATGTATTTTTGCTTCTGAACTCTTGGAATTTTTTGGCAACTGGGCAGCCTCTATAGCTTGCCGGGTGATTACCATGGCAGTTCACACATTTTGCTTTCTGATCTTTGCTCATCGGACAATTTTTAGTTGCATGTTTTCCTTCGCACTTTACACAAGCAAACTCGCGGTTGCAGTATTTTTGGGTATGACCATAAGCTTGGCAACGTTTGCACTGCGGAACAACTTTAGATTTTCGGAGTGGTTCAATTTTAACAGCTATGCCCAAGATTGATCTTACTTTATAAATCTCCTCGACACTTTGCTTACTGTCAAAAGTTAGCATGAATAAAGGTAGTAACCTCTTACTTGTCGTCGATTCTCCAGAGGAGTTTTTAATTGTCTCATTCTTAAATAGATTGACTGCATCAAGGGCTTGGAAGCCTTTTTGTACAAGATCTTCCACTACTTCCTCGGGAGAGCACGAGGAATGAAGACCTCTGGCTACTACTTTTATTGGCCTTGTAGCTTTGTTCTCATATGAGTGCCATTGAATTTGGTGTTTGCTCAGTTCTTCAGTGACAGATCTATACTCGTCGGCTTCTTCAAGTGTGACTTTCCAGTTGTCTTTGTTATACGATGTGTATTTGCAAGCTTTTTTAGTACATTTTTCTATTATTTTCTTAAGATCTCCAAAAATTGGAAATCCTGAGATCATAATTGGTGGTGGTGTAATTTTGTTGCTGCCTTTAGCGTGTGAATTTGATTTAACAACAGCTACCACATTATTCGGTTCTTTAGTTTCTGTAAACAATTCTTTATTATTTTCGATTTTAGAGTTTTTCTGATTTCTTAAACAAATCTCAAGACTCCCGTTTGGTTTACGTTTCTTTGCGATACGCTTATTTTTCTTTTTCTCAGTTTCAAAGAAGAGCTCTTCTTCATCAGTTTGATATTCACGCTCAATATATTTTGAACTTAACTGAAGCGTGGACTCTGAATCTTTCTTGTCAAGTAAGGAAACTTTCTCTTCGAGTTTTTTCACTTGCAGCTGAAGACTTTGAACAAGAACTTCAAGTTGTTTTCTTGCCGCTACTTCAATTTGCCATTCTTCAAAGTAGTCCTTTGATTTTGATTGGTCTATCTCTTTGTCTTCGATGGAACTCTGTTGATCTGTAATGTCGATCTCTTCATTTTTCTTGGTCCCTTTTTCGCTGATGTGTTTAACATCGATAGTATTGTTTGGGGTTGTCTGATGTGATGTAACCCCTGAAGTAAATTTGTTTGGGGGAGTTCTTTGCATCTTTGAACTCCGTCTCTCAATATTCATAAGCAATAATTGGTCCTCCCCAGAATCCATAGGACCGACCTCTAAAGAGAGTGGATTTACCAGTTTAACTGGATTGCCACCTGGGGTATTTAATCTAGTCGTTTTGTTCATTGCCATAATTTTTTTAACTTTGTGTACGTACCATAAATAGGTCAGTTACTTCTATCTATAGTTTATATTCAGCCGCCCCACAGGGTACAGACGCTGACCAGTGTGCCGCACAATATGTGTCAGACGCTCTTGGATTTAATTGTGAGCTGGTGCATTCAGAGCGATATTTCTGTTCTTTTGCTCCTAGTTCCTGAAAAGATAACTCAGGTGACTCAGCTCGTGGATCGAATGGATCCAACGCTCGTCGTTAGTTGGATATCCAGCGGGCACCGCGAGGAGGTGACGATGCGATTTTGCCACGCCAATCAGCCAAAATATAGATTCGAAAAGTTGGAAACGGAACATCCAATTAATAATAAACGCAAATGACAATTTTAGTATACCTACTAACAACATTTATTACACCCGTAACTTTGACTCTACCAGTCAACTAACGACTGACTTTGGGTATATTATCGCTAACATGGGACATACAAAATTAATCGAAAAAACAAGAACAATACTGCATACAATAAGTACCCAAGACTTAGATCTAACTCTCAAGACAATAAAAGACAGTTTTAAAAATTTACAAATTGAAGATGATATGATAATAAGAAAAATAATAGCAAATATTCAAGCTAAAACTACGGCACCAGAAACGACGAGACAAAAAAGAGGACTTATCAACTTCATTGGAACAGTACAAAAACGGCTTTTTGGCACGATAGACGATAATGACAGACAAGAAATAATGAAGCATTTAGATACTATAGAAGAAAATGATAGTAATGCAATTTTTCATTTAAATAAACAAATTAAAAGGAATTCTCATTTTGACCATTCAATCTTTACTTTAATAATATAATAGAAATAGATAAGAAACTATTAGTATCTACAAACATACCAGGACAAGAACAAACTGCTAATAAAAAACGCAACAGCTATCCCCACAGAATTTAAATTATAATCGAAGACCAATGTCATAGAAATTAATGAAACAATGTATAACTATGATACAAAAATCCTATATACTAACTCCAATTAATATATGTATCTCAAATCATAATCTTAAACTAAAAGAAAATAATGCTATTGATATACAATCACCAGACGATTACACTGTACTTTGTAACTAAAAATATGAACAATATAAAATTAATAAATAATTTTGACGATCGTAAATTAAATCTAAATGGAAATTATTTTATTGTACTGAATAAAAAAGTTAAAATAAAAAAAAAAAATTATACTTAAAAACTTTTCAAATCTAGAGAACCTAAATATAACCAAATTTCATAAAAACTTACACTTTTCTGTAATTTCAATATTTTTCCTAATTTTCATAATATCTTCTTTCCATTTATATCATGAGAAAAAGCAAAAAGTTAAGAATTTCAATAAAAAATATCAAGAAATTTGGTTATTTTTCGATGGGCTTTAGGTCATTTATGCGTTGGAAAATAAAACGAGTCTTTTCTCTCTTACGACGTTTCATCAATGGTTTCATCATTAAAAAAAATTCTATAGGTATTGCATTGAAAAATACAGATATACAAAAAACAAATAAATTTTAATGTAAGAAATGTAGGCTTAAATGGTTTATTTTGTTGAAAGCGAGGAGTTTTTATTATTTTTTTTTACACAACAAAACTTTTATAGTCTGTTCAATTTATGTTTTCAGAAAGGCTTTATGGAAGACAACTTTCAAAACAAACTAATACCTGACAGTGTTTGCATTTGCACCTCACGAAATTGCCACTGAAATATAAAACAGAAACCCTGAGATACATTGGAATTGTTTTTGTAATATTCCATAAGCCCACGTACATTTTATAATGACTTTTCTGCTTCTCTGCTGTGAGGATACTTACTGATTGTCAATTTGCTTTTTTTGCTTATTGTTTTTATAAAAAAAAAAACACTGATTTAGAATCACCATTCGTCGTTGATGGAAATTATAATACATTTTTCTTTAGTTTTTGCCATAGAAAAAAGAACTGCGAACCCTTAAACTTTATTTTATGTACTTGAATACGTGTGAGATTCGTGTGAGCAGCAGCCAATTAGCCATACGTTTCGCTCCCCCAAAAATGCAAACGCATTAGTAGTACCATAAGAAATGTAAAGTGGCATTGGTGCAGTAGATAAGATTTTTACTTCCGACCCGGAAGTCGTCAGATACTCAAGTTGAGAAGACATTTTCGAACTCCTATTCCAAGCTAGAGCTGTCCTTTAGTTTTAAGTGAGAAAATATTCAATTATTTCTCGATCTACTGTGCCGAAAAAAATTCTTTCCTGTCTCTCTAATTCTTCTAACTAGTGTCATGCAACGACATGTTGCATTCTAAAAGGCAATGTGCCTTACAGACTTATAGTTAAAAAAAATTAATTGACAGGTACACATAAAGTCGCTGACGGGACATTTTTCAGTTTGTTGGCGAAGAGAGAATTTATTATCCTCTCAGTTTCAGTTGTCGTTCTTGTTTCTTTTTTCTATGTTTTAAAGCTTTATGAATTAAAGCTTTGTCAGAGCTTATGAGAGCATATTTTAAGTTTAAGAAAGAAGGTGCTTTGTTTTTCTGTTTACATCTTTTGTTTTTTTTTTTGTGTTGGACCTAATAACGTCTTTTAAATCGATGACACCCTACACATACGAAATAACATGACTCGTGTGCCGGTTCCGATTCATGCTAACAAGATTTACAACTTTCCGCGTAACGCGTTCAATGTGTGTTTTTTTCTACCAAAATCGATCGCAAACGTATTCTGAGCACCAGGCGAACATCAGATGTACATATGTATATCGAGTTTGTACTCCTAAACCGTCCAACGGATTTTAATGAAATTGACAGGGTAAATATAGTTTTGCCCAGAGATCATTTTTGTGAATGTTTTATCCCGCTAGCATGATTTTCGCCTTTTAAATTAAAACATATTTTTTTTATGACTTTACAGACAACCAACTTTTTTTACTTAAAAAAAATGGTTAAAATACAGCTATGGAATAATTGCTGGTTATTTTTTTACTTGCGGTTATAAGTTCTATGTATAATGCAAGTTATGCATTCGTGCCGAAAAAAAGAGATGACAATCAAACATGACATTACGATGATGAAGAAACATATTTGAGTTATTGACAAAATAACAATCGGCCTGAACGGTTTGCTGATTGTCTTCAAATTTAGAACACAAGATTATCTTGACATTCTAAAAAGGACTTTTTAATTTTTTTTTAGCTCAAATACTAACGGTATCTGTTATATAACCTATAAGCAAAAGCTTAATTTTCTCGGAAACGGCTTCAATAATAAAAAAAAATAAATAAAAATAGGTGTGATGGATCATGTTTTGGTGAACAAAAAATGTTAGATAATTGGCTAAAAAGGGTACCTCCAATAGGACCGGTTACTTTTCTTCGACTTTCTGGGAAACTGGTTATCCGATTATAATCAAAATTGACATTGTAGTTTCTCTTTAAAATATTTTCGAATACTTTTTTTTATTTTCAATACTCTTTTTTGAATTTTTTTTTTGAAAAATGAGTATTTTGAAAACGGTTAGGTGATTTTTTTTTTAATTTTGTTTTCAAATGTAGGTGTAGAAAAAGATACATTTAATTTAATTCAGATTTAATTTAATTTTTTTAGATTTAGTTTACGGTCTAGATGTTTAACTAAAAGGAATTAAAGTATTCTCATAATTTACAGGGGAAAAACACTTTTCAGTTTATCCCTAAGTCTGAGTTGCTTGCTAACCAATCCCAATCATAAAGTTTAAAATAATCTTACAGCTTTCACTATTTAAGTTTCTTTCTTTTTCATGAACCTCATTCATTATAATAAATATAAAAAACCTACACTGAACTCGGGGACCTAAAAAAATTCATATGTATATATACTACTTCTTTATGCACGATATGTACTTCAAAATATATTTCCAAACTATAAAGACTGCTTCCTGTCAAGGAAAACTTTCTGTGCCGTCAGGTGTTTAAGGTGAGCACATTTAATTTTGTATATATCTTTGTTATGCTCGATAATGTTTTGTTTCTTGTTGCCTGTTATACTCTCAATAAATTTATGTATCAAAATCTACGCAAAAATAAAACACATTCGAATTTGTCTTTGTCTATTATTTTATATATTTTATTTTAAATTGTGTGTATTAATTTACTAATATACTAATCATTTATTTATATTGATTGTTTATTTATTATTTACTGGAAACAAAGTTTACAATAATAATAGCCCGGTAGATCGCGACAGATCTTTTTTGCCAATAGCGCCAAAGGTATTTTTTTGTAAATTGGTTAATTTGACCTTGCAATGAAGCATGGTTGTGATCAGCTGCAGCACGAGCGGTACCTTGGGCCACAGCAGCCTGTCATCCTCAAAAATTTGAAAAAAGTTAAAAAAAAATCAAAATTTTTTTTTTTTTTTCAAAATTACACGTAATTAAGTATTGATTGTGTTTCCAAATATCTTAAGATCTTTAAAGTTTTTATTTAAAACCAGAAAATTGCATGGTCAAATGCCTTGTACTTTTTAAAAAAATTAAAAATAACAAAATCTTTTTTTTTTTGTAAAAAAAGTTTGTTTAGAGTAGTTTTTGTTATTTTAAAAAAAATATCTGGTGATTAGGTGCTAAATGAATAGGGTGGACACGATCGGCGTCAACCAGGCAATGCAATCAATGTGTCGATCTTACGCTCGTAGAGGCCGGACGTCGAAGTGCGCGCTCAAAGAATTAAACAAAAGTCAAAAAAAATTATTGCGCATTGTAATCGCGAGTGTTTTAAAAAAAAATAATAATACACACTCGTTAGAGATATTGAAAAAAAACCCCTCGCGTGTGCTGTAAAGAATAAAATAATATCCACTCGCGTCGTTGGAGGAAAGAAAAAGATGCCCACACGCGCTGTGAACAAAAAAAAAAATAAATAAAACGCAATCGCATAGCAAATTATCCTCTTATCTGTCCCAAGACCTTTGTGCTTAACTGCCTCTTTCTTATCTACTGTAGGCATCGTGTGACCATCTTATGCTTGCAGTAAATAGATAAGGGCATCTGAGTTTGTCCTATTGTGCTGAATATTTAAATTGATTTTTTGTATGCAAGCTGTCTTATGGGCATAACACCTAAGACAGTTTGTTTATTACAGAAATTAATTTGAATTTTCACTACATGGTTCGACTAAGTCAGAATTGTGTTTTGTATGTAAGTATGTATTTTTAAATGGTAAGTGATTTTCGTGTCATATATTCTAATGTTCGCGGGCTAAAAAAGAATTTCTTTCACGTGTACGTCTACACTGTTCAATACCGGCCAGCTGTTTTTGCATTAAGTGAAACCCAGATTGGAGTAAATACTGATTTATCAGAATTTGCTCTACATGGGTATAGCTTGGTGTCAATACTCTTTTCCCATCATGGTCTCGTGGTCTATGTTAGGAATGATATTGCTTGCCAGAGCCTTCCCCAATATGGGCAATGTTCCAACACGGACTTTAACTTCGTATGGCTCAAATTCACTCTCCGCAAGCATGTCATTCATTATTGTTTTAATTACAGGAGTCCAAATGTTGACAGTAATTCGACTTGTAACGAGTTTGTTTGATTCCATCTCGAAAATTGTTTCCCTTTGTCCTCGCACTGAAATCGTTATTATAGGCGATTTCAATGTACACAATTCCAATTGGCTCCGCTATTGTGGCCCAACTGATCGATGTGCCAACGTGTATACCGGATGTTGCTGGGCAAGCCGCCCATACTTTTGACTTGTTTCTTACTTCTCATCCTGATAAATATACCATTAGTGTAATTTTTCCATTTGGCACTTACGACCATTGTGTCGTTTCAGCTAATTTCTCGTCCCCCACTCATACAGTTAAAGAAAAACTCCCCACCAGGACCGTTTGGCAATACGAGAAAGCCAACTGGGACGGCCTGAATATTTTTTTCCGAAACTTTAACTGGTCACTATGCTTCCTCGATAGTGACATTGATGCCAGTGCTGAAATGATCAGAAAAGTGATTCTTCTAGAGATGCGTGCTTTTATTCCTAACAGAGTAAAAAGCATCAAGCCTAAAGAAAAGTCTTGGTTTAATTCTGTGTAAAGAAGATATCAGGCTAAAAGAAGTAAGTTTCCGATCCTACAAAGCCAACCCTACAGAGGAAAATCGGAAAAGGCACAAACAAGCAAGGAACTTATGCGAATCCACTATTGAAAGAACCAAATTGTTGCATGACCAAAAATTACGGCAAAAAGTTCTGCAGTGTCCCAAAGGCAGTAAAATTTTTTGGTCATTTGTAAAAAATATTTAAAACCTCCTCGGCATCTTCGGTTCCAACGCTCATCGACATTAACAAACCAATTGTTTTCTCTTCAGAGAAGCAAACTTGCTCGTCGCCCATTTTGCTGCCAGCTCCACGCTGCCTCACAGCAACGTTACCCCTCCTGTACTTGAGAATGTAAATTTTTCCATGGGACGGATCTTTTTCCGCACTCGTACAGTAACAAGAGTTCTCAAAGATCTCGATATACACAAATCTGCTGGCTCGAAAGGATACCCCCGATTCTTCTGAAGAGGTGTTTTTCAACACTGGCAAAGCCAATGCGTAAGCTTTTCCATCGCTCCTACTATTCTGGAATCTTTCCTAGAAGATGGAAAACAGCATTTGTCCAGCCTGTCCCTAAGAAAGATGACCCATCCTCCCCCTCGTCCTACCGACCCATAGCACTGACATTCCTTCTTTCTAAGGTCATGGAAATATTGATTAACCGCCAGCTTAAGGAATATCTCGAAGATCGTGGAACAAATCTTTACATCGCTTTGGTGAAAGTAAGATTATTGCTCTTGATATGTCCAAGTCATTTGATGGAGTTTGGTATGAAGCTCTCTTATCGAAAATGCGTGCTTTTGGGATCGATGATACCCTTGTTCGTTGGATTAGAAGCTATCTTCTGGATCGTTCAATACAAGTTGTATTGGACGGATTCAAGTCTGATTCCCACAAAATAAATGCTGGTGTGCTTCAGGGCTCTGTTTTGTCTCCGACTCTTTTCCTCATTTTTATAAATGATCTTATGTCTGTTACATATAATCCACTTAACTGTTTTGCTGACGACTCTACCCTCAGCTTTTCATATTCGTTCGATAATTCACGTCCTTCGTGTTCGGACGTACAATTGCAACGGTACCGTATGTCAAGCTCATTAAACTCCGATTTATACAGCATAATCAAATGGGGTAATACGAATCGTGTGGAGTTTAATGCTTCGAAAACTCAATACTGTCTTCTGTCGTTAGAGCCAAACATACACCCAATGTTATTGTCCATGAATGGTACTTACATCGAAGAAACCGAAAAGCTCTCAGTATTCGGTATGTGTAGTAACGACGAACTCCGTGGGGACTATCATATATTTAGGATCGCTAAGAATGCTGCTAAGTGCTTAGGTTTTCTGTATCGGTGTAAGAAGTATTTTTCCCCATCTGATCTGGCTACAATTTATAAAGCATTTATACGCCCTAAACTCGAGTATAACTCCCACCTCTGGGCAGATGCTTCACAAACATCGCTTCACCTGCTTGATAGAATACAAAATAGAGCGTTAAGATTGATAGGAAATAGAACTGCCGCTGAATCAATCCCTCTCGAACACCGACGCAATGTTTCATGTATTTCCTTATTTTATCGTTTCTTTTACATACAATGTTCACTCGAAGTAGCCAGTTGCATCCCTCCCTCTAAAAGTTTCTCCCGTAGTACTCGTCTCGCAAGGAATGCTCATCAGTTCACTCTTGAGCCCAATTTCGGACGTACCGTGAAATATAGGGATTCTGTTTTTAGTCGAACAACACGAATTTGGAATAGTTTACCCGGCGAGATTTTCCCTTGCCATTTTGATCTGCAATCATTCAAAACCAATGTTAATTGACACCTAGTATCTCTCCCCTCTCTATCTTCGTAATGATCGCGTAGTGTGTTACATTAAAAGGGAAACAAATAGTCCCTTGTGCGCGCGTTAATTATAAAAAAAATGCACAGTGTTGTAACTATCTCGTACGCATCAATTGAGCTTATTTTACCTCACCGCAGTATCCACTTATGAACACAGACAAAAAATAGCAACACTATAAAGCTCTGCTTTAATAACTGTTCTGATCGATTCGCAGAAGTCTTGCATGAGCCCCTCAGAAAGGGGGTGTACGGCGGATGAGCCCAATCAATTGGACCAACGATGGCGTCAACAGTCAATGAAGCAGATGACCTAGTCAGCTACTTCGACGTATTTCCAGATAAGGTCATTGGGACAATTAAATGCAAGTCAGGGCATTGAAATAAAGATTGTGGCGGTTGTGCCCTTAAAGGGCCAACGGTAGTGCTCATATCCCGAAGCAGGTTAATGACTCTGGACCCTCCGGTTCCTTTTGTCCAAGGAATCCAACAAAATACCTGGCCCTCCAGGTTGTGCGTGGGGTTAACAACCCTCCTATAAAAAAAGTTGCGAAACGACCAATAGCCTCGGAAAAGGACGGATTAACCACCGCAGTATCCACTTATGAACACAGACAAAAAATAGCAACACTATAAAGCTCTGCTTTAATAACTGTTCTGATCGATTCGCAGAAGTCTTGCATGAGCCCCTCAGAAAGGGGGTGTACGGCGGATGAGCCCAATCAATTGGACCAACGATGGCGTCAACAGTCAATGAAGCAGATGACCTAGTCAGCTACTTCGACGTATTTCCAGATAAGGTCATTGGGACAATTAAATGCAAGTTAGGGCATTGAAATAAAGATTGTGGCGGTTGTGCCCTTAAAGGGCCAACGGTAGTGCTCATATCCCGAAGCAGGTTAATGACTCTGGACCCTCCGGTTCCTTTTGTCCAAGGAATCCAACAAAATACCTGGCCCTCCAGGTTGTGCGTGGGGTTAACAACCCTCCTATAAAAAAAGTTGCGAATCCGTATAAAGGCTAAATTTGCCAACATTAGCCTTATATGCGCTCATGCCCCCACAGACGACAAATGTGACGCCACCAAGGATGACTTATGCGAGGTCCTCGACAAAACCTATGAGCAATGCCCTAAATACGCCGTTAAGATCGTACTAGGCGATTTTAACGCCAAAATAGGTGAAGACGAAATCTTTGGTCGGACAAACGGAAAATATAGCCTACACGACACAACGTCTGAAAACGGACTAAGGCTAATTGACTTTGTCACATAACGTCATCATTGCAAGCACACGGTTTCCTCATCTCGATATACAAAAAGGGACTTGGCGACACCCAGATCAAAAACCATCACAAGATTGATCACGTTGCGATCGATGCAAGAACCGCCTTCAGTTTCTTGGATGTTCAGAACTTCCAAGCAGCTAAAATAGATAAGGATCACTACCTTGTTACAGCCAAGGTAAAATACGAATGCGAATAATCCCAACGCCACAACAACGGAGTAATACTGTGAGGAAGTATGACGTCGGAAAACTGCAATCGCGAGAGATCGCAAGAACCTTTGCCAATCGAATATTCATTGGCAACACTGCCAACAAGCCATCAGAGATGCCGCAACTAATAGGCTAGTTTTTTAACCAGACCACCACCACGAAAATTCTGGTTCGATGACGAATGCAGGAAAGTCCATGCAGCCAAACAAAAGGCATATAAATCAGCGCTGCAAAGAAGGGTGAGAGCTGTTTGCAAACTCTACGAACAGAAAAGACGAGAAAAACACTGGCTCCTCCAAAAGAAAAAGAGAGATTATGAAGAAGATATTGAGAGATGGAGAATGGACGGAAAGCCCATTTCTGCAGACTGTTAAACGGCGATGAAGACCAAAATCCCACTGTCAGGCGGAATGAACCATTTAACATGGACGATGACAGACAAAACTTCTATCCACCCGACCAAACTGAAGTGAGGATAGCAACATCTAAACTAACAAAACAACAAAGCTGCTAGCCAGACAGAATACCCGCCAAACTTTTTAAAGTTGCTGGAGATGACCTTGCGGAGGTTATTCGTCGAAGTTTGGTTAGTAGAAGGTATGCCTGATGAATAGAACCTAAGCATCGTTTGCCCGATCCACAAGAAAGGAGACACTAAACTGTGCCAACTATAGAGGAATAAGTATCCTAAATATCGCCTATAAGGTCCTCTCTGCCGTACTATGTGAACGCCTGAAACCATTCCTCGGCAACCTGATTGGCCCCTATCAGTGTAGTTTCAGATCCTGGAAACTACTAAAGAATTTCAAATTGATACCCACCACCTCTTTGTCGATTTTATATAGCATTTATAGAGACGAGATAAACAGAGCCATGTCTGGTTTTGGCATCCCCACAAAGATCGTCCGACTGTACAGGATGGTGATGGAGAACTCGGGCTGCTCCATCAAGGTTGGTACTGATCTAACAGAAGCTTTTGATGTCAAAAAAGGATTCCGACAAAGTGATGTGATTCGTGTGATTTCTTCATCTTAATACTTGAAAAAATAATGGGAAACTCGCAAATTATTTGTAGTCGGAATTTTTTTTTCAAGTGTGCGAGCTGTCACTGGAGCGTTTGCTAACATTGAAGCTGAAGAGGCTAAGATGGGACTTGCGGTCAATGAAGCCAAAACGAAGTACCTCTTGTCCATAAAAAGGGACACACAATACCGGCGCATTGGAAAAAACATCACAATAGACAGGTAAATTTTTGAAGTAGTTAGGGACTTTGTTTGCCTGGGATCTGCTATAACATCTGACAACAACTTCTCGTCAGAAATAAGGCAAAGAATTGCTCTTACCAATCCGTGTTTCGATGGGCTAGGAAGGCAATTGAGTAAAAGCCATGTGTTAAGGAATACTTTTTTTTCGTAAACGGCTTGAACGATTTTGATGAACAATTTTAAGAGTATTCATTGTATATGAAATCTTTAATTTTTTTTTTCTTTTTTTTTTATAACTAACGCGCGCACAAGGGACTATTTGTTTCCCTTTTAATGTAGAACATACTTCGCGGGAATTAGGAAGATAGGGAAGGAGAGATAAGTGGTGTCGATTAACCGTGCTTTTGAATGTTTGCAGATCAAAATGGCAAGGGAAAATCTCGCCGGGTAAACTATTCCAAATTCGTGCCGTTCGGCTAAAAAAAGAATCCCTATATTTGACGGTACGTCCGAAATTCGGCTCAAGGTCGAACTGATGGGCATTCGGGCATACGGGAGAAACTTTTAAGATAGATTAACATTGGTTTTGAATGTTTGCAGATCAAAATGGCAAGGGAAAATCTCGCCGGGTAAACCATTCCAAATTCGTGTTGTTCGGCAAAAAAAGAACCCCTATATTTGACGGCACTTTCGAAGCTGGGAACTTTGAGTGAACATTTTTTTATTAAAGAAATGAAAACATAAGCAAAGACATTACACATTGAGTCGTTGTTCGAGAGGGGCAATTTTTTCAGCGGCAGTTCTATTTCCTATCAATCTTAACTCTCGATTTTGTATTCTTTCAGGCTGGTGAAGCGATGTTTGTGAAGCATCTGCTCAGAGGTGGGAGTTATACTCGCATGTAGGACGTATAAACGCTTTATAAATTGTAGCCAGATCAGATGGGGAAAAATACTTCTTACACCGATCCAGAAAACCTAAGCACTTAGCAGCATTCTAAGCGATCTCAAATATATGGTCGTTCGAACGGAGGTCGTCGTTGACACACATACCAAGTACTGAGAGCGTTTTGGTTTCTTCGATGTAAGTGCCATTCATGGACAATGGAATTTGGGGTATGTTTAGCTTTAACAGAAGACTGCATTGAGTTTTCGAAGGATCAAACTCCACACGATTCCTATTATCCCATTTGACAATGCAATATAAATCAGAGTTTAACGAGCTTGACATACGGTACGTCTGAAGGCGGAGACTTGAATTATCGAACAAAAATGAAAAGCTGAGGGTAGAATCGTCAGCAAAACAGTTCAGTATATTAGAAGTAACAGGCAGAAGATCATTTATAAAAATGTGGAAAAAAGTCGGAGACAGAACAGAGCACTGGGGCACACAAGCATTTATTTTGTGGGAATCAGACTTGAATCCGTCCAATACAACTTGTATTGAACGGTCCAGAAGATAGCTCTAACCCAACGAACAATAGTATCATCGATCCCAAAAGCACGAATTTTCGATAAGAGAGCTTCATGCCACACTCTATCAAATGCCTTGGAGATATCAAGAGCAATAATCTTACTTTCACCAAAGCGATGTAAAGATTTGTTCCATAGTTCGGTATATAGATATGCCATCACATCACTAGTGAAACGGTTGCAGCGTAAGCAATACTGACGGTCATAGAGAAGCTTACGATCTTCGAGATATTTCCTTAGCTGACGGTTAATCAGCGTTTCCATGACCTTAGAAAGAAGGGATGTTAGTGCTATGGTTTGGTAGGAGGAGGGGGAGGATGGGTGACCTTTCTTAGGACAGGCTGGACAAATGCTGTTTTCCATCTTCTAGGAAAGATTCCAGAAGAGTAAGAAGGAAAAGCTTACTCAGTGGCTTTGCCAGTGTGGAAAAACACCTCTTCAGAAGAATCGGAGGTATAACATCCGGGCCAGCGGATTTGTGTGTATCGAGATCTTTGATAACACTTGCTACTGTACGAGTGCGGAAAAAAATCCGTCCCATGGAAAAATTTACATTCTCCAGTACATGAAGGGCAATGTTGCTGTTAGGCAGCGTGGAGCTGGTAGCGAAATGGGCGGCGAGCAAGTTTGCTTAAACAATTGGTTTGTTATTGTCGATGAGCGTTGGGACCGAAAATGTTGAGGAGTTTTTTTTTTCTACCGCGAAAATTGAAAAAAATATGTAGTGTGAGATTCTTACTCACTTAAAAAACACCTTTATTTGTTCATAAGACCACATCATCAAGTAGTTTAATCTTCATTTTCATTAATCACGTTTGGCAGGGAGCTCTCCAACGAGGGGATGCAATACCGCATAATCACACGGTTATGTCTTGCTACGCTAGGTTGTTATGAAAAGCGACAGCACTGACCTTTTTGTTCCAAACAAAATTTGTTACAAAACCTATGGCTTAGAGCTTAGATTGAAACAAAAAGGGAAAAAGTCAATGTCGTTTTGAAGTAAAAACTAAATAGCAGATTAAACCAAAAAGAGTGCATAAGTTTAAACTTCTAAGTTGTGTCGTGAAGTTTGTACAAATGAAACTTAAAATTAGTTAATCAAATTGTGTAAAGAACGCCCACGAAAAATTACCTATTCTGTGAGGAGGACAGGATTTCCTGAAAGCGAAGACAAGTCAGAGCAAAGATATCTACCCTGGATGCTGTGGCCACTCCATCGCCAGCTGATATCATCGTAAAAAATGGGGGAGTGACCTTGCACTTATATATGCCACTTTTCTATGCGTACATAGTATGTCTTATCTGTTTATTGAATATGATGATTGATTTGTGTGTCTGAATATGTAATTTGATTGGGGAGCATTGCACTATTGGGAAAATATATACAGGGTGTTGTGCATATTAATGTAATATTCGCTATATAAAAAAACATAAAAAAACAAAAGAAATAGTTTAAAGTGACTTTACTTTTAAATTTGCTTAATTACATAGCGGATGAATTTGAACGATACTTATTATTGTTTAGTTAAATAGATAAATTACTTTTATTACATAAAATGATAATAACTATAATGTTAATAAATAGATGAAGTTAAGAACAAAGAAACAAAATGGGTTTTTAATAAAATTTTACAGGATAATGGATGGAAATCGATGAAGAGGAAAGGAATGTAAGGATGTTGGGGTGAAGTGGGGGACACAGAAGATGGTGGGCAAAGGGGTATTAAGGAGGATAAGAATGATAGGGTGGGTAGAGAGGAGTTCCGCAGACGAGGAAGATCTTCGTCAAAGTCTGGCATGATCTTTTTTTTGTTGTGCTCTGACAGGGGTCAAGATCCTGCTCCTGCTCCGACGAGCGTGAGGCCGAACAAGCCTGCCAGCAACGACCCCGCCGCAACAGAAATGGCGCCCAACATGTTTGACTCCGCTAATGCAAAGTAGCGAAACTTAGCATAGAAATTTTGAACCAGTTCAGTTTAGTTTTTTTCAGTTTTTTGATTTTTATTTAATTTTTAACTTTTTTTTGCAATTTTAATTATTGTTTGCCTTTTTAGGTTCAGTTTTATTTTTTTTTTAATTTTAATTAACTTTTAAATTTTTTGTTCAGTAATTTTTAACTTCTTTATTTTCTTTTGATTTTTGATTTGATAGCATGATGGAACTAACTTTCCGTCATAAGTCCCAGTAGCTGAGGGTAGACCTTGGTGCTGCGTTGCGATGACGGAAGTAAGTTTCCAAAAATTGTTAAGACATGGTGTTTAGTTGGTAGATTATGCTGGCTTCAATGCATAGATTCGCGAAGACACCATTTAAAGAAAAATAATGATGAAAGAGTCGAATAGGATTCACGTTGAGTCTTCAAGAGAATCTTTCCATCTACAAAGCGAACTTTCTAGAGCCCGTTTGGAATCAAGTTTTGGGTTTAGATCGTCCCAGAAAAGAAAGCAACATTTTAATTTTTTTTGTAAAGTAGATTCAATAGTTAAAGTAGTTTACCAATTTTATTTTTTTTTATTTTTTTTTTGGCTCGTAGAACTTCGCCATCTTCTGTTTCCGACATATCATTCTTTCCTTTCCAGAGTAGTTGATTTTAATCCAAATCCATACATGAAAATATAGTTTATTTTTTTTAACATTTTTAACATTTTTTTTACCAAATTTCTTTTTTTGTTAATTTCTTCTATTTTTAATTTCAGTTAGCACGTTATTTTTTTTTTTATTTTTTACTTGATATTTTTTTTACATAGATTAATTTTTTTGGATAGGGTATTATAGGATAAGTTTGGTTTTCAGTATTTTTTAAATATTTTTTTTCGAGTTAGTTTTTTTTTAATTTTCTCTTTAATTAATTTATTTTTCTACATTTTTCTTAGTTTAAAATTTTAGTTCTTTTAGATTAGCGTTAATTTTTTTTATTTTATTTTTTCATTCGGTTTTAATTATTTCGATTTTTTTAATTATCTCGAAGATCGTAAGCTTCTCCATGACCGTCAGTATGGCTTCCGCAGCAACCGTTCCACTGGTGATCTGATGGCATATCTCACCGAACAGTGGAACAAATCTTTACATCGCTTTGGTGAAAGTAAGATTATTGCTTTTGATATCTCCAAGGCATTTGACAGAGTTTGGCATGAAGCTCTTTTATCGAAAATGCGTGCTTTTGGGATCGATGATACACTTGTTCGTTGGATTAGAAGCTATCTTCTGGACCGTTCAATACAAGTTGTATTGGACGGATTCAAGTCTGATTCCCATAAAATAAATGCTGGTGTGCCCCAGGGCTCTGTTCTGTCTCCGACTCTTTTCCTCATTTTTATAAATGATCTTCTGTCTGTTACTTCTAATCCACTTAACTGTTTTGCTGACGACTCTACCCTCAGCTTTTCATATTCGTTCGATAATTCACGTCCTTCGCCTTCGGACGTACAATTGCAACGGTGCCGTATGTCAAGCTCATTAAACTCCGATTTATACAGCATTGTCAAATGGGGTAATAGAAATCGTGTGGAGTTTAATGCTTCGAAAACTCAATGCTGTCTTCTGTCGTTAAAGCTAAACATTCCCCCAATGCCATTGTCCATGAATGGCACTTACATCGAAGAAACCGAAAAGCTCTCAGTACTCGGTATGTGTGTCAACGACGACCTCCGTTGGAACGACCATATATTTGAGATCGCTAAGAATGCTGCAAAGTGCTTAGGTTTTCTGTATCGGTGTAAGAAGTACTTTTCCCCATCTGATCTGGCTACAATTTATAAAGCGTTTATACGCCCTAAACTCGAGTATAACTCCCACCTCTGGGCAGGTGCTTCGCAAACATCGCTTCACCTGCTTGATAGAATACAAAATCGAGCGTTAAGATTGATAGGTAATAGAACTGCCGCTGAAACAATTGCCCCACTCGAACACCGACGCAATGTTTCATGTCTTTCCTTATTTTATCGTTTCTTTTACAAAAAATGTTCACTCGAAGTAGCCAGTTGCATTCCTCCCCTTAAAAGTTTCTCCCGTAATACTCGTCTCGCAAGGAATGCTCATCAGTTCACCCTTGAGCCCAATTTCGGACGTACCGTGAAATATAGGGATTCTTTTTTTAGCCGAACGACACGAATCTGGAATAGTTTACCCGGCGGGATTTTCCCTTGCCATTTTGATCTGCAAACATTCAAAACCAATGTTAATCGGCACCTCCTATCTCTCCCCTCCCTATCTTCGTAATGCCCGCGCAGTGTGTTCTACATTAAAAGGGAAACACATAATCCCTTGTGCGCGCGTTAATTATAAAAAAAAAAAAAAAAAAAAAATTCTTTTTTAGTTTTCATAGGTAATTTTTTATAGAAAGTTTTTTTTTTTTTATTTTTTTATAACTTTAATTTTGATTAGAATTTCGATTAGTAAGTTTTTTTTTTTAAATAGTCTATATATTTTTGTTTGATAAGTTACATTTTATACCTCATTTTTTTAAGTTTTTTTTAGATATAGATTTTTTTTAATACTTAGTTTGCGTTTACTTTTTTTTATAAGATTTAACTTTACCTTTTTAATTTATTTTAGTGTTGTTAGTATTAAGTATTTTTTTTTATTTTATTTATTAATTTAAATTTGATTTTGTATCTTTTTTCTTTCTGATTTTGTTCTTGTTTTGGTTTTCCTCATATTTTGTGCTTTTCTTAACCTTACGCATTTTTTTTGCTCTTCTTGATTAAATTTTCTTATTTTTCGTTGTTGTTCGAGCAAGGGAAGAGTTTTGTTAGTCGTGATAAGTGTTTTTATCCTTTTTTTGTTTGGAGTGCAAGTCTCGGTTTTTTTTTTTTTAATTGTTTCAAGATATATCGAGTGATAGCAATCTGAACGGAGGAATACTGCAAGAGAATTTCAAAAGGTTCTTTGCCCTTATAAACCATTTGAATTTTGAGGATTCATACGATTCGGAGTTTTTATATTCCGTAGACATGTCTTACGAGAATGTCCTTTCTGACCAGGACGTCAGTGATATAGAGGAAATCGCTGCACCCACCGTCTGGAACTGCTAACGTGCCAACGATGGAAGACTAGGCAAAACGTATTGATGCGACAATGATGTCAAATCAAGTACATCTCTTTCAACAAATGGAACATTTCATGAGCGAGGTTAATGGTAAGCTGGAACGCTTAAGTAACCCACGCTCCGAACAGAATTTTAATGATTTTTACCGGCCTAGTAATCCTCATGTTTCGAGTGGTCCAGGCAACGTATTACCTAATATGTTCCCACCTATGAATCCGGATACGGTACGCGGTGCACCTTCTGTGGTCTCAAGGGCACAAAGTGTTGTGACTGCACCAGAAAAATGCTGTTTGGATAGGTGGAACATAAAGTATGACGACAACATTTCCGATGTTCTGTTCAAGATCGAAAGGACCGCCAAGGGAACGCAAAGTCGGGGAGAGTCGGTTCCAAAACAGCTACCCCGACCAGAGGAAGTAGAAAAAGAAGACGTGTTTGAAGAGGAGAATGATCAGATTGTTAGTGTATCAGGTCATTGTTCTGGGGATATGTCTGTGGAAGGTTCAAATGATAGGGTCGGTAAGGGTTTGGAAGTTGAAGGCCCTTTCAGGATTCTCCAACGAGAAGTTCCAATTTCAGAAACTCGTCCTGTAAAAGTTTTTGCTTTGAAATCTCTTCACGAGAGAAAGCAAATCTATTACAGGAGGGGAACTGAAATTATTGGTCAGCTAATTGTAGGTACGCAGATTTAAAGGTGAAGAGAAAGATTCAAAAAGCGAAAGGACTTTCAAAGGCTCATAGTCGAGACTTCCAAAACTGATGGTAGAATGTATGCACAAGTAAGGCTGAAAGATGAACTTGTTTCAGTTTTTTTGGACAGTGATGCTTCTATCTCTGTTTTGGGAGACGCTTGTTTTGAATTCTTAGAGAGAAATGGAATTCAATTACTACCGTACAAAAATGTCATGCAGGCGTCTGATGGGAAATCTCATGATATCGTGGGTTATTGTGAGATCCCAACAACACTTGACGGTATAACGAGGACCATTACTTTCTATGTAAATCCTAACTTGACGCAAAGGGTTTATCTTGGTATGAACTTCTGGACCGAATTTTACCTACTTCCACAAGTGAGCCAGATAGACAGTAATGACGTGTTAGAGGGAAATAGCGATAATGCAGAGGAAGTCGAATTTATCGATTTAACGACGATTCAGCGAATCAAGTTGGATTCGGTAAAGCGGCTTTTTCCAAACTTTGCGGAGCTAGGTCTTGGTAGGACGAATATAGAAATCCATATTATCGACACGGGTGATGCAGTGCCGATGAAATCTAAACACTATCCACTGTCTCCGGTGAAGCAACCGGAAGTTTACAAGGAATTGGATCGTATGTTAGGGCTTGGGGTAATTGAGGAGAGTAATTCACCTTGGTGTTCGCCTATTGTGTTGGTTCGGAAATCAGGAAAAAGTACGTCTTTGCTTGGATAATCGTAAGTTTAACAGCAAAACGATTAATGATGCATATCCGTTATCACATATCAAAGATATCATCAGTAGATTAGAAGACTCTCATTTCATAACGCGTCTTGATCTTAAGGATGCATTTTGGTAGATCCCGTTAGATGAAGAGTCAAAGCAAAAAACGGCATTCGTAGTTCCCGGAAGGCCGGTGTATCATTTCAATGTTATGCCTTGATTATGCAACGCCGCACCGAGAATGTGTCGTCTAATGGACCGAGTAATTCCTGCTCGGCTCAGATAACATGTTTTCATTTATTAAGATGATCTTTTGATATGTACACCGGATTTCAAAACTCATATTCAAGTATTGACGGACGTGGCAACCTGCCTTCGCAAAGCGAACTTAACTATCAACCTCAATAAGTCCAAGTTCTGCATGCGTGAAACAAAGTTCTTTGGTTACATTATTGTTCAGGGCGCCCTAAAAACCAAAGCCATTAACCGATTGCCTTAAAAAGCAAAAGGATTTTGAGTTGACATCTGCAGCAAAGAGGCGTTTGACAAATTGAAAGAAGGGTTAGTTTCCGCTCCTGTATTGAATCAGGCAGACTTTAGCAAAGAGTTCTCCATTCAATGTGATGCTTCGCCTGAGGGGGTCGGAGGAGTACTTTTTCAGCTGGATGCAGATAGAAATGAAAAACATTTAGCTTTCATGTCGAAAAAATTGAACAAGGCACAGAAAAATTATACGGTGACAGAGCTCGAATTTGTGGCAGCGGTTATTAGCATCAGAAAGTTTCGCGCCTACATCGCCTTTTCGCGTTATTACTGATCATTGAAGTCTGAAATGGCTTATGTCGATGAAAGATTGAGAAGAGTTTGGAGCTTCAAGGCTTTCATTTTAAAATTGAGCATCGTAAGGGTTCGTTGAATATTGTGCTTTCGAGAGTAGATATGGAGGAACTTTCCATCACGGCAATAGGAAGGGAAATAGATATCGACTTGCCCGAGTTTGATTCTGCTGAGTACAGTGCATTGAGAGAGCAAGTTGAAAAGAATCAATCTTCACTTCCAAATCTAGTTGTATCCGACAAATACATATACAAAAGAGTTAGATTTAGAAGGGAAATACTTGAAAGCGAAGACTCTTTGAGACGCAGCAAGTCATTGAAATGGCTCACGATTCAAAGCTTTGTTGTAGTGGCTTCTCCAAGACATATGTTCGAATTCGTGAGAAGTACTATTGGCCAAAAATGGCTAGAGACATTAAAACCTATGTGAGTAAATGTGAGGTATGTAAAACCATAAAAGCGCCTAATAAGATTCTTCGTCCTCCAATTACTAGACAGATCATCTCTGAGCGACCGATGCAGCGTTTGTACGTTGATTTGTTAGGACCATATTCGCGTACAAAACAGGGAAATGTTTGCAGTTTCATCGCTGTTGATCATTTTTTCGAAGTATGTTTTCTTGAAGGCGCTTCCAAAAGCAACCTCATCGAAAATTATCGCGTTCTTAGAATCAGATGTTTTCCATGCATTTAGAACACCCGAGTTCCTGCATTCTGACAACGGTAAACAATTTACATCTTCTGAGTTTGGCAAGTTTTTGAACAATTATAGAGTGCAACACATCCAAACAGCTTTTTATTCACCACAGGCAAATATATCGGAGAGGGTGAATCGAAGTGTTTTAAACAAGCTTAGAGTTTTTGTACGAGACGAGCAAAATCATTGGGATTCCCATCTTTCAAGCATAGCTTGTGCTTTGAGATCCGATTCTCATGATTCACTCGCTTGTCAACCATATTTTGCAATGTTTGGACAGAATAGGATTAACCACGGAACTTCGTACAAAATTCTTAGAAATTTAAAATCGCGAAGCAAAAGTTCTAAGTTGTTTAAGAACTTGCAAAACGCACACGAAAAATCAAAACATACTTACAATTTGCGTTCAAACCCACTTTCGTTCAGTGTAGGCCAGGAAGTTTTCTATAGGAATTTCAGCCAAAGTAACTTTGCCAAAGGCATAAACTCTAAGTTGCTTCCAAAGTATTTGAAGGCTCGCATCCTTCGTACTGTTGGAAACTCTTTATACGAGCTAAAAAATTTGGATGGAAAACCTATCGGAGTCTTCCATGCCAAAGATATCAGAGAGTAATGGGGTAGTTGAAAATTTATCTCGAATGAGGAGAAAAATAATTCCATAGAGAATCACTGTCAACAATTAATAGCTTTAAGAATACTTATCTGACAACTTCCAAAAATTTTCTTCGAACGACGAAAGTCATATACAGCCTGTATTCTGTGGCCACTCCATCGCTAGCTGATATCGTCGTAAAGAAAGGGTGAGTGACCTTGCACTTATATGTATATGCCACTTTTCTATACGTACATAGTATGTCTTATCTGTTTATTGTATATGATGATTGATTTGTGTGCCTGAATATATAATTCGACTTTTAAATTTGCATAATTACATAGCCGATGAATTTGAAAGATACTTATTATTGTTTAGTTAAATAGATAAATTACTTTTATTACATAGAATGATAAAAACTATAATATTAATAAATAGATGAAGTTAAGAACAAAGAAACAAAATTAAATTTTACGGGATCACGGTTGGGAATCGATGAAGAGGAAAGGAGTGTAAGTGAAGTGGGGGAAACAGAAGATGGCGGGCACAAGGGGTATCGAGGCGGATAAGATACCATGGTAGGGTGGGTAGAGAGGAGTTCCGCAGACGAGGAAGATATTCGTCAAAGTCTGGCATGATCTTTTTTGTTGTTGTGCTCTTACAGGGGTCAAGATCCTGTTCCCTCCGACGAGCGTGAGGCCAGTCAAGCATGCCAGCAACGACCCCGCCGGCAACAAAGGAGCCGCAACAAGGTCGAACGGTCTCGTTCTCCGAAGTCGGCGTACAAGATTTGTCTCTTCAAAAGCCCGCTCTATGCTTCTATTACAGTGGCCTTATAGACGTGTTTTAAACTTGGTTGCAGATTTTTTAATTTCGTCGGTGACAGTTTTCATACACAGGTCTCTGTGTTAATCGCTGTTTCGTATGTATCATGGAGCACGAACAATTGCTCTGAGGACTTTATTTTTAAATGTTTGCAGTGTTTGTAAATAGCTTGGTTTAGCACAACCCCAAAGTTGTATTCCGTAAGTCCACACAGTTTTTAGCACTTGCTTGTAGATAAGTAGTTTGTTATAATTACTTAGATTGAAATATTTTCAATTTTTTCTGCGGAAAGACCTTCGAGATAAGTAGAAATCTCACGGTTTTTTAAATCTCTAACTGCATTTTTAAGTTTACTGGAGAGGTGATTCAAAATAGTTTTGTATTGAGGAGCGCGGGATTGCTGCCATTTCTTACGTGCTTTTATTTTTTCGAGTATAAGTTCTTTAATTTCAATTAAAACATTTTGGTCGCTAGGAATTGAATTTCTGCTATATTGGGAAGTGTTTTTCCAGGCAACATCTTGGACGATTTTAATACATTTGTCGACTTGATCTTCTAATTCAAATGGAGTTTGCAATGATACTTCAAGGTTAGAAGCCTCTTCGCAATCTGCACGAAACCCTTCCCAATTCGTTCTGTTGTTTGTCAAAAATGACGCACTTTCCTTCATTATTAGGCTTCCGCTTACTGTCAACATGACTGTTGAGTGATCAGTAGGAAGATCATAGCGATCCTCGATTTTCGTATAGTTTTTATTTAAACCCTTTGCGATAAAAAAGTCTGGAGTTTTGGCTACGTCGTTAGGCCAGTAAGTTGGTTTTCCGGTGGATACAAAGTCAGCACTAGTTTCCATGCAAGCTTTAAAAAGTTGTCTCCCCCTGCTTAATATGCATCTTGATTGATATGTTTTGAATTAAAGTCACCGCCTGTAATAAACTTAGAATCGAGGGCTTCAAAAAGATTTATGAAATCTGTTTTCTCTAACTTGCACCTGGGAGAACAATATATTGAGGCAATGCTATATGTCGAACGTCTGTATTTTATATTCACTGCGCAAACTTGCATTTTCCCAAGTTCGATTGTTGACTTTAAGGAATGGTCAATGTTTTCTCTTATAAATAGAGAGATGCTCTATCAGATGGGTGATACGCAAGATAGGCAGAATAACCTTTTATATTGGTTACTGTTTTCATTTTACATTGCGATTTAGGTACTAAAATGCAAGTTATTGTTTTCGTGCAAAAAAAAATTTAACAATGAAACATGACATTACGATAATAGAGAAGTTCAAAAAAGTGGGTCCCGAAAATTCGTCCGTCTGTATGTCTGTCTCTTCGCGCCTCTACAGCCTAAACGAATGGGCCGATTTGCTTCAAACTTGGTATTTAGTATTTATTAGTTGGTCTCTCAGGGGCTGGTTTTCATTTTATCTCTAGGTCGAAAAATAACGGTACCTGCCACACAATTTTTAACAAAAAGTTTGATTTTCTCAAAAACGGCTCTAACGACTTTGATAAAACTTTCAGGGCGCTATTTTTTTACAACAATGCATATTTCAGTTAGAACGATTTTTTGAAATGTGTTCTATAACGGTACCTCTCATATAACCGGATTTTTCAAATGCGGTTTTATCGTAAACTATTATCCCGATTTCAATAAAGTTTTGCACACAGGAACTCATTTATAATTACATTAATATTGCATTTCAAAATTTTCAAAAACTTTTTCTCGATTTTTCAAAACTTTCTAAAAACAAAATTGGTTTTCCAAATATCTTAAAAATGGGTCGATTGATTTTTTTTTAAATAATTTTCCTAGATGAAAACTACAGATTTCCTTATAATGACATACTAGACAAAAAAAATTAAATATTTTTTGGAAAAGTTTAAAAAAAAAACGACTTTCTAAAAAACTGGTCGAACGATTTTCAATATTTTTTTTCCTTGATAGATATTTAGTTTTCAAACTTTTTTAAATACTCAGTTTTTCCGAGAAAACTTTTAAGTTAAAATAATGAAAGAATTTTCTAATTTTCGTTTCGGTGGAGCAGAGCATCCAAGAAGACCTGAATGGGTCAATCCGCCATCGCCCGCAACAATTGGAGATGTGCCCATCCCCTTTATGGAATATTTTGCGGAAGGATCTTGGTTTGCAGGCTTACAAAATCCAATTCGTGCAAGAATTGAAGCCGAACGACCATCAAACGCGTCACACGTTCGGCCACCGATCCCGATTTTCACAAAATTGGGCCTCGGCTGGAATTTATTCGACCCTTGTCATTATAATCAAGCTAAATTCTTGGCCATAACATTAAACTATATGCGTTTTATTTCTTCTTGAAAACCACACGTCTAAAAAAGCAACCTTTATATACATACATATGCAGCCACTAAGCAATCATCTAACATAAGAACAAGTTCGCGCGACCCAGCCGTGCATTTTTTTAAATTTGTTCAACGATGTGACTGCACATATGAGCAAGTACGTGCGATCCAGTCGTGCAATTTATTAAGTGTGTTTCAGAAATCAGGCCTATATTATTTTTTTCGTTTGACAATTGTATTTCAAATTCGTCCATTTTAGAAGATAGGCCGTTGTCATTCCATGTAAAAATTTTCCATTTTCATAATTAATTACGTATTGTTTGAGCTCTCAATTTTTCAAATATTATTTTATTCGTCCTATTTTGCTCTTCAAATCTTTGAAGGATCAAGGAAAATACTGGATGCACCGGGTCTGGGGAACTTATGCTTGGAGTTGGGTTTTGTGAGAGCACTTGCTCATAGGTCGTTTCATTTATTTTTGCCTTCTCCTTTATTGATTTGGTCTCCTTCGCTTTAGGTTTTTGGCTTAAGTCTTTGTGTACGACCTCATTCATTCCGCTTCTCTTATTAACATCTGGCTTTTGTTTTTTTACTTTGATACGGTCTTAATTTTTTTTTGTATCACGCTTTTGGATTTCTCTTGCAACCTCACAGCCGCGATAATTTGCCGGATATAGCTGGAGACTGCTTGTGCTTGGAGTTTTAAATATTTTTTACAAATGACCAAGAATTTTTACTGCCTTTGGGACACTGCAGATTTTTTTGCCGAGGATGAGAAATGAGCTGAAGTGATAAAATCGTCTGAAGTGCCAAATGGAGAAGTTACACTAATGGTATTTTTATCGGGGTGAGAAGTAAAAAACAAGTCAAATGTATGGGCGGCTTGCCCAGCAACATCCAGTATACACGTTGGTCCATCGATCAGTTGGGTAAGGTGATTTAACCCGGCAAAGAGCTAGACATGCCTTCCTTCGGGGGTTGTCTGACCAGAATAGCGGAGCCAATTGGAATTGTGTAAATTGAAATCGCCCGCAATAACGATTTTAGTGCGGGACAAAGGAAATAATTTTCGAGATGAAATCAGACCGCGCATCAAACTCGTTACAATACGAATTATTACTGTCGAGATTTGGACTCCTATAAATAAAACAATAATGAATCACATGCTTGCGGACAGTGAATTTGAACCACAAGAAGTTATAGTCCGTGTTGGAACATTGCCTATATTGGGGAAGGCTCTGGCAAGCAACATCATTCCTAACATAGACCACGAGACCATAACGAGAAAAGAGTACTGGCACCAAGCTATACCCATGTATAGCAAATTCTGATAAATCAGTATTTACTCCAACCTGAGTTTCACTTAATGCCAGAACAGCTGGCCGGAATTGAACAGTGTAGACGTACATGTGAAAGAAATTCTTTCTTAAACCGCGAACATTAGAATACACGACACAAAAATCACTTGCCATTTAAAAATACTTACATTCAAAACACAACTCTGACTAAGTCGAACTGTGCAGTGAAAATCCAAATTAATTTCTGTAATAAACACACTGTCTTAGGTGTTATTTATATAAGACAGTTTGCATAGAAAAAATCAATTTAAACATTCAGCACAATAGGACAAATTCAGATGCCCTTATCCATTTACCGCAAGTATACGATGCCTCCAGTAGATAGGAAAGAAGCAGTTAAGCACAAAGGTCTTGGGACAGATAAGAGAATAATTTGCTACGCGAATATGTATTGTTTGATTTATTTTTTACTCTTTCACAATAGGACAAATTCAGATGCCCTTATCCATTTACCGCAAGTATTGTATGGTCATACGATGCCTCCAGTAGATAAGAAAGAGGTAGTTAAGTACAAAGATCTTGGGACAGATAAGAGGATAATTTTCTACGCGAATATGTATTGTTTCATTTATTTTTTTCTCTTTCACAGCGCGAGTTGGCATCTTTATCTTTCCTACAACGACGCGAGTGGATATTATTTTATTCTTTACAGCACACGCGAGGGTTTTTTTTTTAATTTCTCTAACGAGTATGTATTATTATTTTTTCTAAACACTCCCGCCAACAATGCGCAAATAATAAAATACCTCGACGTCCGGCCTTGACGAGTTTAAGATCGATACTTCATACTATCAAGATGGGTGTTTTATGTGCGTGGGGTTAAAAACCCCATGATGCAAAATTTAAAATTGCAAAAATTAAAATGTTGCGAAGCAACCAATGGCCTCGGACGACCCGGAAAAATGATTTAAGCACAACGACCCTCGGATCTGCACAGGAAATGTTAGAACACTTAACAGACCACGTGTAGCCAAATAATTAGTGGAGGCCCTAGACTATTACAAAGCAGAAATTATTGCCATCTAGGAAGTGCGATGGGATGGGCCGGGCAAAAGGAGATTGAAAAACTGTGACGTGTACTACGGTGAATGTGAAAAAAGACCACAGCGTTTATTTGGGTGTGGATTCGTCATATGCGGTAGACTTAGGCAAGAAGACTTGGGCTTTCGACACGTAAGTGTGCGACTTGTGACAATCCGTATCAAGTCTAAATTCGCCAACATTAGCCTAACATATGCTCATGCCCCACAGAGGGCAAAGATGACGCCACCAAAGATGACTTCTACGACCTCTTCGACAAAACCTATGAGCAATGCCCTAAATACGCCGTTAAGATCGTACTAGGCGATTTTAACGCCAAAATAGGTAAAGAGGAAATCTTTGGTCGGACTGTCAGAAAACATAGCCTACACGACACAACGTCTGAAAACGGACTAAGGCTAATTGACTTCAACACATTGCGTCACCATTGCAAGCACACGGTTTCCTTATCTCGATGTACACAAATGGACTTGGCGACACCCAGATAAAAAAAAAGGGAAAACCAGATTGATCACTTTGCGATCGATGCAAGAATAACACCAATGCCACAACAACGGAGTAATACTGTGAGGAAGTATGACGTCGGAAAACTGCAATCGCAAGAGACCGCAAGAACCTATGCCAATCGAATATCCAGTGACAACACTGCCAACGAGCTATCAGAGATGCCGCAACTGATAGGATTGTTTTCACCAGACCACCACCACGAAAATTTTGGTTCGATGACGAATGCAGGAAGGTCCATGCAGCCAAACAAGAGGCATATAAATCAGCGCTGCCACGAAGGGCGAGAACTGTTTGCAAACTCTACAAACAGAAAAGACGAAAAGAACACTGGCTCCTCCGAAAGAAAAAGAGAGAGTATGAAGAAGATATTGAGAGATGCTGCTTGAGGAACAACGTGCGGAAATTTTACCAACAGATAAGAAGAACGTACTAAGGAAAAAAAATACGCACAGAAGCCTTATAGATAGGAAAGGAAACCTCTTAGTAGAGTCATAGTCTGTGGTGAGTATAAGGAAAGCCCATTTCTGCAGACTGTTAAACGGCGATGAAGACCATAATCCCGCTGTCAGGCAGAATGAACCATTTAACATGGACGATGACAGACAAAACATCCATCCACCCGACCAAAATGAAGTGAGGATAGCAACATCTAAACTAAAAAAACAACAAAGCTGCTGGCCAGACAGAATACCCGCCAAACTTTTTAAAGTTGCTGGAGATAACCTTGCGGAGGTTATTCGTCGAAGTTTGATCAGTAGAAGGTATGCCTGATGAATAGAACCTAAGCATCGTTTGCCCGATCCACAAGAAAGGAGACACTAAACTGTGCCAACTATAGAGGAATAAGTATCCTAAATATCACCTATAAGGTCCTCTCTGCCGTACTATGTGAACGCCTGAAACCATTCCTCGGCAACCTGATTGGCCCCTATCAGTGTAGTTTCAGATCCTGGAAACTACTAAAGAATTTCAAATTGATACCCACCACCTCTTTGTCGATTTTAAAGCCGTGTACAATAGCATTTATAGAGACGAGATAAACAGAGCCATGTCTGGTTTTGGCATCCCCACAAAGATCGTCCGACTGTACAGGATGGTGATGGAGAACTCGGGCTGCTCCATCAAGGTTGGTACTGATCTAACAGAAGCTTTTGATGTCAAAAAAGGATTCCGACAAAGTGATGTGATTCGTGTGATTTCTTCATCTTAATACTTGAAAAAATAATGGGAAACTCGCAAATTATTTGTAGTCGGAATTTTTTTTTCAAGTGTGCGAGCTGTCACTGGAGCGTTTGCTAACATTGAAGCTGAAGAGGCTAAGATGGGACTTGCGGTCAATGAAGCCAAAACGAAGTACCTCTTGTCCATAAAAAGGGACACACAATACCGGCGCATTGGAAAAAAACATCACAATAGACAGGTAAATTTTTGAAGTAGTTAGGGACTTTGTTTGCCTGGGATCTGCTATAACATCTGACAACAACTTCTCGTCAGAAATAAGGCAAAGAATTGCTCTTACCAATCCGTGTTTCGATGGGCTAGGAAGGCAATTGAGTAAAAGCCATGTGTTAAGGAATACTTTTTTTTCGTAAACCGCTTGAACGATTTTGATGAACAATTTTAAGAGTATTCATTGTATATGAAATCTTTAATTTTTTTTTCTTTTTTTTATAACTAACGCGCGCACAAGGGACTATTTGTTTCCCTTTTAATGTAGAACACACTCCGCGGGAATCAGGAAGATAGGGAAGGAGAGATAAGTGGTGTCGATTAACCGTGCTTTTGAATGTTTGCAGATCAAAATGGCAAGAGAAAATCTCGCCGGGTAAACTATTCCAAACTCGTGCCGTTCGGCTAAAAAAAGAATCCTTATATTTGACGGTACGTCCGAAATTCGGCTCAAGGTCGAACTGATGGGCATTCCTTGCGAGACGAGTATTACGGGAGAAACTTTTAAGATAGATTAACATTGGTTTTGAATGTTTGCAGATCAAAATGGCAAGGGAAAATCTCGCCGGGTAAACCATTCCAAATTCGTGTTGTTCGGCAAAAAAAGAACCCCTATATTTGACGGCACTTTCGAAGCTGGGTACTTTGAGTGAACATTTTTTTATAAAAGAAATGAAAACATAAGCAAAGACATTACACATTGAGTCGTTATTCGAGAGGGGCAATTTTTTCAGCGGCAGTTCTATTTCCTATCAATCTTAACTCTCGATTTTGTATTCTTTCAGGCTGGTGAAGCGATGTTTGTGAAGCATCTGCTCAGAGGTGGGAGTTATACTCGCATGTAGGACGTATAAACGCTTTATAAATTGTAGCCAGATCAGATGGGGAAAAATACTTCTTACACCGATCCAGAAAACCTAAGCACTTAGCAGCATTCTAAGCGATCTCAAATATATGGTCGTTCGAACGGAGGTCGTCGTTGACACACATACCAAGTACTGAGAGCGTTTTGGTTTCTTCGATGTAAGTGCCATTCATGGACAATGGAATGTGGGGTATGTTTAGCTTTAACAGAAGACTGCATTGAGTTTTCGAAGGATCAAACTCCACACGATTCCTTTTATCCCATTTGACAATGCAATATAAATCAGAGTTTAACGAGCTTGACATACGGTACGTCTGAAGGCGGAGACTTGAATTATCGAACAAAAATGAAAAGCTGAGGGTAGAATCGTCAGCAAAACAGTTCAGTATATTAGAAGTAACAGGCAGAAGATCATTTATAAAAATGTGGAAAAAAGTCGGAGACAGAACAGAGCCCTGGGGCACACCAGCATTTATTTTGTGGGAATCAGACTTGAATCCGTCCAATACAACTTGTATTGAACGGTCCAGAAGATAGCTCTAACCCAACGAACAATAGTATCGTCGATCCCAAAAGCACGAATTTTCGATAAGAGAGCTTCATGCCAAACTCTATCAAATGCCTTGGAGATATCAAGAGCAATAATCTTACTTTCACCAAAGCGATGTAAAGATTTGTTCCACAGTTCGGTATATAGATATGCCATCACATCACTAGTGAAACGGTTGCAGCGTAAGCAATACTGACGGTCATGGAGAAGCTTACGATCTTCGAGATATTTCTTTAGCTGACGGTTAATCAGCGTTTCCATGACCTTAGAAAGAAGGGATGTTAGTGCTATGGTTTGGTAGGAGGAGGGGGAGGATGGGTGACCTTTCTTAGGACAGGCTGGACAAATGCTGTTTTCCATCTTCTAGGAAAGATTCCAGAAGAGTAAGAAGGAAAAGCTTACTCAGTGGCTTTGCCAGTGTGGAAAAACACCTCTTCAGAAGAATCGGAGGTATAACATCCGGGCCAGCGGATTTGTGTGTATCGAGATCTTTGATAACACTTGCTACTGTACGAGTGCGGAAAAAAATCCGTCCCATGGAAAAATTTACATTCTCCAGTACATGAAGGGCAATGTTGCTGTTAGGCAGCGTGGAGCTGGTAGCGAAATGGGCGGCGAGCAAGTTTGCTTAAACAATTGGTTTGTTATTGTCGATGAGCGTTGGGACCGAAAATGTTGAGGAGTTTTTTTTTCTACCGCGAAAATTGAAAAAAATATGTAGTGTGAGATTCTTACTCACTTAAAAAACACCTTTATTTGTTCATAAGACCACATCATCAAGTAGTTTAATCTTCATTTTCATTAATCACGTTTGGCAGGGAGCTCTCCAACGAGGGGATGCAATACCGCATAATCACACGGTTATGTCTTGCTACGCTAGGTTGTTATGAAAAGCGACAGCACTGACCTTTTTGTTCCAAACAAAATTTGTTACAAAACCTATGGCTTAGAGCTTAGATTGAAACAAAAAGGGAAAAAGTCAATGTCGTTTTGAAGTAAAAACTAAATAGCAGATTAAACCAAAAAGAGTGCATAAGTTTAAACTTCTAAGTTGTGTCGTGAAGTTTGTACAAATGAAACTTAAAATTAGTTAATCAAATTGTGTAAAGAACGCCCACGAAAAATTACCTATTCTGTGAGGAGGACAGGATTTCCTGAAAGCGAAGACAAGTCAGAGCAAAGATATCCAGGAGTGTAAGGATGTTGGGGTGAAGTGGTGGACACAGAAGATGGTGGGCAAAAGGGATATTAAGGCGGATAAGATACCATGGTAGGGTGGGTAGAGAGGAGTTCCGCAGACGAAGAAGATCTTCGTCAAAGTCTGGCATGATCTTTTTTTTGTTGTGCTCTGACAGGGGTCAAGATCCTGCTCCTGCTCCGACGAGCGTGAGGCCGGTCAAGCCTGCCAGCAATGAACCCGCCGCAACAGAAATGGCGCCCAACATGTTTGGCTCCGCTAATGTATAGTTGCGAATCTTAGCACAGAAATTTTGAACCAGTTCAGTTTAGTTTTTTTCAGTTTTTTGTTTTTTATTTATTTTTTAACTTTTTTTTGCAATTTTAATTATTGTAAAGACATGGTGTTTAGCTGCTAGATTATGCTGGCTTCAATGCCCAGATTCGCGAAGACAACATTCAAAGAAAAATAATGATGAAAGAGTCGAAGAGGATTCACGTTGAGTCTTCAAGAGAATCTTTCCATCTACAAAGCGAACTTTCTAGAGCCGGTTTGGAATCAAGTTTTGGTTTCAGATCGTCTCAGAAAAGTAAGCAACATTTTAATTTTTTTTGTAAAGTAGATTCAATAGTTAAAGTAGTTTACCAGTTTTATTTTTTTTTTGGCTCGTAGAACTTCGCCATCTTCTGTTTCCGACATTTCATTCTTTCCTTTCCAAGGTAGTTGATTTTAATCCAAATCCATACATGAAAATATAGTTTATTTTTTTTTTAAACATTTTTAACATTTTGTTACCAAATTTCTTTTTTGTTAATTTCTTCTATTTTTAATTTCAGTTAGCAGGTTATTTTTTTTTTATTTTATTACTTGATATTTTTTTTACATAGATAATTTTTTTTGGATAGGGTATTATAGGATAAGTTTGGTTTTCAGTATTTTTTTATAATATTTTTTTTGAGTTAGTTTTTTTTTAATTTTCTTTTTAATTAATTTATTTTTTTACTTTTTTCTTTTCCCAGTAGCTGAGGGTAGGCCCTGGTGCTGCGTTGCGATGACGGAAGTAAGTTTCCAAAAATTGTAAAGACATGGTGTTTAGCTGGTATATTATGCTGGCTTCAATGCCCAGATTCGCGAAGACACCATTTAAAGAAAAATAATGATGAAAGAGTCGAAGAGGATTCACGTTGAGTCTTCAAGAGAATCTTTCCATCTACAAAGCGAACTTTCTAGAGCCGGTTTGGAATCAAGTTTTGGTTTCAGATCGTCCCAGAAAAGAAAGCAACATTTTAATTTTTTTTGTAAAGTAGATTCAATAGTTAAAGTAGTTTACCAGTTTTATTTTTTTTAAATTTTTTTTTTTGCTCGTAGAACTTCGCCATCTTCTGTTTCCGATATATCATTCTTTCCTTTCCAGGGTAGTTGATTTTAATCCAAATCCATACATGAAAATATAGTTTTTTTTTTAACATTTTTAACATTTTCTTACCAAATTTCTTTTTTGTTAATTTCTTTTATTTTTAATTTCAGTTAGCAGGTTAATTTTTTTTTATTTTTATACTTGATATTTTTTTTACATAGATTAATTTTTTGGATAGGGTATTATAGGATAAGTTTGGTTTTCAGTATTTTTTTAAATATTTTTTTTGAGTTAGTTTTTTTTAATTTTCTTTTTAATTAATTTATTTTTTTACATTTTTCTTAGTTTAAAATTTTAGTTTTTATAGATAAGCGTTAATTTTTTTTATTTTATTTTTTGATTCGGTTTTAATTATTTTGATTTTTTTAATTCTTTTTTTTAGTTTTGATAGATAATTTTTTATAGAAAGTTTTTTCTTTATTTTTATATTTTTTTATAACTTTAATTTTGATTAGAATTTCGATTAGTAAGTTTTGTTTTTAAATAGTCTATCTATTTTGGTTTGATAAGTTGTATTTTATACCTCATTTTTTTAAGTTATTTTTAGATATAGATTTTTTTAATACTAAGTTTGCGTTTACTTTTTTTTATAAGATTTAACTTTACCTTTTTAATTTATTTTAGTGTAGTTAGTATTTAGTATTTTTTTTTATTTTATTTATTAATTTTAATTTGATTTTGTATCTTTTTTTCTTTCTGATTCTGTTCTTGTTTTAGTTTTCATCATATTTTGTGCTTTTCTTAATCTTACGCATTTTTTTTGCTCTTCTTGATTTCATTTTCTTATTTTTCGTTGTTGTTCGAGCAAGGGAAGAGTTTTGTTAGTCGTGATAAGTGTTTTTATTCTTTTTTTTTTGTTTGGAGTGCAAGTCTCTTTTTTTTTTTTTAATTGTTTCAAGATATATGAGTGAAAGTCCCAATAGGGTCCAATCGAGTGAAAGCAATCTTAACGAAGGAATACTGCAAGAGAATTTCGAAAGGTTCTTTGACATTATAAACCGTTTGAATTTTGAGGATTCATACGATTCGGAGTTTTTATATTCCGTAGACATGTCTTACGAGAATGTCCTTTCTAACCAGGACGTCAGTGATATAGAGGAAGTCGCTGCACCCACCGTCTGGAACTGCTAACGTGCCAACGATGGAAGACTAGGCAAAACGTATTGATGCGACAGTGATGTCAAATCAGGTACGTCTCTTTCAACAAATGGAACGTTTCATGAGCGAGGTTAATGGTAAGCTGGAACGCTTAAGTAACACACGCTCCGAACAGAATTTCAATGATTTTTACCGGCCTAGCAATCCTCATGTTTCGAGTGGTACAGGCAACGTATTACCTAATATTTTCCCACCTGTGAATTCGCACACGGTACGCGGTGCACCTTCTGTGGTCTTAAGGGCACAAAGTGTTGTGACTGCACCCGACAAATGCCGTTTGGATAGGTGGAACATAAAGTATGACGAAAGGTTGCAAGCTGCTTCAAATTATAGCGATGAGCAAATTTGCTCTAATTTTCATATATTGCTCGCTGGAAAAGCCGACAAATGGTTTTGGGCATTTTTAAAGAAAAATCCAGCCGCCAGCTTGCAACAAATGAAGTCAGCCTTGAAGAGAGAATTCGGCCGCAAAGAAAATGATTTCGAGGTGTACATGTGTCTCCTCACTCGAAAACAGGGATTCAAGGAATCTTTTGATGATTTTTACAGCTTTGTCGTTGGTCTGGATGACCGTTTAGATGAACCGTTCGATTCAGTAAAGCTGATGGAAATCATCAAAAGTAATGCCCGGGACAAAATCGGAGAGATTTTGTTGGCAGCGAGTGTTACCAGTTTGGAGCAGCTAAGGAATAAAGCCCGAGAAGCGGAACGTTTCTTAGCTAGGAAAACAGCTTCCATTAAAACCGTTCAGGAGATCCATTTGGAGGAAGAAGCGGAAGTTGAGCCACAGGACCAAGTTGCGGCATTTAGTAGAGCTGACGGTTATCGACAACCATCTACGTCACTGGTGTGTTGGAATTGTGACAAGCTATGTCATTCTTTGTTTCAATGCCCGTCACACGAAAGACAGCTTTTCTGTTTTCTCTGCGGCTAAAAAGGCGTGAGCACCCCAGAATGTCAAAAACACCAGGGAAACCGCCAAGGGAACGAAAAAGTCGGGGAGAGTCGGTTCCAAAACAGCTACCTCTGGTCGGGGTAGAAAAAGAAGACGTGTTTGAAGAGGAGAATGATCAGATTGTTAGTGTATCAGGTCATTGTTCTGGGGATATGTCTGTGGAAGGTTCAAATGATAGGGTCGGTAAGGGTTTGGAAGTTGAAGGCCCTTTCAGGATTCTCCAATGAGAAGTTCCAATTTCAGAAACTCGTCCTGTAAAAGTTTTTGCTTTGAAATCTCTTCACGAGAGAAAGCAAATCTATTACAGGAGGGGAACTGAAATTATTGGTCAGCTAATTGTAGGTACGCAGATTTAAAGGTGATGAGAAAGATTCAAAAAGCGAAAGGACTTTCAAGGGCTCATAGTTGAGACTTCCAAAACTGATGGTAGAATGTATGCACAAGTAAGGCTGAAAGATGAACTTGTTTCAGTTTTTTTGGACAGTGATGCTTCTATCTCTGTTTTGGGAGACGCTTGTTTTGAATTCTTAAAGAGAAATGGAATTCAATTACTACCGTACAAAAATGTCATGCGGGCGTCTGATGGGAAATCTCATGATATCGTGGGTTATTGTGAGATCCCAACAACACTTGACGGTATAACGAGGACCATTACTTTCTATGTAAATCCTAACTTGACGCAAAGGGTTTATCTTGGTATGAACTTCTGGACCGAATTTTACCTATTTCCACAAGTGAGCCAGATTGACAGTAATGACGTGTTAGAGGGAAATAGCGATAATGCAGAGGAAGTCGAATTTATCGATTTAACGACGATTCAGCGAATCAAGTTGGATTCGGTAAAGCGGCTTTTTCCAAACTTTGCGGAGCTAGGTCTTGGTATGACGCATATAGAAATCCATATTATCGACACGGGTGATGCAGTGCCGATTAAATCTAAACACTATCCACTATCTCCGGTGAAGCAACCGGAAGTTTAGAAGGAATTGGATCGTACGTTAGAGCTTCGGGTAATTGAGGAGAGTAATTCACCTTGGTGTTCGTCTATTGTGTTGGTTCGGAAACCAGGAAAAAGTACGCCTTTGCTTAGATAATCGTAAGCTTAACAGCAAAACGATTAATGATGCAATTAGAAAACACTCATTTCATAACGGGTCTTGATCTTAAGGATGCATTTTGGCAGATCCCGTTAGATGAAAAGTCAAAGCAAAAAACGGCATTCGCAGTTCCCGGAAGGCCGCTGTATCATTTCAATGTGATGCCTTGATTATGCAACGCCGCACAGAGAATGTGTCGTCTAATGGACCGAGTAATTCCTGCTCGGCTCAGATAACATGTTTTCATTTATTAAGATGATCTTTTGATATGTACACCGGATTTCAAAACTCATATTCAAGTATTGACGGACGTGGCAACTCTAAACCTCACTAAGTCCAAGTTCTGCATGCGTGAAATAAAGTTCTTTGGTTACATTATTGTTCAGGGCGCACTAAAAACCAAAGCCATTAACCGATTGCCTTAAAAAGCAAAAGGATTTTGAGCTGACATCTGCAGCAAAGAAGCGTTTGACAAATTGAAAGAAGGGTTAGTTTAGGTTAGGTCGGAGGAGTGCTTTTTCAGCTGGATGCAGATGGCGATGAAAAACCTTTAGCTTTCATGTCGAAAGAGTTGAACAAGGCACAGACAAATTATACGGTGACAGAGCTCGAATGTGTGGCAGCGGTTCTTAGCATCAGAAAGTTTCGCGCCTACATCGAAGGTTTGCCTTTTCGCGTTATTACTATATGTATCCGACAAATACATATACAAAAGAGTTAGATTTAGGAGGGAAGAACTTGAAAGCGAAGACTCTTTGTGACGCAGCAAGTCATTGAAATGGCTCACGATTCGAAGCTTTGTTGTAGTGGCTTCTCCAAGACATATGTTCGAATTCGTGAGAAGTACTATTGGCCAAAAATGGCTAGAGACATTAAAACCTATGTGAGTAAATGTGAGGTATGTAAAACCATAAAAGCGCCTAATAAGATTCTTCTTCCTCCAATTACTAGACAGATCATCTCTGAGCGACCGATGCAGCGTTTGTACGTTGATTTGTAATTACCATATTCGCGTACAAAACAGGGAAATGTTTGTAGTTTTATCGCTGTTGATCATTTTTTCGAAGTATGGTTTCTTGAAGGCGCTTCCAAAAGCAACCTCATCGAAAATTATCGCGTTCTTAGAATCAGATGTTTTCCATGCATTTAGAACACCCGAGTTCCTGCATTCTGACAACGGTAAACAATTTACATCTTCTGAGTTTGGCAAGTTTTTGAACAATTATAGAGTGCAACACATCCAAACAGCTTTTTATTCACCACAGGCAAATATATCGGAGAGGGTGAATCGAAGTGTTTTAAACAAGCTTAGAGTTTTTGTACGAGACGAGCAAAATCATTGGGATTCCCATCTTTCAAGCATAGCTTGTGCTTTGAGATCCGATTCTCATGATTCACTCGTTTGTGAACCATATTTTGCAATGTTTGGACAGAATAGGCTTAACCACGGAACTTCGTACAATATTCTTAGAAATTTAAAATCGCGAAGCAAAAGTTCTAAGGTCAGTGTCGATCCTAAGCTCGTAGAGGACGGACGTCGAGGTGCGCGCACAAATAATTAAACAAAAGTCAAAAAAATAATTAGTGAGCGTTGTTTTCGCGAGTGATTTAAAAAAATAATAATACACACTCGAAATTGGAAAAAAAACCCTCGCGTGTGCTGTAAAACAAAATAATAATATTCACTCGCGTCGTAGGATGAATGATAAAGATGCCCACTCACGCTGAGGGAGAAAAAAAATAAATAAAACGCATTCGCATAACAAATTATTCTCAAATCTGTCCCAAGACCTTTGTGCTTAACTGCCTCCTTCTTATCTACTGTAGGCATCGTATGACCATACAATGCTTGCGGTAGATAGATAAGGCCATCTGAATTTGTCCTATTGTGCTGAATGTTTAGATTGATTTTTTGTAAACAGGCTGTCTTATGGGCATAACACCTAAGACAGTTTGTTTATTACAGAAGTTAATTTGGATTTTCACTGCGCAGTTCGACTTAATCAGAGTTGTGTTTTTGTATGTAAGTATTTTTAAATGGTAAGTGATTTTTGTGTCGTGTATTCAAATGTTCGTGGTTTAAGAAAGAATTTCTTTCACGTGTACGTCTATACTGTTCAACACAGGCCATCTCTTTTGGCATTAAGTGAAACTCAGGTTGGAGTAAATACTGATTTATCAGAATATTCTCTACATGGGTATAGTTTGGTGCCATTACTCTATTCCCATCATGGTTTCGTGGTCTATGTTAGGAATGATATTGCTTGCCAAAGCCTTCCCCAATATGGGCAATGTTCCAACACGGACTTTAACTTCGTATGGCTCAAATTCACTGTCCGCAAGCATGTCATTCATTATTGTTTCATTTACACGAGTCCAAATCTTGACAGTAATTCGACTTGTAACGAGTTTGATGCACTGTCTGAATCCATCTCGAAAATTGTTTCCCTTTGTCCTCGCGCTGAAATCGTTATTGCGGGCGATTTCAATGTACACAATTTCAACTGGCTCCGCTATTCTGGTCAGACAACACCCGAAGGAAGGTATGTCGAGCTCTTTGCCGGGTTACATCACCTTACCCAACTGATCGATGTGCCAACGCGTATACCGGATGTTGCTGGGCAAGCCGCCCATACTCTTGACTTGTTTCTTACTTCTCACCCTGATAAATATACCATTAGTGTAACTTCTCCATTTGGCACTTCAGACCATTGTATCATTTCAGCTAATTTCTCATCCCCCACCCATCCAGTTAAAGAAAAACTCCCCACCAGGACCGTTTGGCAATACGAGAAAGCCAACTGGGACGGCCTAATTATCTTTTTCCGAAACTTTAACTCGTCACTATGCTTCCTCGATAGTGACATTGATGCCAGTGCTGAAATGATCACAAATGTGATTCTTCTAGGGATGCGTGCTTTTATTCCTAACATGGTAAAAAGCATCAAACCTAAAGAAAAGTCTTGGTTGAATTCTGAGTGTAAAGAAGCTATCAGGCTCAAAAAAGTAAGTTTCCGATCTTACAAAGCCAACCCTACAGAGGAAAATCGGAAAAAGCACAAACAAGCAAGGAATTCATGCAACTCCGTTATTGAAAGAACCAAATTTTTGCATGACCAAAAACTACGGCAAAAAATTCTGCAGTGTTCCAAAGGCTGTAAAAATTGTTGGTCATTTGTAAAAAAATATAAAAAACTTTTCAACATCTTCGGTTCCAACGCTCATCGACAGTAACAAACCAATTGTTTACTCTACAGAGAAGGCAAACTTGCTCGCCGCCCATTTCGCTGCCAGCTCCACGCTGCCTCAAAGCAACGTTGCCCCTCCTGTACTTGAGAATGTAAATTTTTCCATGGGACAGATTTTTTTTCCGCACTCGTACAGTAGCAAGAGTTCTCAAAGATCTTGATATACACAAATCCTCTGGCCCGGATGGTATACCCCCGATTCTTCTGAAGAGGTGTTCTTCCACACTGGCAAAGCCACTGCGTAAGCTTTTCCATCGCTCCTACTCTTCTGGAATCTTTCCTAGAAGATGGAAAACAGCATTTGTCCAGCCTGTCCCTAAGAAAGGGGACCCATCCTCCCCCTCCTCTTACCGACTCATAGCACTGACATCCCTTCTTTCTGAGGTCATGGAAACACTGATTAACCGTCAGCTTAAGGAATATCTCGAAGATCGAAAGCTTCTCCATGACCGTCAGTACGGCTTCCGCAGCAACCGTTCCACTGGTGATCTGATGGCATATCTCACCGAACAGTGGAACAAATCTTTACATCGCTTTGGTGAAAGTAAGATTATTGCTTTTGATATCTCCAAGGCATTTGACAGAGTTTGGCATGAAGCTCTTTTATCGAAAATGCGTGCTTTTGGGATCGATGATACACTTGTTCATTGGATTAGAAGCTATCTTCTGGACCGTTCAATACAAGTTGTATTGGACGGATTCAAGTCTGATTCGCCCAAAATAAATGCTGGTGTGCCCCAGGGCTCAGTTCTGTCTCCGACTCTTTTCTTGATTTTTATAAACGATCTTCTGTCTGTTACTTCTAATCCACTTAACTGTTTTGCTGACGACTCTACCCTCAGCTTTTCATATTCGTTCGATATTTCACGTCCTTCGCCTTCGGACGTACAATTGCAACGGTACCATATGTCAAGCTCATTAAACTCCGATTTATACAGCATTGTCAAATGGGGTAATAGAAATCGTGTGGAGTTTAATGCTTCGAAAACTCAATGCTGTCTTCTGTCGTTAAAGCTAAACATTCCCCCAATGCCATTGTCCATGAATGGCACTTACATCGAAGAAACCGAAAAGCTCTCAGTACTCGGTATGTGTGTCAACGACGACCTACGTTGGAACGGCCATATATTTGAGATCGCTAAGAATGCTGCAAAGTGCTTAGGTTTTCTGTATCGGTGGAAGAAGTATTTTTCCCCATCTGATCTGGCTACAATTTATAAAGCGTTTATACGCCCTAAACTCGAGTATAACTGCCACCTATGGGCAGGTGCTTCGCAAACATCGCTTCACCTGCTTGATAGAATACAAAATCGAGCGTTAAGATTGATAGGAAATAGAACTGCCGCAGAAACAATTGCCTCACTCAAACACTGACGCAATGTTTCATGTCTTTCATTATTTTATCGTTTCTTTTACAAAAAATGTTCACTCGAAGTAGCCAGTTGCATTCCTCCCCTTAAAAGTTTCTCCCGTAATACTCGTCTCGCAAGGAATGCCCAATTTCGAACGTACCGCGAAATATAGGGATTCTTTTTTAGCCGAACAACACGAATTTGGAATAGTTTACCCGGCGGGGTTTTCCCTTGCCATTTTGATCTGCTAACATTCAAAACCAATGTTAATCGGCACTTCCTATCTCTCCCCTCCCTATCTTCGTAATGCCCGCGGAAACACATAATCCCTTGTGCGCGCGTTAATTATAAAAAAAAAAAAAAGTTGTTTAAGAACTTGCAAAACGCACACGAAAAATCAAAACGTACTTACAATTTGCGTTCAAAACCACTTTCGTTCAGTGTAGGCCAGGAAGTTTTCTATAGGAATTTCAGCCAAAGTAACTTTGCCAAAGGCATAAACTCGAAGTTGCTTCCAAAGTATTTGAAGGCTCCCATCCTTCGTACTGTTGGAAACTCCTTATACGAGCTAAAAACTTTGGATGGAAAACCTATCGGAGTCTTCCATGCCAAAGATATCAGACAGTAATGGGGGAGTTGAAAATTTATCTCGAATGAGGAGAAAAATAATTCCATAGAGAATCACTGTCAACAATTAATAGCTTTAAGAATACTTATCTGACAACTTCCAAAAATTTTCTTCTGCCCGCCTATAAGTGGGTTTGGCCCCGCCCCACGTTTTATGCACTTATTTCTTCCACGTAACTTTGCACAAAGATAAGTCCCGTGGGTTCATTTGCAATTTTGTTGCCGCTTAAGAGTAAACAAAACGCAAAGCCCAATGTTAAAAAAAACGACAGCACTGACCTTTTTCTTCCAAACAAAATTTGTTGCAATACCTATGGCTTACAGCTTAGATTGGAACAAAAAGGGAAAAAGTCAATAACGTTTTGAAGTAAAAACTAAATAGCAAGTTAAAGCAAAAAAGTGCATTAGTTTAAACTTCTATTTTGCGTCGTGAAGTTTTTCCAAATTAAACTTTAAATAAGTAAATCAAATTGTGTAAGGAACTCGCACGAAAAATTACCTATTCTGTGAGGAGGACTGGATTTCCTGAAAGGGAAGACAATTCATAACAAAGATTAGACAAATCAGGGAAAGAACAAGGTAAATCAAATGAAGTTGATTTACATAATAATAATTATGGAAAGTAGCACTGGGGGGATTAATTTGGTTTTTTTTACCAAAAATAAGAATTATAGATTTAGGCATAAATAATCATTACTATCAACAGCAAAAGCATATACAGCCTGTATTCTGTGGCCACTCCATCGCTAGCGGATATCGTCGTAAAGAAAGGGTGAGTGACCTTGCACTTATATGTATATGCCACTTTTCAATACGTACATAGTATGTCTTATCTGTTTATTGTATATGATGATGCATAATTACATAGCCGATGAATTTGAAAGATACTTATTATTGTTTAGTTAAATAGATAAATTACTTTTATTACATAGAATGATAAAAACTATAATTTTAATATATAGATGAAGTTAAGAACAAAGAAACAAAATGGGTTTTAATTAAACTTTAAGGGATGACGGTTGGGAATCGATGAAGAGGAAAGGAGTGTAAGTGAAGTGGGGGAAACAGAAGATGGCGGGCACAAGGGGTATCGAGGCGGATAAAATACCATGGTAGGATGGGTAGAGAGGAGTTCCGCAGACGAGGAAGATATTCGTCAAAGTCTGGCATGAACTTTTTTGTTGTTGTGCTCTGACAGTGATCAAGATTCTGCTCCCTCCGACGAGCGTGAGGCCGGTCAAGCATGCCAGCAACGACCCCGCCGGCAACAAAGGAGCCGCAACAAGGTCAAACGGTCTCGTTCTCCGAAGTCGATGTACAAGAATTGTCTCTTCAAAAGCCCGCTCTATGCTTCTATTACAGTGGCCTTGTAGACGTGTTTTAAACTTGGTTGTAGATTTTTTAATTTCGTCGGTGACAGTTTCCATACACAGGTCTCTGTGTAAATCGCTGTTTCGTATGTACCATGGAGCACGAACAATTGCTCTGAGGACTTTATTTTTAAATTTTTGCAGTGTTTGTAAATAGCTTAGTTTAGCACAACCCCAAAGTTGTATTCCGTAAGTCCACACAGTTTTTAGCACTTGCTTGTAGATAAGCAGTTTGTTATAAGTACTTAGATTGAAATATTTTCCAATAAGCCAGATTAGTTCTCGTAACTTAATATCGAGCTTGTCTCTTTTCTTTTTAACGTGCGTCTTCCATTTAAGCTTAGCATCAAGAGTCATGTCTTCTTGAGGTATATCTCGAGTATAAAGAACGAATAACACCGGGCCAAGAACACTGTCTTGTGGAACACTAGCATTTATTTCTTTTAATCCTGCCTTCTTTCACTCAGAAAAGTCTATTTTCGAGATAGAACTCCAGAATATAATATATTTGTTTCAGAAAAACCTGTCTTAATTTAAATCTTAAGCCTTGGTTCTGGACCTTATCGAAAGCTTGGGAAACATCTAGAAACGCGCTTGAACATATCTTTTTCCCCTCTAGGGATTTTTCAATTTCATTTGTCATTCTGTTTACTTGATCAATTGTTGAGTGGTTATATCTAAAACCGATATGTATCGAACGTCTGTATTTTATATTCACTGCACAAACTTGCATTTTACCAAGTTCGATTGTTGACTTTAAGGAATGGTCAATGTTTTCTCTTATAAATAGATAGGATCCACCTCTTGCTCTATCAGATGGGTGATACGCAAGATAGGCAGAATAACCTATTATATTGATTACGGTTTTCATTTTTACTTGCGATTTAGGTACTAAAATGCAAGTTATGGTTTCGTGCAAAAAAAATATCTAACAATCAAACATGACATTACTATAATAGAGAAGTTGAAAAAAGTGGGTCCGGTAAATTCGTCCGTCTGTCTGTTCGCGCCTCTACAGCCTAAACGGATGGGCCGATTTGCTTCAAACTTGGTATTTAGTATTTATTAGTTAGTGGGTGGTGGTGGTTTTCATTTTATCTCTAGGCCGAAAAATAACGGTACCTGCCACACAATTTTTAACAAAAAGTTTGATTTTCTCAAAAACGGCTCTAACGACTTCGATAAAACTTTCAGGGTGCTATTTTTTTACAACAATGCATATTTCAGTTAGAACGATTTTTTTGAAATTTGTTCTATAACGGTACCTCTCATTATAACCGGGTTTTTCAAATGCGGTTTTATCGTAAACTATTATCCCGATTTCAATAAAGTTTTGCACACAGGAACTCATTTATAATTCAATTAATATTGCATTTCAAAATTTTCAAAAAAAATTTTTCAATTTTTTAAAATTTTTTAAAAACAAAATTGGTTTTCCAAATATCTTAAAAATGAGTCGATTGATTTTTTTTTTAAATAATTTTTCCAGATGAAAACTACAGATTTCCTTATAATGACATACTAGAAAAAAAATTTTAAATATTTTTTGGAAAAGTTTTTAAAAAAAACGACTTTTTAAAAAAACTGGTCGAAAGATTTTTTTTTCCTTGATAAATATTTAGTTTTCAAACTTTTTTGAATACTCAGTTTTTCCGAGAAAACTTTTAAGCTAAAATAATGAAAGAATTTTCTAATTTTCCTTTCGGTGGAGCAGAGCATCCAAGAAGACCTGAATGAGTCAATCCGCCATCGCGCGCAACAATTGGAGATGTGCCCATCTCCTTTATGGAATATTTTGCGGAAGGATCTTACAAAATCCAACTCGCGCAAGAATTGAAGCCGAACGACCATCACACGCGTCACACGTTCGGCCACCGATCCCGATTTTGACAAAATTGGGCCTCGGCTGGAATTTATTTGACCCTTGTCTTTATAATCAAGCTAAATTCTTGGCCATAACATTAAACTATATGCATTTTATTTCTTCTTGAAAACCACACGTCTAAAAAAGCAACCTTTATATACATACACTAGCAGGCCCGGCAGTCGTCGTCCTGCCTTTGTTCAAATTCTTTTCATTTTAATCTAGTCCTTTCGATGCGTTTTTTGCATATACAATGTATCGTTTCCACATATTGTTGTCAATTGTTCAGAAAATCAAATTTTATGACCATCCAAAAGCAGCGCCACCTACTGGGTCCAATTGTAAATCTAAACCATTCTCAGATCCCCTTGAACACACACAAAAAATTTCATCAAAATCGGTCCAGTCGTTTAAGAGAAGTTCAGTGACATACACACTCACAGAAGAATTATATATATAAAGATATGCAGCCACTGAGCAATCATCTAACATAAGAACAAGTTCGTGCGACCCAGCGTGCATTTTTTTAAATTTATTTGACGATGTGACCGCACATATAAGCAAGTACGTGCGATCCAGTCGTGCAATTTATTAAGTGTGTTTCAGAAATCAGGCATATATTATTTTTTTCGTTTGACAATTGTATTTCAAATTCGTCCAATTTAGAAGATAGGCCGCTGTCATTCCATGTAAAAAATGTCCATTTTCATAATTAATTACGTATTGTTTGAGCTCTCAATTTTCCAAATATTATTTTATTCGTCCTACTCTTCAAATCTTGGAAGAATCAAGGTTTTTGTGACAGCACTTGCTCATAGGTCGTTTCATTTATTTTTGCCTTCTCCTTTATTGATTTGGTCTCCTTCGCTTTAGGTTTTTGGCTTAAGTCTTTGTGTACGACCTCATTCATTCCGCTTCTCTTATTAACATCTGGCTTTTGTTTTTTACTTTGATACGGTCTTAAATTTTTTTTGTGTACCACGAATTTTGGATTTCTCTTGCAACCTCACAGCCGCGATAATTTGCCGGATGATTACCTTTACAATTCACGCATATAGCTGGAGACTGCTTGTGCTTGGAGTTTTAAATATTTTTTACAGATGACCAAGAATTTTTACTGCCTTTGGGACACTGCAGAATTTTTTGCCGTAATTTTTGGTCATGCAAAGATTTGGTTCTTTCAATAACGGAGTTGCATGGAGTAGGATCGGAAACTTAATTCTTTGAGCCTAATAGCTTCTTAACACTCAGAATTAAACCAGGAATTTTCTTTAGGCTTGATGGTTTTTACTCTGTTAGGAATAATAGACGGATCCCTAGAAGAATCACGTTTGTAATCATTTTAGAACTGGCATCAATATCACTATCGAGGAAGCATAATGACCAGTTAAAGTTTCGGAAAAAAAGTATTCAGGCCGTCCCAGTTGGCTTTCTCGTATTGCCAAACGGTCCTGGTGGGAAGTTTTTCTTTAACTGGATGGGTGGAGTATGAGAAATGAGCTGAAGTGACAAAATCGTCTGAAGTGCCAAATGGAGAAGTTGCACAAGTGGTATTTTATCGGGGTGAGATGTAAAAAACAAGTCAAGAGTATGGGCGGATTGCCAGCAACATCCGGTATACGCGTTGGTCCATCGATCAGTTGGGTAAGGTGAGCTCGACATGCCTTCCGTCGAGTGTTGTCTGACCAGAATAGCGGAGCCAATTGGAATTGTGTAAATAAAAATAACGATTTTAGTGCGGGACAAAAGGAAACAATTTTCGAGATGAAATCAGACAGCGCATCAAACTCGTTACAATTCGAATTATTACTGTCGAGATTTGGACTCCTATAAATAAAACAATAATGAATCACATGCTTGCGGACAGTGAATTTGAGCCACAAGAAGTTATAGTCCGTGTTGGAACATTGCCTATATTGGGGACGGCTCTGGCAAGCAATATCATTCTTAACATAGACCGCGAGACCATAATGGGAAAAGAGTAATGGCACCAAGCTATACCCATGTATAGCAAATTTTGATAAATCAGTATTTACTCCAACCTGAGTTTCACTTAATGCCAAAACAGCTGGCCGGATTTGAACAGTGTAGACGTACACGTGAAAGAAATTCTTTCTTTAACCGCGAACATTAGAATACACAACACAAAAATCACTTGCCATTTAAAAATACTTACATTCAAAACACAACTCTGACTAAGTCGAACTGTGCAGTGAAAATCCAAATTAATTTCTGTAATAAACACACTGTGTTATGTACATAAGACAGCTTGCATACAAAAAATCAATTTAAACATTCAGCACAATAGGACAAATTCAGATGCCCTTATCTATTTACCGCAAGTATTGATGGTCATAAGATGCATACAGTAGATAAGAAAGAGGCAGTTAAGCACAAAGGTCTTGGGACAGATAAGAGGATAATTTGCTACGCGAATATGTATTGTTTCATTTATATTTTTTCTTTCACAGCGCGAGTTGGCATCTTTATCTTTCCTCCAACGACGCAAGTGGATATTATTTTATTCCTTACAGCACACGTGAGGGTTTTTTTTCAATTTCTCTAACGAGTGTGTATTATTATTTTTTCTTAAACACTGGCGCTAACAATGCGCAAATAATAAAATACCTCGACGTCCGGTCTTCACGAGTTTAAGATCGACACTTCATACTATCAAGATAGGTGTTTTACGTGCGTGGGGTTAAAAACCCCGCGATGCAAAAATTAAAATGTTGCGAAGTAACCAATGGCCTCGGACGACCCGGAAAAATGATTTAAGTACAACGACCCTCCGATCTGCACCGGAAATGTTAGAACTCTTAATAGACCACGTGTAGCCAGATAATTAGCGGAGGCCCTAGACTATTACAAAGCAGAAATTATTGCCATCAAGGAAGTGCGATGGGATGAGCCGGGCAAAAGGAGATTGAAAAACTGTGACGTGTACTATGGTGAATGTGAAAGAAGACCACAGCGTCCTATGAGCCTATGAGCAATGCCCTAAATACGCCGGTAAGATCGTACTAGGCAATTTTAAAGCCAAAATAGGTAAAAAGGAAATTTTTGGTCGGACTGTCGGAAAACATAGCCTACACGACACAACGTCTAAAAGCGGACTGAGGCTATTTGACTTCGGCACATAACGTCACCATTTCAAGCACACGGTTTCCTCATCTCGATATACACAAAGGGACTTGGCGGCACCCAGATAAAAAAAGATAAAACCAGATTGATCACGTTGCGATCGATGCAAGAATAACCCCAACGCCACAACAACGGAGTAATACGGTGAGGAAGTATGACGTCCGAAAACTGCAATCGCAAGAGACCGCAAGAACCTATGCAAATCGAATATCCAGTGACAACACTGCCAACGAGCTATCAGAGATGCCGCAACTGATAGGCTAGTTTTCACCAGACCACAACCACGAAAATTCTGGTTCGATGACGAATGCAGGAAGGTCCATGCAGAAAAACAAGAGGCGTATAAATCAGCGCTGCAAAGAAGATAGGGCGAGAGCTGTTTGTAAACTCTACGAACAGAAAAGACGAGAAGAACACTGGCTGGAGTATGAAGAAGATATTGAGCGATGCTACTTGAGGAACAACGTGCGGAAATTTTACCAACAGATAAGTAGAACGTACCAAGGAAAAAAAAATACGCACAAAAGCCTTATAGATAGTAAAGGAAACTCTACTAAGAGAGTCATAGTCCGTGGTGAGTATAAGGAAAGCCCATTTCTGCAGACTGTTAAACTGCGATGAAGACCAAAATCCCGCTGTCAGGCAGACAGACAAAACTTCCATCCACCCGACCAAAATGAAGTGAGGATAGCAACATCTAAACTAAAAAACAACAAACAAACACCACCTCTTTGTCGATTTTAAAGCCGTGTACAATAGCATTTATAGAGAAGAGATAAACAGAGCCATGTCTGGTTTTGGCATCCCCACAAAGATCGTCCGACTGTACAGGATGGCGATGTAGAACTCGGGATGCTCCATCAGAAATAAGGCAAAGAATTACTCTTGCCAATCGGTGTTTCTATGGGCTAGGAAGGCAATTGAGTAGTAAAACCCTCTCTTTCTATGGCGCCTTGCAACGAGTAAACTCCACAGACTATGACACCAATTTACTTTTCCCTTGCCCCTTTATACCAGATGCACACATTTATACCGAACATACTCTACGGTCGAATAATAGGAACTATAAGGCAAGTTTAGGATTTTTAAAAATAAAAAATATTGAAATGACAATCAATTATGACAGTAGTATCATAGAATAGACTAAACAAGTTAGTGACAAAAATGTCTGTTTGTTGGTCTTTATGTATAAGCATCTGCAGCCTAAACGGCTAAAGCGATATGCTTCAAATTTTTTATGTGACGTTCATCCCAGGGATTCTAACATTTGTTTTTTATTTTTAGGGCTAAAAATAAAGGTAAATGCCATACAACTGTTAAGGAATACTTTTTTTTCGTAAACGGCTTCAACGATTTTGTTGGACAATTTTAAGAGTATTCATTGTATATGAAATCTTTAATTTTTTTTTATAATTAACGCGCAAACAAGGGACTATTTGTTTCCCTTTTAATGTAGAACACACTCCGCGGGCATTAGGAAGATAGGGAAGGAGAGATAAGAGGTGTCGATTAACATTGGTTTTGAATGTTTGCGGATCAAAATGGCAAGGGAAAATCTCGCCGGGTAAACTATTCCAAATTCGTTTCGTTCAGCTAAAAAAAGAATCCCTATATTTGACGGTACGTCCAGTATTACGACGAGTATTACGGGAGAAACTTTAAGGGGAGGAATGCAGCTGGCTACTCCGATTGACCATTTTTGACAAAAGAAACCATAAAATAAGGAAAGACATTAAACATTGCGTCGTTGTTTCAGCGGCAGTTCTTTTTCCTATCAATCTTAACGCTCGATTTTGTCTTCTTTTAAGCAGGTGGAGCGATGTTTGTGAAGCAAAAAAAGTCATATCCGGGAGCTTTTTTGTTTTTTTGCTTTCTTATAGCGTCTAAATGTTCTGAAAATGTAACATCTCGAATTCGGAAGTTTTCGGAGGCCTAATGAGTATCAGCGGGTTCATTCAACAACTCCTCACTTTCAAAGGGTAAGAAAGTTTCCTCGAGTTGGCAAACAGATATGCCTTTTCTTTGTTTGATTAAGCCCAGTCTCGATTGTTTGTTTGAATTGGTGCGAATTGTAACTTGTGTTTTCTAACGACTTAAATAGCCTTCCACAGAGAGTAATTCGTATTTTTCTGCGGAAAGACCTTCGAGATAAGTAGAAATCTCACGGTTTTTGAATCTCTAACTGCATTTTTCAGTTTACTGGAGAGGTGATCCAAAATAGTTTTGTGTTGAGGAGCGCGGGATTGCTGACATTTCTAATGTGCTTTTATTTTTTCGAGTATAAGTTCTTTAATTTTAATTAAAACATTTTGCTCGCTAGGAATTGAATTTCTGCTATATTGGGGATTGTTTTTCCAGGCAACATCTTGGACGATTTTAATACATTTGTCGACTTGATCTTCTAATTCAAACGGATTTTGCAATTATACTTTAAGGTTAGAAGCCTCTTCGCAATCTGCACAATACCCTTCCCAATTCGTTCTGTTGTTTGTCAAAAATGACGCACTTTCCTTCATTATTAGGCTTCCGCTTACTGTCAACATGACTGTTGAGTGATCCGTAGGAAGATCATAGCTATCCTCGATTTTCGTATAGTTTTTATTTAAACCTCTTGCTCCTTGGAGAACAATATATTGAGGCAATGCTATATGTCGAACGTCTGTATTTTATATTCACTGCAAAAGCTTGCATTTTCAAAAGTTCGTTTGTTGACTTTAAGGAATGGTCAATGTTTTCTCTTATGAATAGAGAGGATCCACCTCTTGTTTTATCAGATGGGTGATACGCAAGATAGGCAGAATAACCTTTTATATTGGTTACGGTTTCCATTTTTACTTGCGATTTAGGTACTAAAATGCAAGTTATGGTTTCGTGCAAAAAAAATATCTAACAATCAAACATGACATTACGATAATAGAGACGTTGAAAAAAGTGGGTACGGAAATTCCGTCCGTCTGTCTGTCTGTCTTTCGCGCCACTACAGGCCGATTTGCTTCAAACGTGGTATTTAGTATTTATTAGTTAGTATCTCAGAGGGTGGTTTTCATTTTTTCGCTAGGTCGAAAAATAACGGTACCTGCCATACAATTTTTAACAAAAAGTTTGATTTTCTCGAAAACGGCTCTAACGACTTTGATAAAACTTTCAGCGTGCTATTTTTTACAACAATGCGTATTTCAGTTAAAACGATTTTTTTGAAATTTGTTCTATAACGGTACCTCTCATATAACCGGTTTTTTCAAATGCGGTTTTATCGTAAACTATTATCCCGATTTCAATAAAGTTTTGCACACAGGAACTCATTTATAATTCAATTAATATTGCATTTCAAAATTTTCAAAATTTTTTTTTTGATTTTTTTAAATTTTCTAAAAAAAAATTGGTTTTCGAAATATTTTAAAAATAGGTCGATTGATTTTTTTTTTAATAATTTTCCCAGATGAAAACTACCGATTTCCTTATAATGACATACTAGAAAAAAAATTAAAATATTTTTTGGAAAAGTTTTTCAAAAAAAAACCACTTCTTAAAAAAACTGTTCGAACGATTTTTAGTATTTTTTTTCCTTGATAGACATTTAGTTTTCAAACTTGTTTGTGCTTTAACCATGGCTTTCAAAATTGGGAATAAATAAACAGCATCGTCATCGTCTTCATGAAACTTAGAATACAAAATCGAGCGTTAAGATTGATAGGAAATAGAACTGCCGCTGAAACAATTGCCCCTCTCGAACACCGACGCAATGTTTCATGTCTTTCCTTATTTTATCGTTTCTTTTATAAAAAATGTTCACTCGAGGTAGCCAGCTGCATTCCTCCCCTTAAAAGTTTCGCCCGTAATACTCGTCTTGCTAGGAATGCCCATCAGTTCACCCTTGAGCCCAATTTCGGACGTACCGTGAAATATAGGGATTCTTTTTTTAGCCGTACAACACGACTTTGGAATGGTTTACCCGGCGAGATTTTCCCTTGCCATTTCAATTTGCAAACATTCAAAACCAATGTTAATCGACACCTCCTATCTCTCCCCTCCCTATCTTCCTAATGCCCGCGCAGTGTGTTACATTATAAGGGAAACAAATAGTCCCTTGTGCGCGCGTTAATTATAAAAAAAAAAAAAAAAAAAAAAAAACTTCTGTTTGGCCAAGACAGCTTATCCCGTTGCTCCATCTATAGCGAACATTGATCCCAATTGTGAGTGCAGATCATATGTTGATAGGCAAATCCATCTTCGTAAGCCTTAACCCTGCACCGCCCAGAGATTTTGTTCATATTCGTCCACCAACATCTAGTTTGACCATTAGATGGTGCACAGATACATGCACAAAAAAACATAGAATTGAGGGCGGAGCCTAATGACAAACAGCATCGTTGGCTTTTATGCGGTGTTAACTCCCATAATTGCTTTAAATTGACGTGATAATGTGCTGTGACTTGTGAGTCATGTTTTATGATCTTCCAATTTTGGCAATAATCATGATGACGTTGAATTTTGTGTTTTGCCGTCGGCAATTTTGCATTGAAAATATTTAATTGTTAAGCAATTGTATTTCGCAGATATGGATATTTGCGTTGTTGATTAGGATACATGTTGCATCGCAACATCCTGCCGGGCCACCGGAAGACGAACTTCTTGATTGTTGGCCTTCTGAGTTTGGTTATAGGTATAGACATCGAGTGTTTGCTCTAAGATGTTGACTCATCGATGCGTTGTTGTTGTGTACATGACAGAATGGAAAGTGTAGGCTTGGTGAATAGTGTGTGGCAATAGAAGGTTGTAGACTATAATTTAGATTAGATATGTATTAAATTCAAAACAAATTAAGTTCAGGGTTAAAGGTTAAAAAATGAAGAGGTTTGGATAATTTTTTAAAGTGTGTGTGTGTTCGATTCGTTTAGCATAGGTAGGAAACAAAGTTTTGTTATGGGGCGTTTAAATAAGGTAGTTGCCGTCTTGACTGTGACAACACGAACCTTTCCATCCGTTCCAGGATGAATATCTGTAATTTTACCTATCCGCCAAAGAGTAGGCAGAGTTCGTTCTTCCGGTAATAGCACTAGATGTCCATTTTGGACGTTATTGGAGCCGAACCAAGTATTCGAATTTCCATTTTTTCCATATGGTTTGTTGTATCTTCTGCATGAGCTGCCATCTATCTAAATAATATTATCCTTTATTTCCGTTAAATTCTTTTCGGGTACAGTGTTGAGCGAAGATCCAACTAAAAAAATGTCCTTGTGCAAAAAAGATAAGTCATTTGGATCTTCTGTGACTGGGCAAAGTGGACGCGAGTTGAGGCAAGCTTCTACTTGCGTAAGTATAGTCGCGTATTCCTCAAAAGTAAGGGTGTAATTTTACACCAGCTTCCTAAAGTCCACCGAAATGCGGAGCAGCAGGAGGGTTAAAATGCCATCTAGTACCGTTGGCTTGCATAAGTTGTCCAATATCCTCGGTCCACTGTTTCGTCATATGTGATTGTTCTGACTTCAGAACGTTTGTTGCTCCCTTAAAATTTGTTCCGCAGTCGCTGTACAGATTTGTACAGATTCCACGGCGGGCAGTGAAACGTTTGAAAGCTGCGAGGAATGCGGATGTCGTATAATCAGTTACGAGCTCGAGGTGTACTGCCTTAGTACAGAAGCATATAAAAATTGCTATGTATGCTTTTTTTATTTTACTATACCGACCTTTCCATGCTTTAAGTTGAACGGGACCAGCATAGTCCACTCCGAATGTCCGAAAAGGACGTGCCTTATTGACTCTTAAGGCTGGCAAATTTTCTATTTTTTGCTGCATCTCAGTTGCCGTAAACCTGTAGCATCTTAAACATTTTATATGCACCTTTTAACTGTCGATTTGAGGTGCAAAATCCAATACTCAGTTTGAAGTGTAGCCATTATTAATTGTTGACCACCATGTAATAATTTCATGTGGGTGTCATGAACGATGAGTGAGGTAAGGAAATTTTGTGAAGGCAGCAGAATTGGATGCCGCTGTGAATAGGGCAAATCAGCGTTGTCCAATCGACCTCCAACTCGAAGAATTCCCTCTTCGACGATGATTGGTGAATGTCTTGCCAATTTGCTCCTTTTAGGTACTAATTTACCTTTTATAATGTTTGAGATTTCTTCGGCGAAAAACTCTCCCTGGACAAAAACAATCAATCGCGGTCCAGATACGCGAGTTGATATCTTTTTTGCCTTGAATTTCAAGTTACTTAAATAGCGACGCCAGTATGCCACAGCTCTTATGAGACGATTTAACGATGAAAAACGCTCAGATGGAAGTTGATTTGTTCCGAAACACGTGAAGTAAACGCAAAGCTGAAAAATATTTATTATGGGGTACCAAGATGCGATCAAGTCATCATCATCATCATCATTTTTCGGTTTTGAGATCTCCGACGCTTTTATCTCAAAGCCGGTGGCTTTTATTTCGGATGGTTGATAGAGTTTTTCATCAAACTCTTTAAGAAATTCAGGCCAATGCCACCATTGATGGCTTTTGATGAGTTCATTCGGAGCAACTCCTCTGGATGCAATATCTGCAGGATTTTCTTTAGACAGAACGTAGTTCCAACACTGAGGATCCGTAAGTTCCTAAATTTCGGCCACTCTATTGGCCACAAATGTTGTCCTAATTTAGGGTGCACTTTTGATCCAGGCAAGTGTGCTTTGCGAATCACACCAAGCAAATACTTTAGATGATTGGAGTTCCATTGTCTTCACCGTATGCACCAATAGCTGTGCTAACAACAAAGCTCCACAAATTTCCAACCTATCAAAAGACTTATTTTTTAGAGGTGCCACTCTAGTCTTTGCCACGATAAGATTGATTAATGTTTCAGTTCTTGTGGTAATTCGAAGGTAGATTGCTGCAGCATATGCCTTTTCGGAGGCATCGCTGAACCCATGGACTTCGACCTTTGATTCTTTAGTGAAGTTAATCCAACGGGGAATCTCGACGGCCTTCAAAATGTTAAGTTCCATTTTCATGTATGGTTTTCCTTCCAGATATCTTGCATTAACATCTTGCAGAGTATGACGCATGGTGCAATCCAACCCATTGGATCGTAAAGACGAGCAAGATCCGACAAAATAGTCCGCTTTGTAGTGGTTTTAAGTTCTTGAAGATGGATTTTGAACATAAATATATCCTTTACAGGGTGCCACTGTATTGTATAAAGAAAGTAGAATTTGTAGTTCTCTGTCCTCCTCTGGAACGGAAGTCAGAAGCATCTCGCAGTTGCTCGCCCACTTTCGTAAAGGAAACCTTCCATGCTTTAACATTGTTACGAGCTGAGTTTGCATATCCAAAGCTTCGGCTATTGAGTCTGCTCCATGAAGAACATCATCCACATAAAAGTTTTTTAAGGCAATTTTCGATGCTATAGGGTGGTCATCTCGCTCATCTCCCGCAAGTTGCTGAAGCGTTCGAATAGCTAAATATGGTGCGGCAGCTGTGCCGAATGTCACAGTATTAAGGCGGTATATCTTTATGTCGTCTCCTTCTGTGTCTCGCCATAACATCAGTTGGTACAAGGAATCAGTTGGCATAACCCAAATTTGCTTATACATTTTATTAATGTCAGCGGTAATTGCTATTTTGTGCTTCCTAAGGCGGGCGATATGGTCAAAGATGTCATCTTACAATCTTGGGCCGACGAAAAGATGATCGTTCAGAGATGTTCCGTCGGATGTTTTGCAGGACGCATCAAATACAATACGCAGTTTTGTGGTTGAACTGGACTCTTTTGTCACTGCGTAATGGGGAAGAAAATAATGAGGAGAAGATAATTCAGTAGGGTCTACTTCAGTCATATGGCCTAGATCCTTATACTCATTGAATACTTTTTTGTATTCCATATAAAAAGACACATTTGTTTTGAATTTTCTTTCCAGTTGTAAGAACCGGACAAACGCTGACCTCTGTGAGCAATCTAGTACGGGATGAGTTCCTTCTTTAAAAGGAAGTTCGACGATATATTTACCATCTAGTTGGCACTGATGTGTTCTACAAAAATGGGATTCAAACTATTCTTCTTCGGGCGAAAGCAGCTTCCGAGTTGGAACTTGTTCAAGTTCCCAAAATTTAAGTAAAAGATTGTCCAAATTTTGTGGTTCCGTTTTGATGTGAAGTGATGTTATTGTTGGTTTGTTGTTTGATGAAATACCACCAGAAAGAACCCATCCAAGTTCTGTCTTTTGGACCATAGGGGAACCCTGTGTTCCTTTTATAAGGCCTTCAAGGATGATGAAAGGATAAACATCGCTGCCCAGTAAAACATAAATCTTATTTGATTTGTTGAAAGATGGATCAGTAAGTGGAAGATTTTGAAGATGACTCCAATCAGCATTTTTAATATTTTGCGCAGGGAGAAAAGCTGTTAACTTGGGAAGGACCAAAGCATTGAGCTGTAAGCTAAAGTTCGCATTCACGCAAGATAAAATCGTGAATGTTACTTTATATTTTGAGGTGCTTGTGGTAGTTTCTCCAACACCAAGAATGTAAGCACAGCTCCTTTCTTTTTTAAGATTTAAAAACTGAGCAGCAGATTAAGTAATAAAGGAAGCCTCTGATCCAGGATCCACTAGCGCTCGCAGTTGCAAAGGTTGACCTGCAGATGTCATAACCTTTATGAGGGCCGTAGCCAGAAGAACAGTTGACTGCATGTTGTCGGCTATAAACGCATTGTAGGCTGAAGCAGTTTCAATGGAGGATATGGGATTTTCTGATAATCCCGATTGAGATAATTGGGCAGAAGAGGAGGCTGCTTGGTTTGGTGGAAGAACAGCTCCCGTTGGAGCGTGTTCACTAGCATGCATTGCATTAGTTGGATCGGTCATGTGCAGTAATGAATGATGCTTTTGGTGACATTTAGAGCACGTGAAAATGCTTATGCAGTTTTGGGTAAAATGTGCACTTGACAGACAATTGAGACACAACTTCTTTTTCATTTCAAATTCAACCCTTTTTTTGATATGAAATGCCTTAAATTTGAAACAATATCGAATCGAATGTAGACGAACTTGACATAGTGAACACTTATTCGAGACTGTTGAGTTGTGAGCGCGAATTGCATCCGATGAAAATTTAGATTTGGATTTTTGTTGATTAACACCATACACCACAACATGAGGATTGTCCAATCACATCCAAGGTTCTTGATCTCACTAGAATGAAATCCTCTAATATGCTATATTTCGGATAATCTACATGAGCTGAAATGTGGGATTCCCAAAGCCCTCGTGTAGTAAACGGGAGTTTTTGTACCGTGTGAAAAATAAGAACATCTTCCCATGAATCTACAGGCACACCAAGATTTTTGAGAGATTGTTTGGTTTCATTTGTCGTACCCAATAATAATTTTAGATCATTGGATGATTCCTGTATAAGTTTAGGTTGATCAAAAAGCAGTTTTAATTGATTATCTTTTAAAAATCTAATATTTTGAAACTGTTTAATTAGTAACGCCCATGCCGCCTCAAAATTCGTCTCTGTGTTTCGCAGCATTCGCGACGCTTCAACGGTTAAATTACTCTTCAAATATTGTAGCTTATGAGCATCGGAAATCGATGTGTTTTTATTGACCAAGCCTTCAAATAGACCTTTAAATTCTGGCCACATTTACAATTACTGGAACAAGAATTATTTTGAAGAGGTCGAAATCATCAAGGTTCAGAAGTGGTAACCCAATCTTGAAGATGATATGTGATTTCAAAACCTTGCCATGAATGCTCATCAAATGGTAAAGCTTCGTTATTTCGCCTGGCTTAACGGGAAGTCTGGCTGAGGAAGGCAGATTTGCCCTTATCTTGTCGATCTCTTGCTTAATTTGAATAGGTGAAATAAGCTGAGGGTTTATTTTGCCATGATGGGTATCGATCTCAACGTCTATTAGAGAAGCTTGTGCCCTTTGAAATTGTGAACATACTAGAATGAGCTGAATCGCGATGGAATTAAAAAGCTGTCGCAGTCTTTCTTGATGATACTCTTGTCTAGTACCGTTCATTACCTCCGCAAACTGCTGTAGGTTTTCATCTATCTTCTTGAAATGAGACACTGTATCTTGCTTATTAGTTTTTATAATATTTAAGGTGGCATCAATTACTGAGGTTTGGTTTCTCATAAGGTTAATGATGTGACCTTCATCTTGTTGAATTAAGTTTATTGTGGCAGCCATGTTTTTGGTGTATTCTTCATCAAGAACCCCAAATAAGGCATTAGCCACATTGCCAACGAAGTTAAGGGCACCACGACGAGATCTCTTAGTAGCTGGATCTATTGTCAAGAGGTCATTATCCCTTTTAATCTCTATACTAAGCCGGTCAAATTGAAGCATTGCTGCCTTGCAAGTCTCATTTTTGTTTGGTAACAAATGACAAATGTCTGCTTGTTTCTTCCTATAACTTGTTATGGTATGATATTCGGTCCAATAAGGGTCCATGTCATAATACGCGATTATGTTCCAGTTGCTTGAGGTTAAAGCTAATGTTCCACCATTCTCGAAATAGATTCCTGGTTGAGACTGAAATGGTTGGACATTGACTAGGGCACCTGCTATCATAGGTATTAATATGAATATCAAAAGCATAACAAGTGTTGATGACAAAATTGAAGACTTGATCCTCTTTTTTGGAACTGGTTCATCGTCAGACTTGGATCGTGAACGTGTTAAAGTTGATGAGCAATGGGCCACCGGATTATTTTCTCTCGTATTAGTTTCATCATCCTGACTTGAAATTGGAAGCGGAGCCAATCTGTGTATGGCACGGCGGAATGTACCATTGAGTGTCCGTACATCGGCTTCTCGAACCAACCCATAATCACCAGTTATAACAATCCTGATACGTCCAAGCGGCCATTTCAAACTTGGGATGTTATCTTCCTTTATTATAACCATCATTCCGGGCTCTGCATTATGGCACCTTTCCTTCCATTTATACCTGTGCTGAAGTTGATTAAGATAACTACGAGGCCAGCGGCGCATCTTTAAGATGGCTTACAAGATTCCAACGAGCAAGTAAGCCTTTATTGTGTGGTACAGCTGTGGAATCAACATTAGTGACGAGCGGTTCTACAACGAGAAAATGAACAGGAGTTAGTGCGGTGAGGTCATTCGGGGAGGACGACATAGGAGTTATGGGTCTTCAGTGACGACTGTTTCCAGTTCTTCGTAGGTTAATGATGCTCCTGCAATAGTGTGCTGTAGAAGATGTTTTGATGATTTACAGCAGCCTCCCACAAGCCTCCGAAGTGGGGTGAACGAGGTGGAATAAAGTGAAAGTCGCATCCCTTGCTTATACATGATGACGATATTTGATTTCTTTCTATCTCGGTTTCCATGAAGGCCATTATCTCCAATAATTGGTTTTTGGCACGAAAAAAATTAGTTGCGTTGTCACAATAGATATTTCTACAATGACCACGTCTGGCCATAAAACGCTTAAGAGCGCCTATGAAGCCTTGTGCAGTCAGATCAGTTACGAGTTCCAAATGACAAGCCTTGGTAGAAAAACAGCAGAAGATGGCAATATATGACTTTTGTGGTTTTCGCCTCTTATTTTATAGTGCGTAGAATACCTGTGTTGATAAATGGTCTGGCTCGTTGGATTCTATTGGCGCGCAAATTTCCCATCTGTTGAGACAAAAGGCTGCGCGAGTACATTTAACACACTTATGCAAAACTGATCGAGCAAGAATCTTTCCCTTAAATGGCTAAATGCTCTGCCTGGCCATATAAAGCATTGCATGCGGCCCCACATGATTGTTATCTGCGTGAATTTTAGTCATTAGCATTTTGGTGAAAGGATGATCATATGGCAAAAGTATGGGGTGCTTAGCGTCGTATGTTAATGATGATGCTTCTTAGCGACCACCTACACGAATCAAGCCTTCTTCATCTAGAAACGGTGCAAGGCTCTTAAACTGGTTTTTATTTGGCAGTTCATTTCCATTATTTAAAATCTCGGTTTCCTCTTTGAACTTATTTTGTTGTATTAATTGGAATATCTTTCTTTTTGAGTGGGTAAGTTCGATAAATGATAAGGGGCCATTTATCAACTTGATATTACCTATTTTTTTCTCTAATTCTTCAACTGACAACTTCGTGTTCTTGTTGGCCTTGGATAATACCACCCTTTGTTTAAGATTGTGGATATACCTCAGTATGTAAGCGACTAATCTCTCTGCAATTTCAAAAGAATTTTTATGATTCAGTGATGTTAAGACTTCTTCTTGTTGCAAGGGTGGAAAATGAACTGCAGTTCCGACAGAGAAGTGATTGAAGCGGGTCCGTGTAAGAACTTTGGCCCATAGAACCAAATATTACAATTTTGGAGACGTTCAAGTGCCAAACCACGTGAAAGTACATCAGCTGGGTTTTCTTTTGAGGGGACATGTTGCCATTGTTAAAGTATTGTATTTTGTTGGATACGCGATACTCGATTAGCAACAAAGATGGGAAGTAAGGCAGAAGACAATGAATTAATCCAAGCAAGAACGATTTCAGAGTTTGTCCATAACAATGTCGCATCGTTACTTATCTTCAGGTCTCTTTGCAGACGAACTAATAGCTCAGTGGCGAGGACTGCTGCACAAAGCTCTAGACGAGGAATAGTTGCTTGTTGGGCTAATTTTCTTTGCTTTGATGGTGCTACTCTTGACTTGGAGCATAATAGTCGCACCGTGATAATATTGTCACTGCTTTAAGATCGAACGTAAACTGCTGCCACATAGGCCTTTTCGGAAGCATCAGCAAACACGTGGTATTGTATGCTTTTCGACGATTTGTGAGCAAATACGTGTCTATGAATTTTAATTTCGTGAGTGATTGTACCCTTCCCGATAATTGAGCCATGTTGTTTGCGGTGCTTGCGGTAATGCTGCATCCCAGTCGAGCTTCAATTCCATAATTTCTGGAGAAATATCTTTGCAATCACGACCACCGGAGCCATAATACCAAGTGGATCGAATAGATGAGCGATGTCGGAATATGCAGTGCGCTTGGTTATTCGCACCTTATTAATCCAAGATGTTTTGACACAGAGTTTATCAGTATCGATCTACCCGTAGAAGCCACCACACGGGTGCACGGTGAGAGTGCAAAGCCGCGGAGTGCTGCTGCCTGTGTGTTTTCTTTTTAAATAAAATAAATACGAAAAAAAAAGAAAAAAAAATATTTCAATCTCGAGCGCGAACCGAAATCATTAAGTGCCCGTGTTGCGTTAATATTTAATATGCGTTTATTTGATGCTACAACACCAAGTCATCACTTAAATTAAAAAAAGAATGCCCACTAACAGAAAAATACTCGCAGTAAGCATTCCTTGAATCTTTTCCTTTCCTTATCTCACCCACATACGATTTTATTTGAACATTGCGGTAAATCCGAATGAACAAGTCTAATCGTTATCGGATAGATTAATTAATGCTCCATAAATGACCAGGGGCGGATCAAATACATTTTATTGTTAAGGTATAACACTGTCAATACTTTGTATTGTGAAGCTCAAATTGGGATTTAGTGGTGTATTGATTATAGATAATTGTCCGTCTTTGTTTTTTTTAGTTCTGTGTTTTAAAATGGTAGGTAAGTTCATAGTCGACTATGCAAACATTCGTGGACTTAGGACTTCTATGCTGCCTATGTCCACTCTGTGATGAACAGACCAGCTGTATTCGCACTAAGTGAAACACAAGTTGGGGAAAATACTGATAACGATTAATAAGCGCATCATTCATATATGTTTTCTTTATAGAAGCCCAAATTTAGACATTTCAACTTCTAACGAATTTGATGCTTTGTCTGACTCCATTCCAGGAATTGTTTCCCGTTACCCTCACACTGAAATTGTTATTACGGGCGATTTCAATGTACACAATTCCAGTTGGCTTCGCTTTTCTGGCCAGACAACACCCGAAGGAAGGTGTGTTGAGATTTTCGCTTACTCAGCTCGTTGATGAGCCAACCCGAATTCCTGACATTGCAGGTCAAACCCCCAATACTCTAGACTTTTTTCTTAACTCCGATCCTGATAAATGCACAATTCGTGTATTATCGCCTCTAGGCACATCTGACCATTGTGTCATCTCTGCAAATTTCTCGTGCCAACTCAATTTAGTTAAAGAAAAAAACCCAAGGAGAACCTTTGGCAATACGAGAAAGCCAACTGGGACGGCCTCAATAACTATTTCAGGACCTTTAACTGGTCACTATTCTTCCTCGATAGTGACATTGATTCCAGGGCAAACATGGTTACAAATTTAATTCTTTTAGGAATGAGAAACTTTATCCCAAACAGGTCGAAGAGTATCAAACCTAAGGAAAACTCATGGTTGGATTCGAGCTGTAGAGAGGCTATCAGGTTTTCACTGATGAAAACCAGAAAAAGTTTCAGCAAGCTAGAAAGGCCTGCAATGTTCATATTCGAAAAACCAAATTTTTACATGAGCAAAAAACTCGGCAAAAATACTGCAACGTCCCAAAGGCAGTACAAATTTTTGGTCATTTGTAAAAAAAGTAAAGAATTCTTCGTCATCATCAGTTCCTACGCTCGTCTTCAACGATATCCCTGCCATCAGTTCTCAAGAAGAAGCAGCTCTGCTTGCTGCCCACTTCGCGGCAAACTCAACGCTGACCGCAGGTGTTAGAACTCCTCCTGTACTCGAGAGCGTAAATGATTTTATGGGACCAATCTTCTTTCGCACTCGTTCAGTCGCAAGAGTATTGAAAGATCGCTTTTCCATCGGTCCTATTCCTCTGGACTCTTTCCGAGTACATGGAAAACAGCATTTGTTCAGCCTATCCCTAAAAAAGGCGAATCTTCTGCACCCTCAAACTACCGACCAATTGCACTAACGTCCCTTCTTTCTAAAGTCATGGAAACACTGGTTAATTTTCAGCTTAAGAAATATCTCGAAGAACGAAAGCTTCTTAATGACCGGCAGTACGGCTTTCGTAGCAACAGGTCCACTGGTGATCTGGTGGTTTATCTTACCGAAAAGTGGAACCAATCTCTCCATCGTTTTGGTGAAAGCAAAATTATTGCACTTGATATTTCTAAGGCATTTGATAGAGTTTGGCACCAAGTCAATGCGTGCATTTGGACTCGATGAATCTCTTCTTCGTTGGATTAGTAATTACCTTTCAAACCGCTCAATTCAAGTTGTATTGGACGGTTTCAAATCTGATATTCACAAAATAAATGCTGCTGTGCCCCAGGGCTCTGTTTTGTCTCCGACTCTTTTCCTTATATTTATCAATCACTTATTATCTGAAACAACTAATCCAATCAATTGTTTTGCTGACGACAGTACTCTCAGCTTTTCATATTCGTTTCCAGATTGACATCCATGTTCTTCGGATGTTGAACTGCAACGGCAGCGTATGATTAGTTCTTTTAATTCTGATCTTGACAGCATTGTACAATGGGGAATAAGAAATCGCGTAGAATTTAATGTTTCTAAAACTCAATGTTGTCTTTTGTCGTTAAAGCAAAACATACCTCCAATGCCACTATCCATGAGCGGCACTTGCATTGAAGAAACAGAACACCTCTCAGTTCTGGGTATGTGCATTACAGACCACCTTCTGTGGAATGCCCACATATTTGACATCGCCAAGAATGCTGCGAGGTGTTTAGGTTTCCTTCAAAGATGCAAGAACTTCTTCACCCCGTCTGATCTGGCTACAGTATATAAAGCATATATTCGACCGAAACTCGAGTATAATTCCCATATTTGGCAGATGCTCCTATAACCCACTTGAGTTTTCTAGATAGAATTCAAAAAAGAGCTTTGAATATGATAGGCGACCGAACATTAACAGAAACGTTTACATCTCTTGGGCACCGCCGTAATGTTTCGTGCCTTTCGTTATTTTATCGTTATTTTTACAAACAATGCTCTAGCGAAATAGCCAGCTGCATTCCTCCCCTGAAACGATTCAACCGTAATACTCGAACTGCACCATGTAAGACCTACGGTTTTTATGTGTTCATTGATACTGCTGTTGAAATCGAGCTCGGTTTTTCTAACCTCGATTGGAATACCCTTAAGAAGAGATGCATGATTTGCGCATCACTTCCTTAACTTAAAACCGCCAGCTTGTAATATTTCTTGCAGCTCTGATTGAGTTGCCAGCAGTTCGGTTATTTTATCGGAGCCAGTTAACACGTCATCTACGTAGAAATCTCGAGCCAGTGCCGCTGACCCTAATGGAAATCGGTCCTTGTTCTCCTGAGCCAATGTTTGCAGACATTTTGTGGCCAAATATGAGGCGGAACTGGTGCCGTAAGTGACTGTTTGCAATTTAAATCATTTCACAGCATTATTGGAGCTGTCTCTCCACCAGATTAATTGGTATTTTTGATCGTCATCACTTATCCGTATTTGGCGGTACATCTTCTCGATGTCCGCGGTGAAGACATATCTCGGAATACGAAATCGTAGTAACATTGTAAATACTTCACCTTGAATAGTTGGACCAGTATGCAGGATATCATTAAGTGATAAGTTCGTCGATGTTTTTGAAGAGGCGTCAAACACTACTCTCAGCTTAGTAGTGCTGCTGTCAGGTTTGAGAATGCAGTGGTAGGGCAGGAAATAATTTGGTTTGGTAATGCTGCCCAAATTCACTTCCTTCATATGACCGAGTTGCTGATATTCCTTCATGAACTGCCTTTATTGTTCTTTAAGTTCTGGTGAGTTTGCTAGCCGGCGCTCAAGAGAGATGAATGAAGACGGTTTGGATTTCCCATGAACGGCAATTGGAGTACAAACTGACCGCTGGCATCTCTACTTGCAGTTTGAGTGAAGATTGTTTCGCACCGGGCTTCTGCTTGAGTGAGACTACCCTGGGTTGATGTTGGATCCTCTAACCACCAAAACTTCTCAATTTGCTTGTCCAGATATTCTTCTGCTGTACAGATTCCACATGATGCCATCATATTGCAATTGGTGGTCGAGAACTTGCCCACAACTATCCAGCCGAAGACGGTATTCTGCAAAGTTGGTTGGCAATCTCCTAGGGATATCTGTCCTACAACCAAAGTTGAATACAATAATTCTGCTCCGATGAGCAGATCTATAGGCCCTGGTCGTTAAAAATGTGGATCGGCTAGTACAATGTTGTTTGGTATGTTCAATTCTGACGTGTTAATGGTTCGTGATGGCTGTGGTGAAATGATCTTTTTTAGAATGTGTGCTTCTACTCTAGAAGAAAACCCGTTTATTCTCGAAAAAAATTCAAAGTTGCTTCTTGATTGCGATGCCTGGCGGTTTTGTCCGATGCCTTCAATACATGGTGTCTCAAAAGTTTCTTTTAGTCCCAAAGTCTTTGCTAACTTTTTAGTAATGAGGTTGACCTGCGATCCAGAATCCAAAAGCGCTGGACAAGTTATTTCGTTTCCAGATTGACTCTTTACATTAACCATTACCGTTCCAAGTATGACGCTTGCTTGTTGCTTCGAATTCGGTTCCGTAGCAGAGGAACAAAGGGTTGCTGAATCCACAGCGGAGATTGTTTTGCCAGGTAATGCTGGTGAGATTGTGCCCTTTGGTTTTGCTTTCTCATTTCAAAGGAATAGTGTGTTGTGTTTCTTTCCACATTTTGAACAGCACCTGGATGAGCAGTCAGTCGAATAATGCACTAGTTTCATGCAATTTATACAATGTTTTGCCCTCCTTACTAGGTTTAAACGGTGTTGTGGACTCATCCGCAGAAATGTTTGGCAAGCCAACAACTGATGATGCAGACGACTTGCAGACGACGCATGTCGATTCAGCTGATACTATTGTTGTAAATGCTTTGTTTTGACGCCGCTGGTCCTCTGCTCCTTTTTTAAGACTTTTCCCCAGCGTTTATAGGGATTGAAAACGGAGCTCCAAGAATTCTAAGAATTGCTTGATTGAAGGGAGATTTATTGGATGTTTCAATGATTGCTCTCATAGAGCATGTGTGTTTCTGTCTATATGTTTTATGAGTATATGAAGCAGAAGAGGGTCCCAATTTTCCGTCTTCACGTCCAAATTATGAAGACTAAGCAGACATTCTTTCGTCGTATCGTGAAAGACTTGATTCCCGACGCACTTTCATTTTGCATTTTGGGTTGAGTCATTATCTTGTTTAACAAGGCTGTTATGAGAAGACGCGTATTTTCGTATCGGCTTGCGATGGTCTCCCAAGCTGCAATATAATTGGCGTCTGATGATGAAAAGTGCGGAAGTAGTCTTTCAGCTTCTCCTGTTAGAGTAGCCTTCAGATACCACATCTTTTGGCACTGTGGAATGGCCTGATTGTGTACCAATTCCACGTAGAGGTCGCGAAACTGCACCCATTTTGAACAGTTCCCATCGAACTTTGGTAATACTACCTTTGGCAGATTTGACGGTTGAAATGACTGTGGCATGGGTGTTGACCTTGCTCGTGATTGACCATAAAGCGTGGTTAATGCCTTATGCACTTCACTCTCTATAACGAAGTAGTCATTAATGTTGTAAAGGCCGGCATGCGGCTCTTCCAATAGGTCCCATATCTTGTAATGGAACCTTTGTACAACCACCTAGTGTTGCTCAATTGTCTTGAGCCTTATCGAATAAAACTCTTCTGGCCGTTTTTCGTCATCTTCAGTAAGATGCTTAAGAGAGTTTTGTACCATTTTTATCATTGAAGATTGTTTGTTGATTAGCCTTGATATTTCGACGGAATCTCGAACTTGGCCAGTTGACGGCATAACTTGTGTAACGGTTGCCTTTGGAACAGTCCCCGTTTCCTTACTGCCTTTTTTGATCTCTTCAGGAATGATGGCCTGAAGAGTTTGCCTTATTTCTTCATAAATTCTTCGGACCTTATCATACGTATTGGAATGTATGTAGGGGGTATCCGTCTTGACATAAGCTTTGACTCTTTCGTGGTTTTCATGAAATTCCACCCAAAGAGTTTCTATTAGCTGCAATTTTTTTTGTTTGTAGTCTGCCGTTTTTCGGTCAGAACCATCCTTCGCGATGTTTGTTTCGATCCGCTGAAGTTCTTCGGATATTGCCTTTTGACGGGCAACAATTTTGTACACCTCAACTTCATCCATGTTGGTGTTCTAATCTGAGGTAAAACCTTGGAGACTATAACTCTGGAATACTGTAGCTAAACCGCTTATGAATTGCTGAACTTCTTAGGTGTGATGACAATATGAGCGGGAACTCTGGAACGCTAGACCACTGGAACTAGCCAATGAATGTGACCCTTGCTGAAACGTTCTTTATTCGAACGGGAAATATACTTTCAAGTGTTAAAGCCCTTGAAACGCTCTACGAGTGACGAGTGTTCTTTTGTGTTTAAATCACGTCGGGGTCACCAATGTTTATATCGGAACTGTTTTGAACCGATATGCTAGACAGGGTGCAAAACCTTGACCAGCTCGAAGCTTAAAATTATCGGAACTCTTATGGACCGATATGCTGGGCAGGGCATATAAACCTTGACCAGCTCGATGATTTATACAGAAGGTTCTATGTACCTGTGTATATTATGTGATTGTTGAATTATTGCGCCTTACCACTGGTGGGGGGAAGCAAATAATTATATTAAGAACACTCGTCGAATTGTGATCATGAAATGATGATTTTTATTAACTTAAGGTGGTAACTCTGTTCATATCTTTAAGTGCTATAGTTTGCTCCCGAGTAATTCGCGTTTCTATGTGGTTATAAACCGATCTTAAATATTATAAACACTAACAATCTATTTATAGTTGTTGCATTTCTCATTTTAATTGAAATTTGTGGTGATACAGTACTTAGTTTTTGCAATTTCTAAGAAATCTTATTTCCTTTAAAGCAAATACTCTAAGTGAATATTTTAAAATATTTTTTTTTGATTTTTTATTTTTTAAATTTTAAGTTTTGAAAACAATCAATAATTAAAATCTGAAAGGAAATATCAACAGCTTTTCAATAAGTGGTAAACGATTTCTGTGCTTAGCGTATTTCCTAAGTTATAGTAATTTTTGTGAAAAACCCATTTAATTCGACCCGTGGAATACCAATTCAAAGGATTGCCAACTTTTTTTTTTGTTGTTATTATTATTATTGTGTAGCTCACGTAAAACGCCCTTCGTATTTTGAATATGGATTCCTTAAGCTGTCTAGTCTGTAAAAAAACTTCTAGTGATGTAACAGTTTCTTGTGCCGTATGCTTGCAACTAGTTCATGCCAAATGCATAGGTATTAAAGGTAAGGATGCTGATAAATAAACTTCTGTAGCTGGCTTACGGTACTTTTGTGCTAAGCATGACATAATCTCGGTGGATAAATTACATTGGGAAGTCCTTAAACTCCAAAAAAACAATGTCTCCACAATATTTTCGGATATTCAAAAGTTATTCGATTTTGATGTTTTATCGTCAGAAAGAATGAGTGAAAGTTTTAAGGCCATTGAAAGTCCGCAAATAAATCCTGAAGTTCAAGTACCGTTGATTTTGCTGACGCCTTCACCGGTTTCAAATGAAAGTCGATCGGATCGATGTAAGAACCCAACGGAAAAAATTCTTCAGCAACAAAATAATCACCGGGAACCTCAAGTCTTGGAGAAATCTTCGTCGTCACCATCTTTGTTGCAACCTAGAACTCTCCGTTCAGGTCCGAAACCCCAAGCTGAGAACGATAAATTGGTAGCCGTATCAAAAAAACCTCAGAAACAACCAACAGTTCAATCCAATGATGAGTTTACTGGCGGCCCACCGGTTTCCTCAATAGCTTCCATTACGGATGAGAGGATTTCTGACCCGGCAGGATCCTCATCTGATGGTATTGAACTGTTGCCCTCAACTTCCGCAGTGGGGGGAGAAAAAACCGCAGAGGAATTTGATCTCGTTGCTATGGAAAGACCTTTGCCAATTTTTATTTCAAATTTTCCACAAACAACTAGTGAGTCAATGATATGGTCTTACTTACTAAAAAAATCACCAAATTTAGACTCTTGTCTTAACATTCGCAAAATGAAGCTGAATGCAGATCGGAACTACTCCTCCTTCATTATTGATGTAAAGCGTAATAATGATATTTTTAAATTATTAAATGATGAGAAATTCTGGCCGGTAAACTCAATAGTTCACCCTTTTCGGAAGCGACCTACTGTAGCCAAAAAGAGGTCAAATGTACGAAATACTCAATGAGTTATTTCTCAATGTTCTACCAAAATATTGGAGGATTGAAGACAAAACTAAAATCAATGTTTGCTTCAAGTCTTGGGTTTAACTATGATGCAATACTTTTTACTGAAACATGGTTAGATAAGGCTATTTTGGACAATGAAATACTATGTAGTTCGTACCAAATATTTCGGTCAGATCGGTCTTCCTTAACTAGCAGTAAAAAGTCGTGGTGGAGTTCTAATTGCCATTAGAAATTGCTACAACTGTAAAATTGTCTCTATGCCCTCAATAAGCGTAGAAATGGTATGTGTTACAACTCTCCTCAAAACTTTCCAACTTTTTATAGTCTGTGTCTACATTCCACCAAAAATGCATTGTGAACTTTACGATCAATGTGTTATAAACATTAAGTACATCGTTTCCCTGATGAATCCCAACGATGGGTTACAACTTGTTGGTGATTTTAATTTACCAGACATTGAATGGGACGTTCTTCAAGAAGATGACAAATTTTTGTCACCTACATCGTTGACATCAGAAACGAGTATTTCTTTTGTGGACTCAATGTGCTCTTTAGCCTTAAATCAAGTTAACCCGTTTAAAAATGAAAAAGTAATTTTCTCGACATCGTGTTCACGGATGATGTTAATGGCTTAACGGTGCAAGGATCATGCCCTTTATCGGATGATGTTAGATTTCAACCTTGCTTTGAAGTTTTAATGGAAATGCCGACCTCCGTTTGTGCTAGCCAATACGATCATGGCTATGAATTTGACTTCAAGAAAACTGATTTTGAAAAACTTAATATGGAATTTTCTCAATTTCACTGGGATAGTGTCTTTTTTTTAATATGGATGCTAGTAAAGCAACTGATACTTTTTATGAAATATTGTACAACAGCTTTTTGAAAACAATACTCGTTCGCCGCATCAAAATTGTTGATAATTGTGTTCCTTGGCTCACACCTTTCCTTAAAAGACTTAAAAACAAAAAAAAAAAACTCCACAACAAGCTCAAATTCAAGTTTACAGTTTCCACTGCACAAGAGTTCAGCAGAATAAGAAGAGAATTCCAAGTCAAATCAAGGGCTGCATATAAAAACTACATAATATCTATGAAAGCTAACCTATTACGGAATCCTTCATCTCTTTGGAAATTTGTTAAAAATAAGAGAAAAATAGCATAATTCCCGTCCTATATGTATTTGGATCAAATTTCTTCAAATGATGGGGTAATGATCTGTGATATGCTTGCAGAAATGTTTAAAGGCATCTACAAATGTAATAATGGATTGACTGGGCTGCATCAAATTACCTCTAACATGAGCATTACAAATGACTTGCCATTTATTCAAGAAAACGATGTGACAAGTACAATAAAGAAGCTAATATATTCATTTTCTGCTGGACCTGATAATGTTTCTTCCTGTGTTTTAACTGCTGTCATTCCTTGGCTAGTGCTTTACGTTATTTGTTTAACCTATTTCGTCGTCTTACGTTTTCCCGCATGCTTGGAAGTCTTCATTTATAATTCCACTTTTTAAATCAGGAAGCCGATGCAACATGCGTGACTACCAAGGTATAGCACAACTCAGCGTTATTCCCAAGATGATGGAATCTATAATAGTGCATGAGTTGATACATGGTGTAAAATCGCATCTATCGGACACACAGCATGGATTCGTCAAGGGCAAATCTACCATTACAAATCTGTTGGAAATTACATCATGCATAACAAAGGGATTCATGAATGGTCATCAAACAGATGTAATATACACTGACTTCTCCAAAGCCTTCGATCAACTTAATCATCAGCTGCTTGTTAGAAAACTTTCACTTTTCGGCTGGTCCCCAAAACTTGTGCAATGGATTGCAAGTTATTTATCATCTCGTACTCAATATGTTAAGTTCAAGTCTCATTTATCCAACCCAATAGATGTCAAGTCTGGCGTGCCTCAAGGAAGCCACCTGCGACCACTGTTATTCGTAATTTTTATAAATGATTTACCCTCTGCGATAAAATACTGTGATATACATCTCTATGCTGACGATGCGAAAATTTCATATTCATATAAAAATAATGCTGATTACCTTCAACTGCAATCTGATATTGATCATTTGCAGGAATGGTGTAATAAGAATGATCTCACACTGAACTCTAAGAAATGCAAAGTAATGACCTTCGCTAGAGTTAAAAATGTTTTCTTTAATGAATACTCGATAAATAATTCAAAACTTGAAAGAGTTAATTATTTTATAGACTTGGGAGTAATATTTAATTCAAAATTAGACTTCAGAATGCACATCGACTCTATAACTGCAAAAGCTTCTGTTCGTCTAGGAATGATTAAACGATGGTCAAAAGAATTCAACGACCCTTATGTGACAAAGAGCCTGTTTGTTGAACTGGTTCGTTCGATCTTGGAATATGGTTGCCAAGTTTGGTGCCCAAATTATTCCTGTCACATTGCCCGCATTCAAATCCATTCAAAAACAGTTTCTATTATTTGCTCTCCGTCATCTTAACTGGGATAATCATCACCATCTTTCACCATATCGTTCGCGACTTTTACTGATTGGTCTTAATACGCTCGAGGATAGGAGGTCATCACTCAATGCTGCATTCATATTTAAACTTTTAAACGGTGATATAAATTCTCCTTATTTGCTTTCCTTAATAAAATTAAATGTGCCATTCCGTCCAAGTCGAAATTATAAAATTTTGCGAACACATGAAACTACTTTAAACTACTTAAATAATGAACCGTTCTCTCTCTTTTGTAAACAGTTCAATAATTATAATTCCTTCGTAGATTTTAATCTTACTTCATTGAAATTTAAACAAATTATACTTTTATTCTATTTAAATCGTCACTAATTATGTAAATGTAATATTATTTGTATAATCCAAATAACTGTGATCAATTATGTATCTGTAGTTATAGTCAAATAAATAAATAAATAAAAAAATTAAAATAACATAAAATCCTATTTATACATCAAAATTGCTTACTTAGCTATAATTACAAAAATAAAATTACAGAATAAACATGGAAAAATAACTTTAACGAAACATAATACATAAATATGAAAAAGGTATGCGCTGGCTTAAATGCAAAAAAGTGCTTACTCGTGTGGGAAATGAAAATGTACGTATATCAAAAATAAAGCTAACAGTGAAGCTATATGCATAGAAAAAAGTATAGAGAGAAGCTGTTGCTAGTTCTGTTGGAATTAAGTTAAATGTTGGTATATTCCGATCTAATGGATTAGAAATATACATGTCCTTTGAAGAATCAAGGAAAATACTTGAAGCACCGGGTCTGGGGAGCTTGTGCTTGGAGTTGGTTTTTGTGACAGCACTTTGGTATTGGTATGCTTCCAACCAATATCCAACCAAGCTTTTTATTTCGTTATAAGATCATTTGAAATCTTGAATTCTCCTGGCAAGAATAGCTCAAAAAATATGCCGGCCCCTATCAACATGTCTATACGTTGATTCTTAAAGCTTGAAGAATCTGCCAGTCGTATATTAGGTGGAATTTTCCAGCGAGACATATTAATTTGCGCACTTGAATTATAGTCACATCGGATGTTCTTGACTCAAACGTTACATTAGTGACGAAATCTGCCTTACATTCTTTACCCCCTATTTCCGTTATTGGCAAACTCTTGCGACGTTGCTTGAGGCCCAACTCAGTGGCAAGGGATTGCGGTAAGAAATGTATTGCGAGCCTGAATCTAGCATTGCACGGCAAGGGATGCTCGTTCCGTTGGATGAAATGCAGCTTATAACCGCTGTGGCGAGATAAACCTGACGCATTCTTTCTGGCACTGTTGCAGTATTTGCTGATTTTGAGTTTAGGAAATTTTTATAACGCTTACCAACATTTGTTGAATTTTCTGGTTTGTTGATCTGCTTATTTGGAGAGTAGTCTAGCTTAGCCTGCTGTGGATGAAGAAGTGTGTTATGTCTTCCTTCGCATTTTGGGCATCCTCGGGACTGGCATGATTGGGCGAAATGTCCTTTCTTCAGGCAATTCTTGCACAGCATCAGCTTTTACACAGCTTTTCCTCGTTCCGGACCTGTAAGAGACAAAAAATTAGTACAGTTATATATGCCATGCTTACTTGAACTGCACATAGCGCAATCGATACTATTGGCACTAGTGGCAGCGACTAACGCTGATGTTTTTTTTCTCCTCACGACTGCAAATTGCTTCCAATGTTTGAAACCGTGATTCCACAAATTTAAGTAAGCTGGGACTCCTTCTGGGATCCTCTAAGTTTTGTTCGAACAGCGTCCTGCTCGAACTTGTCCAACTTTTGGAGCATTAGATAGACCACTATAGGGTCCCAATTGGTGACTTCGTATCCAAGATTATAGATTGCCTGCATTCCCTCCTTTGTCGTATCATGCAATCGTCTCAGACTGGAAGCTGTTCCAATTGCAGTAGATTGTGATAGCAATTTCGACAATTGATCTGTTAGCAACCACCTTCTGTTATCGAACCGATCAACAAGAGTATTCCATGCCACGTCATAATTTTTGTCAGTGGGCTGGAAATGCTGTATTAAACTGTGCGCTTCTCCTGTTACATTCGCACGTAAGAAGTATAGCTTTTGCGCAGCAGGAATCGGTTGGTCATGTATAAGCTGTTTAAACAGATCATAAAATTGACGCCAGTTGAGATAGTTTCCATCGAACTTTGGCAACTCAATTTTGGGCAATTTTATAGTTGGAGCGACTGGTGACTGTGATGGTTTCTCAATAGATTTGGGACTGTCTATTCGATCACACAGCTCCACCAACGCCAACTCAATTCGGTCTTGCACGTCAAAATAGCGTTCGACCTCGTGAATGAATATGTTTTGGTCGAGTCTCCTGAATAGTTCCACAACATCGCTCCAACTCCGCTCAATTGACCTGGACTTTATCTTGCAGTAAGCCTCGCTTTTTCCCAGAGCCAGCTTGGTGGAAATTCTCTCCAGCGTCTTCTCCAGGTTGCTTACGAGCAATAGAAAGATCTCCTTGGTGGTCGTTATGGAAGGCCTATTATTAGTTGCCGCTGCAGATGTTTGTTGGCTTCCTTCTGTGTCAACAGCAGGTGTCTTTTTCATTTTTTCATTTCATTTCATTTAATTTATTGCTAAAGATTTCTTACACAATAAGATACAACATCTTTTAAACTAGTGCAAGATTCAGTTATAATTTTCTATTTATATAAAACAAAATTCATAATAACAAGTGAAAAAAAAGCTGACAAATTAAGAAAAAAAGGCGAAGAAGTTGTCAAGAGAGACACCATGTATTTTTTTAGAGTGTGCAGAAGTATGTTCATATCTGCGCAGACCGAAAACATACCGTGCCACACTATTATAAAAAACATTTAGCTTCCTTTTGTCCCTGAAATCACAATTGCTAAAAATTTCGCAGCCATATAATAGCAGGGGAATGAGAAGTGATTTGGCTAATATCATTCTTGTTTTTATTGGTGTAATTTGTTGAGTGGTCCATAACATTCTTAAGCCTCCATACACTCTTCCGATGGCTATATTTATATGATTTGTTGAGGTAAGGGTTCTGTTAAATACCACTCCTAAGTTCTTTGCTGAATCAACAAACTGGATGGGAATGTTGTTGAGCAATAATGAGAGAAAATAAGAAGTATCTACAGAGTTTCTTGAAATAATAAGGCACTTTGTCTTTGTTGGATTTAAACAGAGTCCACTAGATTGTGACCATGGAAGGACCTTATTTAAATCTTCATTTATCTCCCAAGCACCGTTTTCAATTAAGCCAAGAGAACAACTGTATCGAAGCTGAACGTCGTCAGCATACATATGAAACGACGAATTGAAACCCAGAGACGGAAGGTCATTTATATATATAGTAAATAAAAGAGGTCCAAGAATTGATCCTTGAGGAACACCTCGGCTTAGCGGAAGGAAGGATGATGTTTGATTATAAGCAACGACTGCTTGATACCTTGACGATAAATACGAAAATAGAAGCTTTGTTGATGATGATGCAGACCCAAATTTATCTGTCAGTTTATTGCATAAGATATGGTGGTCAACGGTGTCAAAAGCCTTCGAGAAGTCCAAGAGTGTGAGGAAGGTAACCTTATTCTTATCTATATTCTTCCGTATTTCTTCAACTACATTCAAAAGAGCTGTCATACAGCTATGGCCTGGACGAAATCCGGATTGATTTGAACATAGCATATCATTTTGATCTAAGTAATGTCTTATTTGTGAATTCATAATTTTCTCAAGGACTTTCGATAAAAATGGTAAAATAGCTATTGATCGGCACTCGTAACGTTTTTTTGGTATAGTAATGATTTTAGTGCGTTTCCAAGTTGCAGGAAAAACTGCAGTCATCAAGACAGTGTTGAAAAGATGTCTAATGGGTTTTAAGGTATATGGAAGAGTTGCCTTTAAAAATACCGGATGAACATCATTGAAACTAACTGAATTAGATTTAATAGATAAGCAGAACTTAAGAACATCCTCTTCATTCACGGTGGAAAAACTAAAACCATTGGAAGATATGCTGTTTGTATCCAAATAAAAGTAGACAGGTCTACCGTTTTGTTGAAAGGATGAGAGTGATATGAAGTTTTTATTCATTTCATTGCAGTTAATACCATTATTTGAATTATTTATGTGTTTACCAACCCCTATATCTCTTAAATTTTTCCAAAGCTTATGAACAGCCAGAGAAGGATTTAGTCTTGCAGAATAGTATCGTTTTTTTTTTGGGTTACAAAAAATACATTGAGCAGGGTACTTGAATCCTTGGTGAAGTGTGTTGGAGCCGATGTATTCAGTGGATGCAAACTGAGAGCTTTCAGGACATCAGTGTCTTTACCTAACTCTTGGAAACTTTCTGAGTTCGTGCCTTCCCATCAGCAGAAGTTTCCTGAAGTCCGTTATCTATTTCGTCTATGCGAATGTTAAGATCACTTAACATTCGCTCTTTGATCTTTCGTATTGCTTCGTAGTAGTCTTTTTTGAAGTACTGATGGTCAAGCTGTTCAGCGAATTTATCCCGGATAATGCTATCCGTCTCATCGAAGCTCTGCCAATTTGTTTCTAAATTGGCTCGACGCTCCACCAAGTAGCTTAAGGTTTCCTTGTTTCGGAATCCTTTGCATAATTGCGGCTTATGCGGCAAATTTCATCTCCCAACCTTTCCTGGTTTTCAGAGTAATACTCCAAGTCCATTACACTAACACTTTCCTGCTTAACTCATTTTTTTTTTTTTTTTTTAGTTCTTTAGTTCACACAACACTTAACCACGCAAACAAAAAAAAATCACTTGAAATTACAGTTATTTTAAAGAAAACAAAATAAAGCAGACAACTAAACTTTTAAAGTTAAATATCCTGTCACGGTCGCCAAAATGTAAAAAAGTGGAAGCCACTACGAACAAGAAATAAAGCAACGACTTCGGCGGTTTACTAACGACTCCATCAGTCAACACATTTATTTTTCGAAAGTCTATACATTAGAGTTTGGCGATACACAAGAATTGCAAGCATGCAAAACTGTGTTGCACGTGCAATACCTCAACTGTGGGACCCGACATTTATAATTGATATTTTGGATACACGATACGCTTGAACCTGAATTTATTGGATTGTTCTCACAGTTGAAGTATTGCTGACAATACTTTTAACAGCCATAATGGGAAAAGAGTAATGGCACCAAGCTATACCCATGTATAGTAAATTCTGATAAATCAGTATTTACTCCAACCTGAGTTTCACTTAATGCCAAAACAGCTGGGCGGAATTGAACAGTGTAGACGTACACGTGAAAAAAATTCTTTCTTAAACCGCGAACATTAGAGTACACGACACAAAAATCACTTGCTATTTAAAAATACTTATATTCAAAACACAACTCTGACTAAGTCGAACTATGCTGTGGTGGTGTTATGTACATAAGACAGCTTGCATACAAAAAATCAATTTAAACATTCAGCACAATAGTTCAAATTCAGATGCCCTTATCTATTTACCGCAAGCATACGATGCCTAAAGTAGATAAGAAAGAGGCAGTTAAGCACTACGTGTAGTGCCCCGTGGCTTAGTGGTTAGTGTGTCGGACTGCTAAGCGAATGAGCCTGGGTTCAAATCGAGCTTATAGCCACCTTTTTTTCTGGGGTACTGCCTCTTGCGAGGAATTGACAAAACCTCCAAGAGTAAAATTTGTCTCGAAAAAGTGCATCTCATCTAGCCGTTCGGACTCGGCGGTAAACTGTAGGTCCCTTCCATTCTTGCAGATTAACAACACACACACAGGAATGGTTGAGAGTATAAGTCACTAGGCCTTGGCTCCTTAAGGAGCTTTCGCGCCAATAAATTTATTTTTATTTATAGTTAAGCACAAAGACGCGAGTGGATATTATTTTATTCTTTACAGCACACGCAAGGGGTTTTTTTCATTTTCTCAAACGAGTGTGTATTATTTTTTTTCAAACACTCGCGCCAACAATGCGCAAATAATTTTTTTTTTTACTTTTATTTTCAATTATTTGTGCGCGCACCTCGACGTCTGGCCTGCCTTGATGAGCTTAAGATCGACACTTTATACTTGCAAGATGGGTGTTTTACGTGCGTGGGGTTAACCACCCGATGGAAAAATTAAAATGCTGCGAAGCAACCAATAGCCTAAAAAAAAAAAACAAACAACACAAATGGTGACAACTTGCCGATTCAAAAATACGGACACTCACTAACGAGTAAGAGAACCTTCTCCTCAATCCCTTCGCCAATCTTGGGGTGGAAGATGGAGTTAGCGTTGGTCCCGCTGACGATGACATGGAGAGTATTGTAAGTTTCAGCGTCCATCGCGAGCTCCAACCTCTTCAGATTGTCAACCTCATCCAGACTTAGAAGGATAAGGAACTTTAGGATGACAATCAAACGACTTGGCATGAAAAAGTGGGACGAACTAACCGAAACGGACCGGAAAAGACTACATAGTGCGCATGCATATCTTCAGGAACAGCAGCTAATAAGGAACCAGCCTACTGCTAGTATATCGTCAGCGGCTGCCTCTGGGGATAGAATGTGCGCTCATAGTTTGATGAGACCACCCGCTCCGCGGATTGGTTAAGACCACCCAAAGCAAGGGCTGGTGTCATCAAAACCTTTTCATAAAGGCACAAATACAACGGACTTTACGGAAAAAACCCTTGAACAGTCTAAATCAGACTCCAGGTGTTGCACCGAGCCTCTTGCGCTAACGGATCGGGAGGAGAGGAAGACCGACAAGGAAGAGAAACAAATTCTACGGAGACAACAACGAAACGCGACTCAGTGCGAAAGACTCGAATTCCCTAACGGAAAATGAAAAGCAAGCAATAGACAAAGCTAAGCAAACGCTACTGACGATGCCCGAAACGACCACAAGACCACAACGGACAAGGACAAAGACAAAGAGGACGCTAAATTGCCTGAGTTGGGAAAGGAAAGCCGACAGCTCTCGATCCCAATATCGGCTATACTGAGAACACCCGACTTGACTGACATCGGACCTTTTGCGAGCACGTCCAAAAGAGCAAGGCACAACATCACTAGCTGGACAATTTCGCCAAGCAATAATAAAAAAAGCAGACTATTACTATTAACCATTGTAGGACAACAAGTAGCCGTGGTTGATTACGGCAATCCTACACGGAGACTCACAGAAAGTAAATGGCAATAAATAGAACTGCGAATCCTTGACACAGTCAATGAGGCTATCCTAAAGAACGGACCACTCTCACTTTTTGGTACCCTCAAAACTGTTCAGGGCTTGAAAGTGATGACATGCGAAGAAAAATACACTCTCACATTGCTTCGAGATTTCATCGCCAAGACCTGAGCTCTCTGGCCGAATGCCAATTGAGAGGAAAGAGATCGTGCAACTCACCAGGCCTAAAGCTAGGCTCATTGTGCGTGGACCTCCTATCTCAAAAGATCGCATCGAAAGATACCTCAGATCTCTCAACACTGAACATCTCAGTCAAAACAGGGAAGTTGTTCAGATGGGAAATCAGGAACCAGAAGGTACAGAAGTGGTACTGCTGCTCAATCACAAATCAATACCACTTCTGAAAAAGATTGGCTACAAAGTCCGCATCGGTGCAAACTAAAACTTCTTAGCCAGAAGGGTAAGGAAGAGGCAGCTAATACTAAAAAATGTTTAAGTTAATACAAATCAATTCCCATCACAGTTAAGCCGCCAGTGCCAACTTAATCCACCTTTATGGAGGCCAAACAAGTGGACCTAGCCCTTAACCAAAAACCCTGGATGGCAAAATTAAGGGCGTAAATTCAAAGGAACTTACGCTGTATAAGACCACACATGTAGGCACAAACAGTAATTTTAGACCTTGTATAATAGCTAGAAAACAGTTAAATCTTTTTCTTCTTTCCAAATACAGTGACCTTGACCAAATAACGGTGAAATTAAAAAGGCATGGACTCCCACCGTTAATTCTCGCATCATACTACATGCCATGGGACGCGACGGAGGGACCACCAGCGGAGCCTACCAGCCTAATTTACAAAAATGGGACCTAGTGATGGGATGTGATACTACCTCACATCACATTCAATGGGGAAGCACGGATATTAACACTAGAGGTGAGTTACTTTTTCAATTCACTATTGCAAATAACGTTCTTGTAGCGAAAAGGGGTAATGAACCAACTTTTGTTACCAAAAATAGAAAAGAGGTACTTGATGTTACTCTCACAAGTAACTCAGATGCCCTTGAGAACCAATGGACGGTATTGAAGGAAGAATTATTCTCTGATCACAAAATCATTGAATTCCTTATACCCCACCTAAAAAAGCTCCAACAACCATTTAGAAATCACAGAAAAACCAACTGGGATATTTTTTATGTTGAGGTTGGAACCAGAGTTAAGACACTCAAAACAAACACAAAAGTGAATGAACCTGAGTGTATAGACAAGCTCACAAATGATTTAACAAGCATTCTCAGGGAAGCACTTGAGAAAGCATACCCTCTTAAGACAGGCAAAATGAGAAAAAAGACAGCACCATGGTGGAGAGCCGAGCTAGGAAACATCAGAAAAGAAATAAGAAATCTTTTCAACGTTGCCAAACGCACGGGAACAGACAATGATTGTGAAACCTATAAATCTAGTCATAGAAAATTCAAAGCTGAGACACAGCGCGCCAAGCGAACTTCGTGGAAAACTTTCTGCAGCGAAGTAGAAAATACCGCTGAATCAGCGAGACTCAGAAAGATCCTTGCCAAAGAACCTATTGCTCTAGGATCTCTCAAGGATCCCAATGAACACTGGACAGAGTCTTGTACTGAGGCACTGCAGCTCCTAGTCAAACTCATTTCCCTGGATGTAGCTACGATGAGAGTAACAATCCAGAAAATGAGTATCATGAACGAGTAGCACCACCGGATACTATAACGGAAGAAAGAATAAAATGGGCCATTAGTTCCTTCTCTTCATATAAATTACCGGGGATAGATGGCTTCTTTCTTTGATGTTACAAAAATGTTAACAAATAATAATACCACACCTAAAAAACATATTTTTAAATAGCCTCAAATGGGGATATGTACTTAAAGCATGGCTTGAAAAGAAAGTGGTCTTTATACCGAAAGCTGATAAGCCCAGCCATACTAACGCTAAGGACTTCAGAACAATTAGTCTAGCATCATTCATCTTAAAGACTTTTGAAAGAATAATAGACATCAATATTCGCAACACAATGAGTTCGGAAGTTATATCTCCAGCTCAGCATGCTTATACCAAAGGTAAAAGTGTGGTAACAGCGCTTTACAGCGTTGTAAATACTGTGGAAAACACACTGAAACACAAGGAGTATACCCTTGCTGCTTTCCTAGACATTGAAGAAGCCTTCAACAATATGAAAAATGACGCAGTGAAAAGAGCCCTTGTGAACCTTAATGTAAACGATACCATTATCGGTGGATTATGAGCATGTTAAGAAATCGACAGATTAACTCAAAGCTGGAAGGAGCGTTGATTAAAGTATCAACATCCAGAGGCACTCCACAAGGTGGTGTTCTCTCTGCCCTCCTCTGGGTACTTGTGGTCAACGAGATTCTTATAAGACTTAAAAATAGTGGAGTCAAAGTAGTAGCTTATGCAGATGATTAAGCTCTGCTAGCGACTCCTCCACAATTAGTGAACCGATAAAAGGAGCCTTATCCCTGGTAAATACCTGGTCAAGGAAATGTGGGTAAGTGGTCAATCCGCAAAAGACAGAACTGGTTCTCTTTACCAACAAAAGAAAAGAGCCAAAAAGGCAATGATAGCATTCTATGCCTGTAACAGAATATTTGGAAAGACCTGGGGACCTAGTCCCAAAATTACAATGTGGATGTATACGGCAATAGTAAGACCAATACTGACATTTGGTAATTTACTCTGGTGGCAGGCTACGAAAAGTGCTTCCAACCTAAGAACCATTACAAGAAAACAAGGAATGTTTTGTATAGGCACCACCGGGGCTATAAGAACTACCCCTACTGCAGGGCTGGAAGCTATTCTCAATCTAAATCCATTAGACCTCTTTGTGCAAGAATCTGCAGCAAACAGCGCTCTCCGGTTAAGTCAAACTCAAAACTGGAGATCGAGTCTGAGAGGCCATGCACAGATTCTACAGAGATATACGGGCTACATTGTATACACAGACTAAACAACACCCCGTTTAGATTTCGGAATACCATGCACCACTTCTTTTCCTAATAGAGAAGACTGGCTTAATTGTTGGAAACTTAAAAAAGTACATAATTTTGTCTCTCCAAAGAGAGTTTTTCGCGTGCAGCGCAGCAAGCACGAGTTTTTCAAAGTTGCAAATTTGGGTTAACACTACTCTAACTGGTCCATACAACATACCAACAATTCAGAAGTACATTAAGTTTTGCGATTTTAATGTCGATTTCTGCTAGACTACTATTGCCAGAATAAGTAAGTGCCAAAATACCCACCATGTTTATCTTGTCAAAAGGTCGAGTAGGAGTCAGTTAGTTGCATAGGCATTTTGGTAAAATTGGGAACTTATTCTTTTGGCGTGTTTCACATTTTTTGTATGTATTCATTAATGCTCTTTTGAAAATGTTTCCATCTAAATTGATTTCGGATACGCATATATATATCTTCTTCATTCTCAATAGTCTCAATTCCAGCAGAATCCGCTTTTGTACCGTTTCTTATAATTTTTAGTTCTAAACTACCTTTACTTCTTCGGGATATTTAGGAATTCGATTAAATGCGTCCGCAGTACAATTTGTTTTGTCTGGTTTAAAGATAATTTTGAATTCATACTCACACAGCTTGCGATGGAATCTTATAAGCCTCGTAGTAGGATCCATTGCGTGTGATATATAAAAACTATAAAATGGCAACCAAAGCGGAAATGCTTACATGCCCACACTATCACAAGCAGCTCTTTTTCTTTTGCGGAGTATTTCTTTTCCGATTCACCAAGTTGCCGATCCACATATCCCCGAAACAAAGCACCTCCTAACTATTCTGAACAGAAGTGGTGAGAAAATCGCGTTTTTAAGAGACTGAAACGATCTCTCACAGTCTGGAGACCTTTCCAAAATACTGTCAGTTCTCAGTAGCTTATTGATTGAAGCAGCAATCTTAGAATATTGAGGTATAAATTTCCTGTAGTAATTCGTGAGCCCCAGAAATGATTGATCCTGTTTTAAAGGTGAAGGTACAAGGAAATCTGTGACATATGGAGTTTTAGATGGGTCGGGCAAAGCACCGGATTCTGAGCATATGTGTCCCGAAAGTGTCACCTGGCGACGTAAGAAATGGCACTTCTCATTATTCCATTTAAGATTGTACTGCCTGAGTTTGGCTAGTATTTTTGAAAGTTTTTGAAGGTGTTGCTCTAAGTTTTTACCAGAAACAACGATATCATCCAGATATACGAACAAATCAATGCCATGCAAACCAGCCAGAATGTGATTCATTATCTTTTAAAATGTTGCCGGAGCACTGGTTAGACCAAAAGGCATTCTATTGAACTCGTAATGTCCGTAAGAAAATATACATCAATTTATTGTATGCATAGCTGCTCTTCGGACTTCTTTTCTTTCTCGGTTTGGTTTTTATTAAAATTTAAGGAATTCATAAGAAGACTTATCGTTTCGTTTTTGCAGTCTTTTGAAAAATTTGACAGTATTTTGTTTCTCGAATTCTTTTCAACAAATTTGTATTTTTTTTTTTATTGGAGTAGTTCGGAACAAAGTTTTTGTCTAAGAAGTAATCTCTTGTGGTACTTTTTAAAACAGGGCCATGGACTTAACTGTTCTTTGCCTACACAGTTGTGTTTCTCAAATGAATTCCGAATGAATATGCAATTCATTTGAGCTTAATGATTAATGATGATTTGTAATGATTAATAATGATTTTCGAATACCATTTTCTTTGTAAGACAATTTTTATAATATAATAAATTGTCTACTACAACAAAGATGATTATCACAACCTTTTGTGTACCAAAGTTTTTGTAAATTAAAACATTCGTACTTTAGGGCATACCAAGTTTTTAATGAAAATTTCAAATAAATATAATAAATATGTGTAAGTAGTAACATATATTTTTGTTTGCTTTTTCTTTGATAAATCCTTAGGGCGCTGCGAGGTTGACTAAGGAGGATATCGAAAAAGTTTTCTCGCTTTATGACAGGGTAAGTAAAAGCATACAACTCATTACCAAATATCTACACATTCATATTTGTCACTAAAGTATATATGTACGGTGTGAACATGTCACAGTATAATAAAAAAATTATACCCTTTTCCGAAAATGGATGTACCTCTTAAACCTAATTAAGGAAATATCACAAACAGTTATACATGCACTGTTAACGAAAGGAAATACTTTAAGAAAAACTAACGCGACTATGAAAGCGATAACTGGAAAGACCTTCGCTGTTGGAAAGCTGGGTATGGGTAAATATTGAAACTGATATTCGGTATCTAGTATACGATGACATACATATTCTATGGGTTTAGATAGAAGCCCGCATTGCCGTTGACAATACGGGTTTGTTTAATGTGTCAGAACTTCAGGTGATAGGTCCTAGCATTCCAGTCGGATATTCTTATTGAGTGCTTTAAAAGTCTGACAATTCTTAACATTACCAATGTAGTTGAAATAAACTCACAAAAAAGTGTGGAGCAGGCAAATTGGGCAATATGCCCGAACACAAAAAGGGGTTCTACTTAACTCTGAGTTTTATACGAATGAATTCTTTATTAAATACAAATCTTAGTCTTGAACTAACTTCTCTCTGAGTCAGTTGTAGATTATTTCCTAAAATGTCTAAGATCTGTGCAAATTGCAATCTACCCATAAAACGTTCTCAAATTTCTGAATCCGTCGAGTGTGGTTTTCACTGCGGTCGTCACTTTCACAAAAATTTTGTTCAATTATCGGACGATAACTCTAAATCTTTAATTAATCCAAATATGTTCTGGAAATGTAACTCTTGTGTGAACATTAACCTTTCCACTTTCTTTCTTAATTTTCATGAGCTCTCCCTAAGTGTGAGTGAGATAAAAAATGATCTAAGTGCTCTCAAATCGGTACTTACCATTAACTCTCCTAAAAAAAACTGCAAAAAAAAATTCTAAAAACACTGAGAAAGAAAGTCCCCTTCCCCTTACGTGAGTCACCATCACGATTCCCAAAAGGCTGATCTGCCATCATCCGCCCCCAGCCTGCCTATGGTAGTGGAAAATGTGCAAAACCCATCAATAGTTTCATCTGCCTCATCTCAATTTAATTCTGAACCGCCAAATCTAACTTATTCCGACTCTCAATTCTCGGTTCTAAATAATAACAACTCAGAATGGAAAACAGTGCATTCGAATAAAAAGTCAACAAAGCCAATGTATACAAAAAAAAAAAAAATATTGGCACTGACACTTCATCCTCTCTCTGTGCCTTACCCAATTTTAAATGGCACTTGTCTAAATTCAACAAAGACACAAAATCCGAAGATATAATTAGCCACATATCAATAAAAACTGATATTCCATCAAATCAATTTAAATGCTATCCGATAATTAAAAAAGAAACTGATTTATCTTGAACATCTTCTAAACTAAATTGCTCTCCGTCGCACTCTTATCAGCGTTCCGGTAATTATAATCAGCTGTTTGGATATTACCAAAACGTTGGAGGAATGCGCACAAAAATTCAACAAATGTTCTTGTCTCTGTCATCTATTCAATATGATTTCGTTGCACTCACCGAAACTTGGCTATCCATTGACCATCTTAATGCTGAAATCTGCAACAACAATCATTATGCTCTTTTTCGTAAAGATCGTTGTTCTCAGACAACTGGTTTGGAACGAGGGGGAGGTGTGCTGCTTGCTGTTTGCTCTACACATGTATGCATTGAAATGAGTTTGCCTTCTTCTGCTTCTTCTTGTCCGTACGACATTGACCAAATTATAGTTAAAATCATCTTTGAAAATAAATATGTATTATTTGTTGTTGTAAGTTATATTCCACCCAAAAGCTCACTTGATTTGTATAAAATTCATGTAAACAACTGCAATTTCTATTTATCAAAACTAAAAAGTAATGAACATATAATTATTCTTGGAGACTTTAATCTTACAAATGTTCAATGTGTTTTTGATCCCGAAGAGCTACAACTGTTTTCATTTAATGTTAATACAGATTTTGAATGTGAATTAATTGATTCTTTTGTAAGTTATGACTTGATTCAACTTAATTGTTACAAAAATAATTTAAATCGTATTCTGGATCTTGTTTTTGTCGATAGAGAATTAAATATATCAGTTGATGAATCACTTTATCCTATTTTTTCTAACTTTGTTCACCATTTGGCTCTCAATGTTAATTTTTCATTCTATGATTATTTTAAAAGTACAAATTGTTGTAAATTTAAGTTCAATTACACAAGAGCTAATTACTCAGACATAGCGAGTTATTTGTCGGGTATACCGTGGCACTTAAAATATAGTTCTATGAATTTAATTCAATTTTATAATTTTTTCATTGATAATCTGAAAGCGGCAATTGATATGTATGTACCAAAGGTAAAAATAAATAAAAACTCAAAGCCTCCTTGGTTTAATAAAAGGCTTTCTAACTTAAGTAATAGAAAAAACAAAGCTTACAAACGGATACGCACTTGCGAAAATAATACTGTTTTGAAACAGGTTTACGTTCGGTTAGCGCGAGAATTCGATGTTCTTAACAAATTTCTTTATAAAAATTACATTTTTTCAATTGAATCGAACATAAAAACAAATGGAAAATGTTTTTGGTCATTTATTAAAAGTAAAAAAATGTCCACTGGTATTCCTAGTAGTATGAAATATCTTGGGTCAACTTATTCGGATCTTCCTAATATTTGTAATTCGTTTGCCCATTATTTTGAATCAAACTATACGAAATTTAATGTAGATCATTTAAGCAGAGCTGATTTAAATAATCTAAATTATAAGGTTGACATTGGTCAGTTAGAAATAATTTATCCGAAATCGAAGAAGGTCTATTGAGCTTAAATAGTGATTGTAAGCCAGGTCCTGACGAAATTCCACCAATTATTTTAAAAAAATGTCCACCTGCTATATCTGTTCCCCTTTTTTACATTTTCAACACCTCTCTTGTGAGTGGTGAATTCCTTTCAGTTTTGAAAAAATCATTTTTATCTCCAATTCATAAAACTGGTCCAAAGCAGGAAGTAACCAACTATCGTCCTATTTGTAAACTATCGACTATTCCGAAACTTTTCGAGAAAATTATATGTGAAAAATTGACATTTCTTCTTAAGGAGCATATTTCACCATTTCAACATGGCTTTGTTGCAGGTAGATCCACAACCACCAATCTTTCAATTTTCTCCAATTTCATCTTAAATAAACTCGAAGAAGGGTACCAAATTGATGTTATTTATACTGATTTTGCGAAGGCTTTTGATCGAGTCAGTCATAGTATTTTGATTAATAAATTGAAACTATTTGGGTTTCATTCAAACATGTTGGAATGGTTAGAATCCTATATAAAGGGTCGTATACAGTTTGTTTGTATAGATCAGGTGCTGTCAAATCCAATTGTAGTAACCTTGGGTGTCCCCCAAGGTAGCCATCTTGGCCCCCTTCTTTTCCTAATATTTATAAATGACATGGCTGATATCTTCTTGAACTCCAGTAAGCTTCTATTTGCAGATGATTTGAAGTTTTTCAGATGCATTAAATCTTTAAATGATTGTATTATTTTACAAGACGATCTCCATAAGTTGACAGAATGGTGTTCAACCAACCAACTATTCTTGAACGATAAAAAATGTCAATTTTTTTCTTTTTGTCGCAATTTTTCAAAAATTACATTTGATTACAAAGTTGGCACGTTTGTTCTTGAAAGAGTTTTAGAGAAAAAAGATCTTGGTGTAATATTTGGTTCAAAACTAAGTTTTATCAAGCACATAGAATTTATTGTAGCTAAATCTTGTTCAATGCTAGGGTTTATTAAACATAATACCAAAGACTTCAAGGACCCCTTTACCCTTAAATCTCTTTATAATGCCTATGTTAGGTCTAACTTAGAATACTGCTGCGTGATTTGGAATCCTTACTACAATATTTATTCAAACAGAATAAAAATGATCCAAAGAAAATTTACAAGGTATACAATCCAGAAATTAGGTTGGAACATCGAAATCCTCTCTCGAAAATAGAAGAAAAATGATGTCTGTAATGTTCATAAGTGATATTTTGTCACATCATAGCAAATGCCCTATGCTTTTGTCATTGATTGATTTGTATGCTCCGTCGCGTCAGATAAGAGAACGTTGTCTATTCCGAGAAAAGGAACACAGAGTAAACTATGCTCGTAATGAACCAATAACTCGTTGTGTCAGAGAAACTAATCTCATTTCAAATTAAATTGATTTTAACTTTCATAAATCCAGATACATTCTAAAAAATAATTTACTTTTGTTCTTTTCAAATTGATTAATCAAATTATGTTTAAACAATTGTTGTATTAAATACTTAATGTTATTTTGTTAGATGTTAAATGTTATACCTATTTATCTCCTGTTTTTTTTTAGTCTAATTGAAGATTTAATTATCTCTAATTGATGTAAATAAATAAATAAATAAATAAATAAATAAATCTGAAAATGAAAATGAACAGTTTATTATGGAAAATAGACTCAAATGGCATAACGGTGTCTTGTCGTCCTGTGCCAATTACTTTCAGCAAGTCCATGCAAACTGTTTTGGGATAAATTGGCTGACCAATTCATTTCCGTTCCTAAACTCATACAATAATTAAAGATTTCTATCAAAAGCAACAACAACAACAACAACAACAACAACAACAACAACAACAACAACAACACAACAACAACAACAACAACAACAACAACAACAACAACAACAACAACAACAACAACAACAACAACAACAACAACAACAACAACAACAACAACAACAACAACAACAACAACAACAACAACAACAACAACAACAACAACAACAACAACAACAACAACAACAACAACAACAACAACAA